>OZ017741.1:62264846-62739846 GCA_963969285.1 Odontomyia ornata | reverse complement strand
ATATATATATATCTTGTCGCGTGTTTTTGGTTCGCGGCCAATAATTTTAATGTTCCGGGAAAGTGAAAACGCAATGTCTTTTAATTTAAGTTAAAAGAGTTTATTTAATTACAAAAATGCACAATCACTTATTAATTATTTCACAATTTTAATTTTCACTTTCAAAGTTAAAACTTCCACTTGTACAAAAAATTCCTATCGCAATTGTCTTTTTAAATTACTTCACTATTACTTGATCGCTATTCACACTCCACACTCTATTGCCGTGTTTACTATCGCGGTTGAATGAATGATTCCCCCCGTTCATTCAGCTCGCCTTTATATAGGGCCTCAAATCATTCAACTCAGTTCTCGTACATTTGTGAATTAGCGGGAACATTCCAGCAGCGTAATGAATGGAGCAGTGACTCACTTTCAGATGTTGATCATGCTTGTTGGGTTCTCATGGTTTCGAGTAAATTCGTTTTGATGCTTGTGAAAACAATTGCGACAGTAGCTCGCAGAATTATTTGTACATGTAACAATATATATATATATATATATATATATATATATATATATATATATATATATATATATATATATATATATATATATATATATATATGTATGTGTGTTTATATAAATATATATATATATATATATATATATATATATATATATATATATATATATATATATATATATTTATATATATATACACACTCTGACAAAAAAGCATCCGGAAATTTGAAATAAAACGCAAAAATATTAAACTTCTTCAATATTTATTAAATCTCCTTCAAAATATGCTCCATTTGAAGCGATACACATGTGCCAACGTTTTTGCCAATCATGGAAACATTTTTTATTGGCACTTTCAGGGATGGCCTTCAGCTTCTTCTGCGAATTTTCTTGTATGGCGTCTACGGAGTCAAATCTGATTCCCCGGAGCGGTAATTTCAGTCTGGAGAAAAGAAAAAAGTCACACGGAGCTAGATCAGGTGAATAAGGTGGCTGGTCGATGGTATTTATCGAGTGTTTGCTCTTGAAATCATTATTAATCGAGGCTCGATGAGATGGTGCGTTGTCGTCATGCGAAATCTACGTTAAATAGAAGAAGTTAAATAGAAGTCCTTATTGACCGTTTGACCTTGCGGAACGAATTGATGATGAACCACACCAGGAATATCGAAGAAAACAATAAGCATCGTCTTGATTTTCAAACGACTTTTGCGAGGTTTTTTCGGTTTTGGCTCATTTTTCCCACCCATTCCAATGTTGTTGCTTGTTAGTGTGTCGTATTCATAGACCCATGTCTCGTCACCAGTTATGATCCGTCCCATGAACGTGGGATCAGAATTCGCACGATCCAGCATGTCTGCAGCTACCTGCAGCCCGTACTGTTTTTGAAGAAAATTCAGCTCTAACGGATCGAGCCGAGCGGCGACGCGCTACATGCCCAATTGGTTAACCAAAATCAAACGAGCGGTTTTACGAGAGATGTTGAGATCACGAGCTATCTCTCTAACACTGGCATGACGATTTTCGAGCACAGTTTCCTTGATTTTTTCGACGTTATCGTTGATTGAAGAGGTCGTCCTGAACGAGTCAAATCTTCGACGATCTCCCGACCGTTTTGAAGGCTTTGTACGATTCGAACACTTAAGTTTTCGATAAAACAGAGTCTCCATAAGCCTTTTCTAGCATTCGTCAACGAGTCATATTTCGTTCAAAACACAAAATTGTAGACAAACTCTTTGTTCAATATTTTTTTCCATTGTAACATTCGCAGACTACCACTGAGGTCGGTCGACTGGTTTCAACAGCTGTCGTAAACAAACTAGTTGACAGACCGCGCTCATGTTTGGTATAGTAATTATGGACAGTCCTACCAACATACAGAAACTTCAAATTCTTAAAAATACTCAACGCGTGCAATTTAAATGAGAATTTCCGGATACTTTTTTGTCAGAGTGTATATATATATATATATATATATATATATATATGTGTGTGTACATATATATATATATATATATATATATATATATATATATATATACATATATATATATATATATATATATATATATATATGTGTACATATATATATATATATATATATATATATCTATATATATATACATATATATATATATATATATATATATATATATATATATATATATATATATATATATATATTTCTCTCGAGAAATTTACCTAAAAGAGAATAATCAGCTCCAGATGGTTTGTTTGAGTATTGTCGATGTGCCGTTGTAAGGTCCTTATGCAAGCTTTGCCCTGCAATTATGCCAGAAAAACTCATTTAAGGAATATGAATAGCACACATACTCATGAAATTTGTAAAAATTCATTGTTGCATTGGTCAACAACGAAGTAATTGAAGGACTCAGAGATTCTACGGCCAATTTGGTGGTGATGAATCTAGCAGAATCTGTGTGATGCGATTTCGAAAATATTATAAAAGTGCATACTATTCCATTCTACGTAAGTCAATAGTGTAACACCAGAAAACTCATCAACATGGTGATTTCATTGAATTGCACTTATGCGGCAATAGTATACTGGATCCAAATTTCCGTTTCCCAATGCAACCTGGACATGAGCATGCAGTGAATTTAGATTCAAACCCATGTCTTACAATGGATTTAAGATTCTGGCTCCTAGATAAGAAACAAGTTGGGTAGACAGACCTACACTCATGTCAGAAGGGTTTTGTACTTAACATAAAAAACGCAGTTACCAGCAACGAATAAAATCAAGAAACATGTCAAAGAGGATTTTATTGGAGAAAATATGAAATTCGAAGGTCATACTATTCTTAACAAAGTTGAACGAATTTTGACTTCTGAGGCATTTGTTATCATTATACTGATAAAAATCTCTCTTGATAATTTTTTTAGATTTTTTAGATCACAGATGTCCATTCAAGAGAAACACATTTTCCATGTATTCCACCCCCGTGCCCCCACTGAAGCAAATCAGTTTAAGAACTGTTTTGAAGGGTTCCTATAAAGAATTTTCATTTGATACTCATATCGGCTACCTTTGATGAGATTTTTTTGCAAGGGCTACTCCCCTGTATTGTAATCATCGATTCATGGCCAATTTTTTCGAATTCTAGAATGGTTATAAAGCCCTTTTGCTAGAAGCTCTCTCCTACCTCCTCGACTTGTTTTACATGTGAGTATTAATTGTAGGTACTCATCTTCAGTCATTTATTAAATTGAATCAAATGTTCAAAGTATGCACCTTAAACGTTGAAGTTGGCAAAAATACCTCAAAATTATTTAATCTTCGCATTTAAAACGGCCACCATTTTGTTTTACGATTACTGATACCACTACTCATGATACCTATCATTCCTGAAATTTTCATGCAAATCCTAGCAAAACTGTAGTGTCTGAGTCGGTAAAAAGTGCATACTGTTCCATAGCAATATGTTTCCATAGTAATACAGTGCAAATTGCTCCATAGTAATGCAGAAAAATTCAAATCGCTATAACTTCGTTAAATACCATTCGATCTTTATGAAACTTTCAGGACAGATCAATCTCATAAATAGTCATCTGCAAGGGTACTGTCAAGTTTTACTCAAGAAAACATAAAATCGATGAATCATACTATTACTAACAAAGTTGAGTAAATTTTGACTTCTCACGTATTTGTTGTTGTTGTACTCATAAAGGCCTACATTCATGATTTTTTTCAAATTTCTCGGACGGAAGGTTTCCAATCACGAGGGGTGGGTACGCGAAAAGTTCGTACATTTCCCCTTCCCCTGCTCCCGTTGGTACCAATGAGGCAATTTTAAGACTTGTTTCAAAAAGATCTCATTGAGACCTTTCCAATGACACCCTGCTCGACTACCAATGGTGAAAAAAAAAAATGTTTAAGGGTCACCTCCCTATATGAAGAGGCCCCTCTTAAACCCCTTTTGTATTTTAGTACAAAACCCTAAAAATGAGAACAATTTGGCGTAGTCTCTATTGTTGCCAGTAGTTAAGACATTAAACTCTGTAGGGGTATGCTCGAGATCTCGTCTTGAGCTCGAACATCTTCAGGACCCCTCGAAGCGAAGCAATATCACAGTTTCCATTTGAAAAATTTTTCCACCCCAAAACTTTCAAAAAGTCACCACTTCTGACCTTTTCACAAAGTTTCATTGCTTTGGCTTCTACAGTTTTGGAGAAAAAGTGCTGTGACATACAGACAGACACAGGTCGTGATTGCAATAGGGTTTTGTATTTTAGTACAAAACCCTAAAAATGAGAACAATTTGGCGTAGTCTCTATTGTTGCCAGTAGTTAGGACATTAAACTCTGTAGGGGTATGCTCGAGATCTCGTCTTGAGCTCGAACATCTTCAGGTCCCCTCGAAGCGAAGCAATATCACAGTTTCAAAAACCGAAAGATCCCTCTCAATTATTTCAGGGGAAAATTGAAATCGTAGATGTAGGTGTTCTAAGCGTTTGCATATTTCTTGATTTCTGAGGCATCTATTCTCTTCCTTCTTCATCTTTCTAAAGTTTAAAGCAATGGATGGAGGTACCAGTAGTCGACTGCTCACTCCATAAACCGAAGGTTCTTGGTTTAATCCCACTGGTGATAACGAGATTTGTTTTGAGTGATCTTTCGGACGGACATTAAGTTGTTTCAGTAATGGTACGTACTTATTTAAATTAGAACGTTTTCAGCTGGGTGGAAAGGCACATGGCCAAATTACGGTGATAATTATATCACCTTCCCAAATGCCAATACATACGATCGAGAAAATGAGATACTCCAACTTTCTCTAAAAAAAATAGAAGCAGCAACTTACGATTTTCGGTCTTTAAATGCATACTATTTGATGGACAGAGGGCGTATTTTAGCCGCCATTCTTCTTGTTTGGCGGTGTAAAAGCTCGACGAGATGAGACTGACACGTTAGATACTTTGGGGTTAAACGACCTCCAATAAGGGCTCTAGCTGTTTGTCAAGGTGAAGGAATCAAGCCTTATATTGAGTGTGTTGTTATTGAAGCACCTTAAAATCCGCTTTGATCAATGCAAGAAGAATACCATTGAAGCCTGGTGATTTATACTAAAAGAAAAAGGCCAGAGGCTGATAACCTTAGATATAACTACTAACCATCATATGTATCAATTTCTCTTCCTTATTCTTACTCTTTGAAGTGGTATGAAGTTGCCTTCTGTCGCGCATCAATTTCACACAATCGATCCACTGTGCTGTAGTTCTTGGTTTCAGGAAGAAACCCTTGGTTTATTTAATTATCAGGTTTAGAACAAATGTATCTAATTGAATATTTAATTTACATTCGATTTACTGACAAAGAGTAGCAAATAGTTTTAAACTTGAGTGTAACTGGTATTTTTCCCGATTCCCACATTTCAATTGTGATGTGGAATATTTGTCGGCAGAATAGCAGCCAGTTTTATATCAACGGAAACTCTACCGTAGAGGGTCTCAACCCCTTGCTTCCCCAAACTACAGTTTTCACGCCGAGAAATTTCAATAACTGTAAATGCATCTACAGCTCTGCTACTAAATCCTACTGGCACCATGTAAAACCCTACAATGCTTGGAAACCTGCAGAATGGCCTGCGAATAGATTAGACTCACGGCAACGACCTCGCAAACGGAAAAAAGACTATGGCATTGGATCTTGGAATGTCAGATCATCCAATTACTCTGGCACTGTTAAGGACCTATTACATCAGGCCAGTTAAAATGAATTAAAAATACTGGCAATTCAGGAAACCACCTGGACTGGAAATGATTTTCAAGACATGAGATCGCATGCAGTATTCAAAAGCGAGAAGCCTACTGGAAAACGAGAGTTCAGATTGGCCTTCATTGTGAATAGAGAGTTCAAAGTGCAATTTATTGATTTTAAGGCAGTCAATGAACGATTGTGAGCGATCCGTATAAAAGCGAAATTCTTCAAAATCTGCCTGATATATGTTCACGCTCCGACAAATGAAAAGGACGACCAACGAAGCAAACGTTCAACAATCACTTCGAAAGACTGGTCGACTCATTGCCTGCAAACGACACAAAAATTATTCTGGGTAATTTCAACGCTAAGGTAAGCAGAGAGCTATCTCATCGGGGAACGACTGGAGGATATAGTTTCCACGATGAAACAAATCACAACGGTCAGCGCCTGATCATTACTTGATCAAATTAACCTATCGATGTCGTAAGTCAAAGGCATATTCGGCGAAGACCAGCCCGCTACAAAAGTTTGACAGCGACAGGCTCCAAACGGTGTCGGCGGAAAAAATTTCACGAAAACCCTTGACAACCAGCTGGCTCCCATCTTATCCGAAGCGTCGTGCCAAAATGCGTTAGACAAAAAGAATCAGGCTTACAAAGAATACGAAGGTAGGAAAACCAGGACGAAGAAAGAACACTATGAAAATCTCAGAAGAGTAGCGAATAAGATGATGAGAATTAACAAAAGAAAATACTGCTACAACCAATTGAGAAGTAAAGATGAAATTCTAACAACCAACAACACATGGCAAACATACAAAGTAGTGAAAACCCTGAAACGTAGTTTTTAGCCCAAACCCACGATCTGTCGGTATAACATCGGCAAACCACCGCTGATAAAACCAAGATTAAGGAAAGATGGGCATCATATTTCAAGAACCTCCTTAATCATCCGCACAGCTCCAGAGCATCGGAGCCTATAGATGTCTGCTGAGAGCTACCAATGGCCCCACCAGCTCTGGATCAAGTTAGTTCCATCATCAAAGCCCAAAAGAAAAATAATAAAGCGCCAGGCATCGATGAGATTGCAGTAGAGCGCATCAAGTTTGGTGGCAGCAGCGTTCATCAAGCTATTCACAAAGTTATCCAGCACATTTGGCAACAATAACATATGCCGAAAAAGTGAGGCCAATCAATTATATTCCCTATCCGCAAAACAGGTGACAAGCTACACTGTGAAAACGATACCGGCATATCACTACTTTGAACCGCGTACAAAATATTTTCAAAAATCTTTGAATATGAAATCGAGTCATACGCCAACAGTGTATTGGGGAGTGACAAGATGGTTTTAGAGCAGATAGATCGAAAATAGACCAATTGTTCACAGTCGAACAATTACTTGAAAAATGCTGGAGTTCAGCATAGACGTACACCAAATTTTCGTTGAGTTTAAGCAAGCATAAAACAGTATTGATCGTAACGTACTGTAGCAAATAATGCTTTGCTTTGGCATCAAAGCTAAATTAGTCCGTCTTACGAAAATGGCAACGACGTTGATGAACTCCCACGTCCGCATCAATAACCAACTCACCGATGCCTTTGACACAAATATCGCACCAAAGATTCTTTGCATTATCCATAACCAAAATATACTGCGTCTTCCATCAAATCCTTTGAATAGTCCCAAAATAATGGAGTTAGTTCATACTTCAGTGTACCCTGTTTAACTGTTAATATTGCGCGAAGTCCGTCAAAGGATAACAATTTATTACCGATCTTTTTTACTCATAGTCCAATAGGTATGTTGTCCTTCGTTTGAAACCTCTACAATTAAAATCATTATATCCTTTGATCAGTCATGCTGTAAAATAGGAGTGAAAGTCGAAAGTATTCTTGTTTAAGCGGTAAAGATCCTGTACAATTATTTCATTTTCAATTCTTTCAAATAGAAACTGGTAGAAAATAATTACTATATTTTGCCAAAGCAGGACTCTTATATCCATAACGTTTAAAAAAATACGGGTTAAACTGATGACCTTCTCCTCTTTGAAAATCTGTTGAAAATTGGTGCCATTTCTTAAGAGGACTACTTATGATCGCTATTATTATTTGATTTACGTTCGAAAAAATTATATATTGAATGTTTAGACTAGCTTTTGTAGCACCCAGCAAAATGTTGTGGCAACCCAATCTATGAAATTTAATTGTCTTTAATCACTGCATTATAAAATTAAACTACACAATTCTAAAAATTTAGCGGAGGAATGATACAAATCTATTTTTTACATCACCAAAACTAGTAAGTTATGTTTTATCTGACTAATTCACAAGACACGCATTCTAATTTACCTGTAGAATCCAACGCCTAGAAAAAATTTACTTCCTTTCCCACCTTATTTTCTCACTGAAAGAAAAATAATTTTAAGTGGTCTACATAATGCTCTAAGACAATTACACCAACTCTTCTTGCACTCCTTAGTATCGTTCATCCGCTTAAATTACTTTTTTGACGCCATCACTCTTTCATTTCTTCGTTTTTAATTTCCATTACATTGTGCCCCAGAAACTCTCGGAAAAAATCCAAAGCAGAATCAGAACAATAAATGTATTTGAAGTCTAGAAATCGATGAAAGGATGAGACGAGATTTCAAAGGTATTGATGAAATTATACGGAAAATTACTCATAATGATCAACTATAGTAACAGTTGTTCCTTAAAATTTTAATGGATAAGACTAGGAAAGCACTTAAGAAAATGTGGTCCAGTTATGATTTTGAAAGAAGAAGATCGTATTATTGTTGTTAAATTAAGTGAATGCTCTGATTAAATTTTGGCTCTTCTAGGGGAGATTGTAAGATGTTTCAAAAAGACGCGATTTTTAAATTTTTGTTATTTCATAGCTGGCCAAGGTAATGCTAAGCCCGTATTATTTTACCATTTCATCACCCCATCATCCTCTATCAATCTATTGATTTCTCACACTTCAAATTGATTCAGTGTGAGACAATAAAAATGATCTGAGTCATGATCGCTACATCCGAATTTGGATTAACGAGGCATCTCCTCCAGCACCCAGTAGGTGTATTTTTTTTCTTGTGATCGAATTCTACCTTCAGTCTGCAGATCTTCCTCACAGATGTATATCCAATTTTTGCTGTTCCTTTTTCTTCATCCATCTATCCATAATCTATTACAAACCAATTAGATTACCATTTTCGGGAATCAATTTGTACATCGTCTGATACGTATTCAAGATTCTAGATTGAGTACCACACATTATATTGAAAATGCTGGTCTGTTGTGTTGCTTGCTTTATAACGCCTGGCATACTTGTATGATGGCATGACCATTGTTAGGCTTTTACACTTTCAAATCAGCTAATTACAGATCACACGCCGGGAAGATTGAATATGACGCGTAATGGAACCATAATGAAATGAGATCCAGACCGAAAAATAGATTTCAAATCATGAGGACGTCGCAACGTGAACAAGAAAATTGAATTCTCGCACTAAGCAATCATCATCGTCTTACTCTTAAATATTTCAATTTTTTGTTTTGTTTAATTCTTTGCTGTTGTGTGTTCTCGCCAGTAAATTGTGAACTTGAAAGAATTCAGATATTTTGTATCTATCGATTTATACAATTGGTCAGTACAGTTTAGATTTTCACTTCGATTGTTGCTGCCAGAATGATTTATTAGCCATTTAAATTTAGTGTTTTTCATTTTGTTTTCGATTTTTTTCTCATTACGCGCTCATACCACACACACGGAAATATACTCGTATATTGACGAACAATTGATTCCTAGCCGTCTGAGTAATATCTGGTCATATTTGGTAGAGTTATGAAGTAGGAAACAGCTTCGCTTGGTGTAGAGCAAGGAAGAATTGTCGATAGAAAAATAATTTCTCATTAAATCAAAATAAATTGGACGAATCAGTCGACACGGGGTCAAATAGTAATAGAAAAAATGTAATAACAATAGCAAGCTGAGATTAGCGGGAAAATTGATACATACAGTGCTGGATGAAACCTTTTAAACAATGATTATTATTTTGAAATAGAAACGAAATCACGTTTTAAAATCCTCTATTACTCTCATTTAATATGCCGACATTTTATTTTAATGTAGCATGTACGAGGGTAGTCCCAAAAGTACCCGACCTGACTTATGAATACAGATGGTTTTAAAAAAACAATACTGCGATTGACTTTACCAGCTTTCAACAACTTAATGTGAAAAATTCATAATGATACGTTCATTATTATTTTTTTACAGACATCCAAAGTGAACGCTCTCAGTGAATTTGTAAATATGGAAACAATCGGGCATCGTTATGTGACACAATACTTTCATTTGAAAGGTCTACATCCAACCGATATCAAATCTGAGTTGGATTCTACTCAGGGGAAGACTGCTCTTTCGTTCACAATTGTCAAATATTGGGTAGCTGGGTTTAAGCAAGGTCGTACAAGCTGCCAAGATGAACACCGCAGTGGTCGACCAAATGAGGTCACTACGTCAGAAAATGTCAAGAGAATCCGGAAAATGGTATTGGATGACCGTAGGCTAAAAGTGTGCGAGATAGTAGTCATGGCAGTCATTTGAAAAAATGCTGTGCATCGCATTTTGACCGGAAATTTGGACATGAGAAAGCTGTGCGCAAGATGGGTGCCGCGTTTGCTCAAAATGGAGGGTAAACAGCAACGTGAGGATGTTTCCATCGAGTATTTGACAATGTTTCGCAGCAATAAAGCCAAGTTTTGGCGTCGATTCATAACCATGGACGAAACATGGGTCCATCATTTTACACCTGAGACCAAGGAGCAGTCAAAGTAGTGGACTGAAGAGGGAGAACCGGCTCCAAAGAAAGCAAAGACAGTTCAGTCAGCTGGCAAGGTCGTGGGATCCGTTTTCAGGGATGCATGTGAAATAATATTTATTGATTTTCTTGAAAAAGGAAAAACAATCAATGGCGCATATTATGCAGCCTTATTGCAGCGTTTGAGTGATGAAATCAAGAAAAAACGACCCCTTCTGACGAAAAAGAAAGTGTTGTTTCATCACGACAATGCACCAGTCCGCACATGCGTCATTGCGATGGCTAAAATCAATGATTTTAAGTTCGAATTGCTTTCTCACGCACCCTTTTTGCCAGATCTGACTCCTTCGAAATATTTTCTTTTTCCGAATTTGAAAAAATGGCTCCGCGGCAAACGATTTGCCATCAATGAAGAGGTAGATTCTGCGGTTAACAGCTTTTTTCAGGAGCTTGACGGTTCCTACTATAAAGCGAGTATCGAAGCTGTTGAACAACGTTGGGAAAAATGTATCGGTCTGAAAGGAAAATATTTTTAAATATAAAAAACATTTTTGCAATTTTTTACTGTTTTCTTTGCCGGGCCGGATACTTTTGGGACCGCCCTCGTACCATTCAGTGTACTGGTTCTACAAGTTATGTTTTTCATCTTTCCTGAAATTCTCACGAAAGGCAGATCGAAAATGTAGCATCTTGGTTGATTGAAATTGAACATAGTAAAAAATCTATGCATTGGTGTAGTTGTTGTTGTAATATATGAAAATTGAAATAGCAAATGTTTCACTGAGTACGATTATATTCTGATGAAAATCAAAGGTTAAGATAACGTTGTGTAGAGCTCTTAGATACAACAATTATTGAATTTAAGGGAAATTTTTCTGTTATTGGCAAAGTTGTGCGAATTTCGACTTCCAAGATATTTTTTGTTGTTATACTCACAGAAAACTATCGCTGTGGTTTTTTCCGATTTTCGGATCACAGATATCAAATCGCGAAGAGGATACATATTTTTAAAGAAAAATCCATCTTCCTGCACCCACCGATGCTGGTTTATTTATTACCTGTTTAAAAAATTCTAATGAAAACTTTGCATTTGATACCCAAGATGACCAACAATAGTAAAAAAATCGTTGCTTAGAGGTTTTTAATGTGCTTGTGCATATTCAATTCAATTTTTAATTGTAGGTTTAAGGACCACATAGTCTGTATTAAACTAATATTTCCGATTTTGGTTCACATCAAATGACATTACTCCGCTTTGATATATATTATATCTCTTATGAAAATTGGACACCGTGGCTAACACAATGTGACCAATTTTTCAGGGTGGGAAAATACTATAGAAAATAAAAAAAGTAATCAAACAAATTTCTTCCGTATATTTAACCAAACTACGTACAATTACTTATTTAATAAAATATAATAAAAAAGACTTTTTGTTGACAAGCTAATTTAAAAGAGGAGTGTTTTTTCTTTCTCCAAATAATCTACCGAAAATGCTCATATGCTAATCAACTCATTGCAAAACAAAGAGCTCTTATGTGGAGCTTTCGGTCTCCCATCGGATGCCTCTTCAGGTGGTTGATAGAGGGTACCTTAAGTGGCTAGCCGGCAGGCGGGCGAGAAATAAAATACCACTCGCGGACAGACAAACTTGAAGGGCTGACAACGCTCCACTTGGTATTTAGCAGCTATGGTTTGGATTGAATAAATGGCAACAACAATTACAACGTATTAACGATAACTCTTTTGGAACAACTTCTAAATCAAATACAGAATCAACATCCTTGCAGTCCAAAAAACCAGATGGCTTGGTGAAGACGCACTTAACATGCAAATGCACTCCATGTTTAAAAGCAGGAAATTGCAAGGAATTCGTGAGTTTGGAGTGGATTTCATTGTTGACAGTTCATTTAAACAAATTATCACCGAATTTGAGTCCGTTAACAGAAGCATTCTTTAATGTATAGCTAGTCAATCATCAGGCGCCTACAAAAGACAAGGAAGACACAATCAGGGATGAATTTGAAAGCACCCTAGAACGCACCATAAGTGCATTGCCGTCAAACAGTACTAAAATTGTTCTGGATGACTTCAACGCAAAATTGACCAAGAAACAGCGCATAGGAGACCAATTGAAGGACTCAGCTTTCATGTAAAGACCAGACCTGATAGATTTCGCTAGTTTATAGCTTTATAGTTAGCTCCATATACTCTCAGATGATCACACATTCAACCTGATGGACCATGTTCTCATACAAAAACGAGCGGGTACCAACATTTCCGACACGCGCTCGTTCCGCGGCGCGTTCTGTTATTTGGACCACTACCTTATATGAGTCAAGTTCCGATGCTATATCTCCAAGAGCTGTAAACAAGGAACCTCTGTTACGCCAAATTATCAGATTCACAGCGCCCTCACATTTGCTGAAGCTGCAAACATTCCAGAAAGTGAGCTAAAGGTCCCACTCTTACCACCAATCTGAGACGAAGTATTGGCTGCAGTGTATGACCTCATAAAAAATATGGCTCCTGAAATAGATTGAATACCACCAGAACAAACTTCAAGCAAACATAAGACAGTGCCAACAGAAACGCGCAGTGTAAAATAATGCTTGACGTTGGCATCCCAACAAAACTAGTCTCCATGGCTAAAGTTACAATGCTAAACACAGAATCTCAGGTCAAGTCAAACGGGAGACAAGCGAATAGCTTCATAATGGAATTGTGCTTAAAACTAGGAAATGGACTTGTTCAAATTACCTTAAATATTGCTCTAGAACACGTGATCAGTAGTACAATAGCTGAAACTTCTGATACGAGTACTTTAATGCTCAAGTCCAACAGTTGGTGGAATTTGCTGATGATGATAATCATATGGCATGGTCAATCTCACAAAGGAAGTATTTCTGAGCCTAAAATATTAAGCAAACCAAATCGGCCTATGAGTTAATAAAACGAAAAATAAATTCATGAATCGAACGAGGAGAAACACTCCAGTCCAACAAAACCTGACTGTAAGAGAGTATGACCTTGAAAGTGGGGATAATTTGGTCTATCTTAGAGCCAGAGTGCCAAAATGGACGGCACTAGGTACCAAATAAATATCACAAATAAAGGATATTGCTTCGTACTTAGCATTTCAAGGAGGAAAAATAAGCTTCATATGTACAAATAACTAGTCAAACCAGTGCTCTTATATGGAGATGCAACATGGACTTTGATGAACGAACCCGAGGTGGTGCTGGTCCTATTGGCAAGAAAACCGTCCCAAAACATCTACAGACCAGTAAAACAAGGAACAGAATGGAAACAACGTTACAATGATAAGTTGTATGAATTATTTGCCAAACTATCAGTATCTACCTGCATAAAGCTACGCAAATGGCAAAGGGCGGCCCATGTAGACAGAATATAGGAAAACCGACTACCCGAAAGGGAATTAAAGGGCATAGCACCAAATCTTTTGTTGACTTTAAGCAATCATATGGCAATATTGATCGTAGCGTACCGTACCAAATAAAGCTTTACTTTGGTCTCTCAGCCAAACTATTCCACGTTACCAGAATGATGTACTGAACTAAATAAAGCTTTGCTTTGGTATCCCACCCAAATTATTCCGTCTTACCAAAATGACAATGACGTCGAAAATCTCCCAAGTTCGCATCAATAACCATTCACCAACGCCTTTGACTTCAATACTAAAGCAGTAATTGGGTTAGCTCCATTGCTATGTAATTTGGCTCTCGAATATGTCATAAGAAAGCTGCATGTCGACACACAAGAGGTACGTTATTATTCAAGCTGAGCCAAGTAGTAGCCTATGCAGACCATATCAACATTTTGTCACGGTCCTTACCAATTACCAAGGAACTTTTCCTGTAATTTGACAGCAAAACAAAACTAGTAGGGCTACAAATCTTTTTCTTCATCTTCTTCGTAACACCACAGCCACTCTCGGGCCGTTGCCTCCTGCAAATAGCGTTTTGAACTGCCTCGGTCCATCGATTGCGTCCTCCAATTTCGAAATCCGAGCAGCGATGAACTGTCTTCACCCACCTAGTCAGGTTAGTTTTTCCTCAGTTTCCCTGCAGGTTTCCGCCCTACAATTTATTGAGAATGAAACAAAACTCATGGCGCAATCGTGGAAAAATATCTCAAATACCAAAAATATCATACTAAGCGAATCTAATATCGAAAATGTGGACGAATTTGTATATTTTGCAGCCAAAATAACGGGAACCGGTAATGAAAGAGACGAAGTACGTCCAAGACAACAGTTGACAAATAAATTTTTTTATTGAGTTTTGATAATCTTGAAGACCAGCTGCATAGACAGAAAACAAAGCTTTGTGATAAAACCTGTGCTATGCGATGGATGTGAAAGATGGGCCCCAACTCTAGCATTCGCAAACATATTGAATGCCTTCGAAAGATGGGTTCTGAGGCAAATAATCGGTGCGCAGCTATGTTAGATGGAAACCAATGGTGAATTTGATAAGGCATGAGGTATGTATATGACACTTTTGATGAGCCGGAGGTCTCAACGACTGTAAGACAGCGGTAATTACAATACGCTGGTCACATAAATCGAATGGACGAACAACGAATACCCAAAAAGGTATTAATTGGTAGAACTGAAGGGCGGGACCAGTGGGAAACCGAAAAATGCTGGTGTGACTCGGTCGACAAAGACAGTACATCGCTCCTCAGATTTCAAAATTAGAGGACATGGTCAATGGACCGAGACAATTTGGGCGTTTGTTGCCGGAAGTGAAGGCCCAAGAAGGGCTGTAGTGCTAAGAAAAAGGAGGAAACAATTTGGGTAGACAGACCTACGCTCATGTCAGAAGGGTTTTGTAATCAACTTGCAAAATGCAGTCACCAGCAACGAATAAAATCGAGAAACATGTCAAAGAGATATGTTCGTTTGAAAGAAAATCCATTGTTACACCATTTTCAACTAACAAAAATTACTCAAATTATGAAATCCGAAAAGCATGTAAGTCTTATCTGAAAATTTTAAGAAGATCAAATCAAAACTGCAGTGTCTGATTCGATGGAAGTCCATTAAATACAGAAATGTGTGTTATTTTTGTAATTGGAGAAACTTCAAATGGATGCAATTTTTGAAGTTCCGGGTTTTTGTAGTGAAAAAGTTTAATTATTTTTATTATTATTTTAAAATACCTTTTATTTCACTAAATTTAATTAATTTTACTATAACAAATACGTGTTTCGGGAACAACTTGTTTTCTTCTTCAGTGTTTTTACTTAATTAATCTTCTATGCGCTTTGACATAATATATATATATATATATCGAAAACTTTTTTTGTTATGACCTTTAAAGGGATAATTTCAGGCACTAAAACTAATTAGTTTCAGGTAATAAAACAAATTAGTTTAGAAGGTACATTTCCTAAATCCGTATTCATTCTACATTGTTCAGGTAGTTTGGAAATATTGATGCTTTTGTAAGCGTCTAATTTAAATGGGGATCTTAATCTTTTTATTACTTCTACGTCCTGAATTGATAGTGGATGATCCTCTACGATGATATGCCGTGCGACCGTTGACCTGGTATCTGTTGTTGACCTTTTGTTCTTTTTCTTCCATATTTCCGCTTCTTTTCGGTGTTCTTTGGAGCATGTTGTCGTCAGTCTTTTTGTTTGGCCAATATAAATTTTGGGCATTGGGGGCATGAGATTTCGTACACTCCACTGCACTCTGGCATCGTCATTTTGTCCTTTACTGATTTCAGTATATTCTTGAGCTGGATACGCCTGCTAGATGTTATTACGTCGAAACCCGCTATTTTCATCGTTGGACTTATTTTGGCCGCTGTATATGAATATCCGATGCAAGCTTTCTTCCTTTCATTCAACATTTTTTCCTGCCTAAAAAGGGACGTCAAGCGGTCTTTTTGTAGCTTCTTCCTCGTACGGTTGACAATGTTGCCTACCTTCGTTTCACTATATCGATTTTTGTTCGCTGTATCGTAAATTAATTTTAATTCCTCGTTGAATCTCACTTTATTCTTCGGGATGGTAAGTAATCAGTGTGCCGTGCTGTGATACGCTGCAGATTTTTGTCGGTGGCAATAATTCGATGTTGCTGGAATAGTCCTCCGCGTTGTTGACGGTTTCCCATAAATACTAAATTCAAGCTGATTATCTGATCGATGTATCATCAAGTCCAACAAGTTGAGTAAGCAGGAGAGTGCTCCTACCAGAAGGTCTTTGTAAACATCCTAGCGTTAGAAACATGTTTTTTAATAGCGTGAATCGATAACTTGAATTATTCATCCAATTCTTGGATATGAAATCGTTCAAATTTATGCTAAAGATGCACAGTTTCTTTCATACGTACAGTGCAGCCGCTATTTTGATCTAGCTTAAATGATTTATTTGAATGCTCGACCGATTGAGCATGTTCAAGTTAAACACTCACAAATTTTTGGTACATTTTGCCTTCCCCTGGACCCTCTAATTCATAAAATGACTTTATTTCAGATTGTAAAAGTTCTTATCAAGACCTTTTATTTGATACCCCACTCGACTACCTTTGATCAAAAAAAATTTTTAAAGGCCAATTCGTTATAAGGGGGGACCCCCTTAAAAAATTTTTAAATTTTTGGTAAGACCTTAACTTATGAGAGACCATCACTTCTGACCTTTTCACAAAGTTTGAGAATTCTAGCTACGATAGTTCCTGAGTAAATCAGCTGTGACGCACGGATGGACGGACAGACAGGTCGCGAAACTAGTTGGTCTTTGTAAAAAAATTTTTTACAAAGACCTAAAAATGGTAGCTGATTATTTTGTTCTATCCCCATCGTGAACTGAATTTTATTGTGGACCCCATTCAGTTTTATCTACGTATCTTTTCCATATATGTGGAGTAATTTTTGAATCGAACAATTTATTTTCAAATCCATAAAAATTTGCTTCCATAAAAATTTCGCTCAATAACGGTGACAATAGATTCCCCATAGCTATCCCGGAAGTCGTTTTATAAAAATTTCTCTCTGAAAATGAAATAATTCTCATTCATACAGAGAGCCTTTAATTTTATATATTGTTTCACTTTCCTTTTCCATGATGATGCATTATCTATCTTCAACAGCTTTTCCTCCAAATGTCGTGATTACAATAGGGTCTTGTATTATAGTACAAAACCCTAATAAGACCACACCCTCTGAAAAAAACGAAAACGAGACGGACCCGAACAAACGGACATCCAACAACCCAAGAGACAAAGATCTAATATCCCTCTACCTGGCCTAACCTAGGGTCTACCTGCTTAACGCATCCTGCACTAATATAAAGTTATTCCCTTCCACGCATCCTTGAGACAGTGGAGATGACTCAAAGGAGTTGAACCTCGTCTGCTTATTTAAAAGGGTAAGGCCCCACGGCTTTTCAAGAAGAAGAGAGAGAATTGGCCTGCAGATATAAAATAAGCAAATTAATTACCCTTTTCAATAATGGAACGATGAAAAATCCGTTTTCCTGTAGTTTCAGTTATTTTTAACAAAAAAATGGTGTTGAAAGTGATTTATTACTAACGTTGAGCACAAATCAATGCAAATATTTCGATATGATTATGTAAAAATCATATTCTATTTTATACTGATTCAGGTAGCAAGGAAAGAGCACAAAATTAAATTCAATACCAGTAAACACAAAAATATCTCTATGAAATAGAAAAACCAACTTTTTTTTTTTACTTGAAGCATGCTGGACAAAATTAATTGATTAAGTACCATGAACCATTTATGAATATACAATTGGATTATATTAGAGGGCTACTCAGCCAGTGACCATCACTGCATTCTGCTTGAGATCAGTGATGTTGTCTTCCGACGTCCGTGCTCTCCCAACGGGCACGGAATCGTGACGAGGCATGCAACCATTCAGCAGCACAAAAGTTAGCCAGGAAATGCCTTCGTAAATTGATTAACACTAGCAAGGCTCGCTAATTGAGTGGACAATATGAACAAGGATCCATGGGGCCTTGGCTACAAGCTAGTTATGCGGAACCTTGGTGCCCTACGGAAACATTGCATACATGAGGCGAGAAAGATGGACAAGATAGTGCGGGCACTCTTGCCCGCTTAACCCGTCCGTGTTGACGCTGTCCATGGTGAAACAGCAGTCGAGTGTCCACTCTTCACACAACCGAAACTGGAAGAAATAGATCTTTCGCTAAAAGCCAGGAAGGCTCCAGGTCCAGATGGTATTTCAGCTGAGGTGTCGCAGGCTGTCTATTAACATTGTCCTGACTTGGTGCTCAAAACATTCAACACTTGCCTACGGGACGCGGCTTTCCGGGTACCATGGAAGACGGTAAGGCTCGTGCTGATCCCGAATCGACGTCTGCATATTGCCCGTTATGCATGCTTGACACTGCTGGGAAAATTTTAGAGGAACTCATCAAGGGAAGGCCCACTGACGCGATTCGTGCTGCTGGGGACCTATTGGCTCGGTAGTACAGTTTTAGAGCAATACGTTTCACCATTGATGCGATTGCAGAGGTGGTTAGCGTGGTCCAAAAGGCAGAGGCATATAGTCGCACCAAGCAACGGATCATCCTGTTCGTGACATTTGTCATTGGGAACGCTTTCAACTCCGCTAGATAGGCGGATACTCTGGATACGTGGGAAAACCCTTTCCAAGTTCCAGAATATCTAATGCGACTTTCAAGTGACTACTTGAAGGATTGACGTCTGCTTTATGACACGACACTGGGCCACCAAGGGATGAAAGTTACAATGGATATTCCCTAGGGATTTAAAGTTGGTCCGGATCTGTGGAACGTCTCTTACGACGGGCTGCTGAGACTGAAGATATTAGATGAGTCGCGCTTGATCGGCTCTGCGGATAATGTTGCGGCTCTGGTTACCGGACACACCATTGAACAAGCGCAACTCAGGCCGAGTAAGAGACTGAATCACTGCTCGCGGGTTCAGTTTGGCACTTGAGAAAACCGAAGTGATCATCTTGACAAAAAAGATAATCCCTAGAGTAAGGGTGATCAGTATTGGATACATACAAATCGAATCGAAGCCAGCGGTGAAATACCCGGGGCCACTGGTCAACTCGAATATGAGTTTCTCTGAGCAAATCAGGGCAACGGCTGAGAAGGCTGCTTCGGGAGTATTGGCTCTGAGTCGACTTATGTCCAACGTAGGGGGAACCAGCCCATCAAGAAGACGCCTATTGATGAGTTCTGCAGGCTCAGTGCTACTGTACGGAGCAGAAATATGGAGCGAATTGAGTTATTGCAGGCGTGATTCCTGTTGTCCTCCTTGCCAAAGAGCGTCGCGCTATGTACCTGTGGCGAAACGAGGATGCGAGGTAGATGGTTGCCCACGAGGAGAGGCAGCGCTCACTCAACGACTGGCAGCAGTCTTGGGTGAATTGCCCGTAGGAAAGGTGGACTGCGTGCCTCGTCCTGGATATGAGAATGTGGCTAAATCGAAGGCATGGTGAGACTGACTTCTAACTGACCCAGCTTTTGAGCGGGCACTTCAGTCTTACCTGCACAAGATTGGTTAGTTACGGTCACCCAATCGTCGATTTTGCCAAGAAGAGGAAGACGATACCTGCCACATATTTTTTGCGTGCACAAAATAGGACAGGCGGCAAAGGGACCTTTACAGGGAGATGCAAGAGCTCGTTCCAGATAATATAGTCACGGTGATGCTCGAATTGGTTGACAAATGGAGGGTCTCACCGCAGCCGGTTTGTTGGGGCTGGGGGACTGCTTGC
Source organism: Odontomyia ornata (assembly GCA_963969285.1). Taxonomy (NCBI): domain Eukaryota; kingdom Metazoa; phylum Arthropoda; class Insecta; order Diptera; family Stratiomyidae; genus Odontomyia; species Odontomyia ornata. The sequence goes on along the minus strand of OZ017741.1, from coordinate 62,719,521 downwards.
CTGGCGATTCCTCTTCCCCTCACCTCTCTCGCCAGAAAACGAATCCTTCAGCTTGAAGGCGCCTCACAGCGTAACAAAACTAGACCCGAGCCGATGTAATGTGTCAAACGGTTCCAGGCTATGTTTTTGGCTTAACAGAGGAGGCGTTTGGTGGATAGTCCAATCGCTTGCGAGCATGGGACTCCCAAACTCTGTTGGTGAGTGACATTCATCTCCCAAACACAGAAAAGTCTAAGGATATATATGTGTATATATATATTGTATATACATATATATATATATATATATATATATATATATATATATATATATATAAATATATATATATATATATATATATATATATATATATATATATAAATTTATTTTCTAAGGTTGAATATATAACTGGTAAAGTTTTGTATAAAATACAATTGAAATGAATGTAATTGATTCATACCTATAAACTAAACAAACTTATAATCATGGTGCCAAATGACAGGCCGCATCTTTGTATTCGGTAGAAAACTCCCATGGGGCATTTCAGCGCTTTAAGAGGGCGAAATTCCTAATTTTAAGATCGAGTGGTCGAATTGTCCATTAGGGTACTTTTAGTAGCTAAATGTCTGAACTCTACATCATAAATTATTACATCTATCCAAAATGTAGTCTTAGCAAAATATTCAAAGTCCTTTTACTCCTCAAAAATCGTTTCACATTAAACGTTGTCCAAAAGAAAACCAAATGAAGGTTCTTGATTGGAACTTTTAGAATCGAAAACTCAAAAGACTCTTTGTTCATCAGGGGTCCGGGAAGAGGATGAAAGAGAAAAAATTCAGAGCCTGCTCTTCCGCAATTGGATACCTTTGAACTTTAAAAGGTACAATTTAATAAACACTACCACAATAATTGCATTATAGTCGCAATTTACCCAACATTGTGAGTAATAATAAAATTTTTTAATTTGGAAATCTCTCAGCATATAGAAGAATTATTTAAGCTGAACCAATATGGTAGCTGCTTTATGTTTATGCAGGAAGACTCCGATATTTCTAATATGCTTCAACAATCTCATATACTATATTTATGCCTTGAATGCATACCTCAAGTCACCATTTGATATCATCAAAATTTTTTTCTCAAACTGTAGGAATTTTTGCAAACCACTTCGGTAGAAGCTTCTCCTGCTTACTCAACTTCTTTAATTTAATAGAAACAATCACAAACCATATTAGTGTCAGCTCTAAATTCATGCTTGGCTGAAAAACAATATCTCATATTTATTGGTTAAAAAATTATTCCTCTCAATCTATACTCAATATGTACGAATATATGTTCAAACATTTATTAGTATCAGTGTAGATCTAATTCAAATGTCTGCACGTAAAATATGTAACATTTGGTATTAGAATAAATCAAACAAATAATCAAGCCACAAACCTATGAAGCCACACACATCTAGTTTTTCTACCTCACACATAGTTTGATCAATATTACAATAACTTCAATTTATTCTCATTTGTTTCATAAACGTACACTTAGGTATCCGATTTCTTTAAAGCTTTGCGCTCTTCTTTTAGTTTACTAGTTGAAACCTCAAATTTGAGATGATTTGTCTAGAACTGATTCGATATTTTAAGTAACAAGAATAAATGGATGAAACCAAAAAGTTTGAATGGTGATAGGTCAAAACTGTTAAATGAGAATCGATTGTGTGCCAATCCAATTGTGACGCATCGAAATCTATTGATTAATTATTAATCATTTGTTATGACGATTATATGAATTTTACAGACAGACATGAACAAATCATCAATTTCGTGTGGTTTTTTACGAGAGATGTTAAGGAGTGGGTTCTGAACTTCAAGAATTTTGCATTTTTTGTGCCTAAGATCTCATTGACTCATCGATGAGTGTGAAAAATGGATTAAAGGATTTTTCTTAATGAGATATTTGATGGGGAATAAGTTCAGAGAATTGTTATCTTTTCATCTGATAAATGAACTGATGTGGTTTTGAAGGTTTTTATTAAAAGAAACCGACCAGAAATTGGAATTTAAAAATAATTAGCAGTGATACAGTACATTCGTCTGAATAGTATTGTATCAGTGGTACTTCCAATGAGCTTTCTTGGTTAACTCAGATCTTAGGAGATCCGGTGTTGGTTGTCACATTGTTTTTTTAATAAATTCATAGCATAACTTGAGTTTGCTTACACCTAGGCGTATTAGTCTTAAATGAAAAACTAAACAAAATAGTAGCTTTGTCGAAAATTTTTAATTCAAGATTACATTTGCTGTATTCTTCCTATTCAAAGCAGACTTGAAGATGGTTGAGCAAACTATTAATTCAAAAATTAGTTTTCGTTACTAGAATTATGCCTAACATCAAACCCTAAAAAACTTCCAGCTTTCCACCTAATATCCAAGTCAACACAGAATGCATTACTCATTTATCAAAGAAAGTTTTATTTCTCACGAGATTCTTGATAATCGTCAAGTATTTATTAGTATGACTTTAAAGTTTGACAATATCATGATTTATGTGCTACTTTCAACCAGAATCCAAACAAACAGTTGTAGTATGGGAATCAGTGTTAACAACATTAATTTGAATGTTACTTTAGATTCATATCCATAATTGAATGGTTGAAATATTTAGATAAATCTAAAATTTATGATCGTACTTCTGTTGAAAATACATGCCTTACACTCTCCAAGACCTAGTCTTAACACGCGAATATAATAAGAACTCAGTCATATTTCAATTTCATAACTAATAAAATGTTTAGCATAAAAGTTTAAATAAACATTGCCAAGAAGATTTGTATTTGGTTGGATATAGTTGAAGTATATTGAGAGTAGACATTAAACATAGCAACCTTTGACTCTTTTAAAGTATTTTAGTATTCAATAATTGCTACTGCTGTAATTCACAAACATGTATCTTATGACCTGATGTAATTCACAAACATGTATCTTATGACCTGATGCATAAACATAAGCTGTAAATCTATTTTATTATTTCCATTGGAATTATGTGATATTGAGCATTTTTATGTGGTTTTGCAAAACCTTTTGTATTTCTGTGGAAATGTTTGCTTTATTGGAAAACATATTATATTCATAGCAACTCATGAATTTTTTCCTTATGCAAACTTTAAATTCTTGAAATAAATCGCCAAAAAGTCGAATAAAAGCAATATTTAAATGCTTGTTTTAGAATTCAGTTATTACAAGGTCTATGAAGCTCAGTATTTGAAGGGTGACTCTATGTAAAAACAAGTTGGGTGGACAGAACGACGCTCTTGTTAGAAGGGCTTCTTACTCAATCTGCAATATGCAGACACCAATAATGAATAGTAGTCCGCGTGGTGTAGTGGTTAGAGCATTCTGCCCGTAAGCTGACTGTCTCCGGTTCGAGTGTCGTTGGCGCCAACGAGATTTAGTTCGAGTAATTCTTCGGATGGACTATAAGCCCGTTCAGTTCTGATACGTGCTGGTTTAAAATCAGAACGTATTTCAGCTGGATGGACGGAAACACGGCCAAAGCGTTATACTGACCATATCACCTTGTAGAGCACCGATAAATTCGATCATGAGAATGAGATACTCTAACTATCTCTAAGCAAAGGCTCGAAAGAGCTATAGTACGATCAAAAAAATAAAATAATGAATAAACTCAAGAAAAACTTTAACGGGATCTGCAAAAAAAACATACTCGCCTTAAAAGAAAAACTATTGTCAGAATGGCAGAATGGGTAATGAATAAAACCAATCGAGTTCAACCAATTTAGCTTTATTATTTAATTCATTCCTCTCCGTAAGCAACACACGTCTAGTCGGCTTCGCTGGCATGCTCGACTGACTGCATTTCATGACAGGCATCCGTTGTTGCCTGTTGTCCAGTTGCTCTAGTGTTGACAGTTCGGCCATCCTGGAGTGACTCGTCCCGAGACACATCTTCAACCAAGGCGGGATAGGAACTAACTTCTGATTCGTCATCCGCTGATTCATCGTCACTATTCACTTATGGTCTCAAGGAACCCCAGGGTTTCAACCGCTCCGCGTGGAATACAGATTGAAACGATCGTTAATTCGGTTGGCAATCTTCTAAATCTCCAATGAGGTATCGGTCACAATCCAATACCCGATCAATTACATACGGTCCCTTGTAGCGTGGCTCTAATTTTCGAGATTCTCCGGTCACAGAAGGCACGCTATCGACCACAACCAGATCGTTAACCGCAACATGTTTTGGTTGCTCGTGTTGTTTGTCCAAACGTTCTTTCCATTTTTGCTTTTCGTTGTTAATTCTATTTGCGATTTCGTCATAGCAAATTTCGGTGGATTTAGTTCCATCTAACTCGTGTAGCGCTTCGAGCAGCTTATTTGGAAGAATATCACGTAGCTGGTATCGGAATACAATCGCATTCGGCGTGTGACCGGTAGTTTAGTTTGCTTGGGAAATTAAAACAAACTGAAGCCTTTTAAGATTTCGGTCCCATTTGCGTGCGTTATCTGTTGAAGTTCGCAAATATAGAAGAACAAATTGATGCACTCTTTCGATTTGGCCATTTGCTACGGGGGTCCTAACCACATTTAAAACATGGCTGATATCATTATCAGCACTATGACTTTCAAAGTTTTTGGAAGTGAAGGCTACGCCGCGGTCTGATATGATTCGTCGCGGAAGCCCCAAAAAGGCAGTTAGATCATTTAGTGCATGAATTATTGGGAGCGTATTTGCCGACTTTACAGCTTTTACCACGATATATTTCGAAAATGAGTCAGTTATTCCTAGCATGCATTAGTTTCCAGCGGTACTTTTAGGAAAGGGTCCCAGGTGGTCTACTTGTATCGTTTCGAACGGGATAGGGACAACCGGGCTGACATATAGTTTCCCAACTGACATCCCAGTAGCCCTTTTAAAATAACACCATTCGATACAGGCAACGATATATCCCTTAACGTTATTTCGCCTTCGCTTAAAACAATAATAGGGCCGTATATGTTGTAACGTTTTGTCCACCCCAAAGTGTCCTCGGTCATCATGTGCTTTCTTCACAACTCTCAAGCGTACAGCTTTTTGCACGACCCATCGATGCTCTCCCCGTACTTTCCGATCATGGTATAAAGAATAATGTTATTCTTTATACCATGCTTTCCGATATAGTCGATTTGTTTCCAGTACGTAGTCCTCCCGTGGCTGCGCCAGCAGGTCGGAAAACTGTTCGCCCCGAATTATCCGTGTGATATTTCGTAGTGCCTCGCCCTGTTGCTGCATTGTAACCAGCCAGTCTTCGTTGGTAATGTTGACTGTTAAAATCCTCTCAACAACTATAGTGGTGTTTTTGGTATGTGCACGACTTAAGGCATCCACATGCTGCATCCTGCGGCTGTCCCGGTGAATTGGTTTAAAATCATACTCGGATTTCAGCCACCATCGTGCTATTTTTTGAGGTAAAGGCTTCTTTAGTCGCGCTGTGGTAACTGCAGAGCAATCTGTTACAATCGTGAAAGGTTTCCATAACACATAGATTCGAAACTTTTACAACGATTCTACGATAGCGAGTACTTCAAGCTCATACAACTGGTAATTTTTTCTGCCTCGCTATAACAACGGCTATAGTAGCAAACCGGTTTAATCCTCCTGGAACAACACCCTGGCCAGCCCTTTGGAACTCACATCTGCATGGATCTCATGGAGTTTTGTCTCATCGTACTAGTACAGAATAGGCTCGTTAGATAACATCTCCTTCAGACGGCTGCATGCGGCTTCATGATCAGCATCCTATAGGAAAGTTGCATTTTTCTTCAGTAGGTCGAACGTCGTTAACATTTTCGGGTGTTGGGAAACCTTTTATTGCTGCTACTTTTATCTCCCGCGGTGCTATACTGCTGGCGTTCACTCGGTGGCACAAAAAGTTAATCTCACTTTCCAAAAATCTGCATTTTGGGCTATATTTTATAAAAGTATTCGTCAAAACTTTCGGAATTTGCACGAATCGTTCTCATCAACTTTAAATTCACAACGGCTTTGTCAATTCGAGTAGGAAAGTCGATCACTAGTTTGTTCGCAAACTCTGGGAAACTTTTAAATACTTGCATCTGTCCGTCGTTCCATATTTTTGTATATCCGCATAATTTTAATTGTGCTGCAAACAATACCAATTTATCGCCCCAAGCGTATACCTCCTTCAACTCGCATATGCGCTTAATAAACTGTTCTGCCGTCCAGTCTCGCTTATTCGGGTCGAAACTTGGCAACATCTCCGCAATGTTGCGGACGGAGAAAAACGTTCTCGTTTGTCGAAATGTTGATTCTAGGAACGCCTGCTCCCTTTCCAGCAAAGTACGTTCGCGCTGTTGAAGATTTAATTGCCGTGGCGCCTCATGCTCATGCATAACCTCCTCGGTTCTCAGGGTGTGGTGGAGACCGTTAGGGTGATCTCGTCGTCATGACCACTCGCGTTGCCACTTAAATCTTGCTGCTTGCTTCTGGGAAATCGGATTGCACTAACCTTTTGATTAATTCGGGTTTATTTCCCGACGTCGGCAGCCCACGCTCGCGGCACAAGTCTTGTATGTCTTTTTTCGTTTTTATCGCGTACATGACTGATCTCACTTCTGAACGGTCAGAATGACAGAATGGGTAATGAATAAAACCAACCGAGTTCAACCATTTTAGCTTATTTATTTAATTAATTTCTCTCCGTAAGCAACACTCGGCTTCGCTGTGGTGCTCGACCGACTGCATTTCACGACTCGCATCTGTTGTTGCCAGTTGTCCAGTTTCTCCAGTGTTGACACTTTTGTACTCCATTTTAACTTTTCGCCATGGTGTTGCAATATTACTAAAAACCATTGACGGGATTAATTGTTAAAGATATTTTTATGATTCATTTTACAGGGAAATTGGTAGAAGATTCAATCAAATGTGTGAAGAAAAATCTTACATTGTTTTTGTTGTATTCGGAGAACTTTCAAATGGCTATTATTTCCGTAAATACGATTTAACATTATTGAAACTTCCACAGTATAAGGAAATTTCCTTGGACAACTTAAATTTACATTCAAGGGTACCCATATGAATTCACTAGGAAAATATTGTATGAATGAACTCTACTATTATTAACAAAGTTGAGTAATTTCAACTTCTGATTTGTTTGTTGTTATTATACTTATGAGAACCTACTACCATGATTTTGTCGCCATTGAAATGTACGTTTTAACAGCCTATACTTGCAATGCTAAAGTTGAGGAAAAAGGAAACATGTTGTTACATGTGCAAATAATTCTGCGAGCTACTGTCGCGATTGTTTCCGCAACTATTAAGAACATCATATATGTACTCGAAAGCAAAAGAAGCCACCAAGCATGATCAATATCTGAAAATGACGTCACTGCGGCCGTTCGATTGCTCGAATATTCCAGGTATCTCTCGTCAGAACATTCGCCAATATACGAGAAATGGACTGAATGACTAGAGACCCTCTATGAAGCCGAGCTGAATAAATGGGGGGATTTGTACGACCGCAATAGTAAAACCGCTATAGTAAAACTGCGATAGAGTGGAGCGTGAAGTAAAGGCGATATATGTTGAGTAATAGTGAAGTGATTTTCGTTAATAGTTAAGACAGTTGAAATATAAAGTTGATACACAGTAAAAATTCGATTCAAATGCAATTTGTGAAATAGTGAAATTCATGATTGTGCATTCTTTGAAAATAAACTCCTTTAACTTAATTCAAAAGACAGTGCGTGTTCACTTTCCCGGAACATTAACATTACTGGCCGCGAACCATAGCACGCGACAATATTTACTCGTTGCATGAATTTTCAAAGATATTCATCATACACATTCTTTCTGAACTTTTATGTAAATCCTAGCAAACCTGTAGTCCCTGGGAAGAGCGGAAGCGCATATTGTTCCATAATAATGTATTGTTGTTGTTGTGATATAGAAAATTCAAACCATTATAACTCCGTTAAATACTATTTGATCGTTTTGAAATTAGATGCAAAATTTCATTAAACTTAAGAGTACCTTCACGATTTTCTTCAAGGTAATGCAAAATTTACGAACAAAGTTTAGCGTATCTCGACTTAGGTGATATTTTCCATTGTTGTATCTTCAGGGACTACCACCATGATTATTTTCGGTCCATAGAAATTTGTGTTCTTCTCTTTCCTTTGCCTGCCACGTTATAAATATTGCAGTTCTAACAACGAATGTTAAAAAATTTCAGCAAGGCCTTTCATTTGATACCCTGTATGATCATATTTGATAAACTTTTATTTTAAAACCCTGCCATTTGACATCTGTCAAAATTAAATGTCATCCAAAGCGTGTTTTTTTAGTTTAAGGTCTGCCATTCAGAAATATGGATCGTTTATCAGTCAAAGAACGCGTTAAAATTATTAAATTTTATTATAAAAATGGTGATTCTACTGTATCAACATTTAGGGCCTTACGAGCCGATTACAGTCGACAAAATCGACCTACACAGCAAAAAATTTCGAACACAGTGAGAAAATTTGAAGAGACTGGATTGGTTATTGGTATTGCAAGGCCTGTGCATCATCGCAACATTCGTTCTGCTGAAAATATCGCTGTTGTTGCTCAAAGTGTGGAGAAAGACCCGAATTTTTCGATTCCTCGACGTGCTCAACATTTGGACTTGCCTTACGGCTCATTGTGGCGGATTTTGCATTTGTATTTGCATCTCCATCCGTACAAAATCCAACTCACTCAAGAACTTAAGCCTCAAGACCATACACAACGCAGAAAGTATGCGAATTGGGTGATTCAACAATAAGCCATTGATAACGATTTTTCGAACAAAATTTTCTTGAGTAATGAGGCTCATTTTTCGCTCAGTGGTTACGTAAATAAACAGAATTGCCGCATATGGGGCTCTCAAAATCCTCAGGTGATCGCAGAAAGGCCTTTGCATCCGGTAAAAGTGACCGTTTGTTGTGCATTATGGTCTGGTGGTGTTATTGGCCCGTATTTTTTTGAAAACGATCAAGGAAGAGCCATTCCAATTCTGACCGCTATAGACGGATGTAACCCGATTGTTTTTGGAGAGAAATTGAAGATTATGATCTGGAGAACATGTGGTTCCAACAGGACGGAGCCACACAACACAGGCTAATCGAGCACTTTTGCAAGAGAAATTTCCACGACGCGTAATTTCGAGATTGAGTGATGTCAATTGGCCCGGAAGATCCTGCGACCTAACACCTTTGGATTTCTTTTTATGGGGCTATGCAAAAGATCGTGTTTATGCAAACGATTCTCAAAATCTTGAGCAATTGAAAATCAATATTCGTGAAGTTATGGCCGAGATATTGCCGAAAATGTGCCGAAAAGACATTGAAAATTACCTCAAAAGGATTGAGGCCTTAAGAGGTCTCGTGGAGGACATTTGAATGATGTTGTGCTTCACGTATAATGGCAAGGTTCAATCTTTATATTGTATAAACAGTTTTGTTTCCACCTGAGTATGTAATGTGTTTTCTTTAGCTTTACTTTCCCACGCGTAAAATGACAAGCCCTATACGAGGAGATCTCCCTTAGAATCCTTTGAAATTTTTTTCGACTATGAAACTTTCATCAATGAAAAACTTATGAGCGGTTCACAAAATTTGATGGCAGTAGCTTCTCTAGTTCCTGAGAAAACTTGTTGTGACCAACTGAGGGACGGTCAGACAGGCACCGATATTAATAGGGTATGGCTAAAATATTTTGTTCTTCTTCTTGTACTGTCTTATTTCACCGAGTCAGACCACAGTGTCCTCGGTTTCCCCACTGGTCTCTGCCTCCCAGTTCTCCCAACGAATACCTTTTTGGTTATCCGTTGTTCGACAATACGATTCATGTGGCCAGCCTATGGCAGCTTCCGCAGTCTTACAATTGTTGAGACCTCCGGCTCATCGAAAATTGATACAGCTCATGGTTGTATCGAACTCGACCAATGCCGACCATCTAGCTTCACTCCAATTATTCGCCTCAAGACCCGTCTTTTGAAGGCGTTCAATGTGTTTGCGGATACTTGTGTTCACACCCATAGTATGCTACAGGTCTTATCACAGATTTGTATACTTGGAGCTTCAACAACTTTTCCAGAACCGTAATAATAGACAACAGGAAGCGAATCCCTGAGAAAGGCTGTAGCGCTACAAAGAAGAAAAATAATAATAGACAAACGAAAATTATACTATCAGTAAAGTTTACAAAATTTTTAAAGTGTAAACCTAAAGAACTTACGCTGGATAATGGAAAATAGGTGGCCAGATTGTTTTGAAATTTTCATTTGCTACAAATTCCAAATCCTGTTTTTGAGTTTGGGAGGTGAAGGCTATTTACCCCCTGAAACTAGGGTAACAAATACCTCAGAAGTCAAAATTCCATCAACTTTGTTAATATTAGTACGTTTTATAAATTTTACATTTTTGTCCATAAAACCTTAATGGGACCCTTGAATTTTCCGAAAGTTACAATTTAAGTTACCTGATAGCAATTTTATGTGTCTTGAAAATTTCACAACAATCAAACTATAAACAGTTAAGTTACAGCCGGTTGAATAGTTAACATTTACAACTACATACTAGGGAGATACACGTTTGCAACGGGCCTAGACACTACAAATATGTAAAAAGTTAAATTAACATTTTAGAAATGGTTTGTAATATTGATAAGTTATGATAATTAATAAAGCATCGGGTTCAAAAACTTGAAACAAAATGGTGGCGAATTTAAATGCATAGTAATCGGGATATAATTTTTCTAACTCAATTTATGGAATCTGTATATACTTGGAAGTCAGATTTTGGTATGCAGAATATATTGTTTGATTTATTAATTGTTTCACAAAACCCTTCTACTCTCCTGCTTCTTCAACCTATTGTTTTTTAAAGACTGTCCAAGCATAATGTGTTAATTGGTTTCATTTATCAATTGATCCAAGCATCTCCCCGATTAGACTATTCGGGAAGAGCTCTCCTGTTGCCTTGCATAGGTCCCAGCGTAGCTTTCTACAAATTTTTGCATGCAAAAAATTTGTGGTAGGCATCGTCTTTCCCTGCTGCGCAAAATCTACAGTTGAAGGACTCTGACTTATCGATCTTGTGCAATTAAAATTGAAATCACTCATGCCTGCTCAAGAACTCGGTCAGGTAGAAGTCAGTCTCACCATGCGTACGACTGAGGCACGGCCTAAAATTAGGGATGAGGTGTACACTCCATCCTCCATTTGTACTGTTCACCCAGCACTGCTGCCAATCGTTGAGTGAGCGCTGTATTTTCTCGCCACAGATTGTCCCCTTCACGTCTTCGTTTCGACGCTGGTAGAAAGTACGGTGCTCTCTAGCAAGGAGGGCGAAAGGTATCATACCTGCGATGACTAGCATGACTGAATCTGATACTGTCAATCATGAAAATGCAACGCTCAGTGCTTTCTCTTCAGCATAACCAAGCGTTTCAGGTACAGCACCTTGCTGAGAGTGCCACTCAATATTTCTATTCCATACAGTAGTATTGATTTTACGGATCTAATCAATAGTCACCTACTTGATGGGTTGATAGTAAGTCAACTCAGAGCCGATATGCCTGAAGCAGCTTCATCAGCCGTTGCCCTGATTTGCTCAGAGAAACTTATATCCAAGTTGATCAGTAGACTCACGTATTTTACTGATGGTTTCGATTCAACCAATACTGATCATCCTTACTCTGGAGACTCTCTTTTGTCAGGATGACCCCTTTAGTGTGCTTCAGTCCAACCAGTTGCCCACTGGGCGTAATAGCATACGTTCGATGATGCGTCTAGCATGTAGCATGGCAACACTAACTCCATAGCCGATCTGATGTGACTCATTCAGCAGTTGTAGTCTCAGTAGCCCAGTGTAAGATATGTTCCACAAGTCTGGATCATGGGTAGACTCTTGAGCAACAGCTGATGTAATTTCCATCCTTCTTCAGCCCTGCATCGTATCATAAAACAGGCCATGGTCCTGCAAGTATTCGTTGAAAAGCCGTATAGATATTATGGAACTTGAAAAAGGTTCCGTATAACTAGCTTGTAGCCAAGGCCCCAGAGATCTCTGTTCACATTGTCCACTAAGCTGTGCCAGCAGTGATCTTTATTACTGTTAATCATTGCTTCTCATAATTAAGTTCACCACATTTTGAGCTGCTAGCTCTTCAGTTCAGCATGATAAGTCTCATCCCTGCCACCATATTCAGGACTCGCTTTCTCTGTGGATCAGTTTGAGGCATGCGGCGTTTGATGGTTCTAGCATTGAAGTCCCCGCTAACGAGTACGTGATCATCTGTATTCAAAACAGCGTTCTCTAAAGTATTAAGCTTGGCTTAGAAAGATGATATTGGTTTGTTCGGCATCGGTTGCACATTAAAAATATAGTCCTTCAACGCTCGACCCACACTAAACCATTCCTCCGTCTATAGGTCTTTACTAGGATCTCAGCACTGTTCTGAGCTCAGATAATGGCAGAATCAGTTTTGTCAGGGAACTATGATGATAAAGTTGGTGTTGTTCACTCAACAGTAAAAAGTCAACTTTCATGTCCGTCACAAATTGCTCAAGCAGTTTTTGGGCTGTTATACTGTGCTGTAGGTTTACCTGCTGGATATGGGTTATCGAAGTGCTGCTTCTTGTAAAAATAAACACTTTCCTGATCCTGCGATGTGCTTAAAATACAGTTTTGAATCAGTGTACAAACGATGCAGTGCGTCTCCTTTGTACATTTATTTCGCTTATGCCCTATTTCACTACATCTGAAGCATGGGGAAGTTGTATCGAGTCTCTTGCATCACCTTGCAGTATGACCATAGCCGAGGAACTTAAAGCTGCTTATCGCCATACCTTGCAGATATTTCACCCTATTATCACTTTTATTTACTCAGAAATTGTTCGGTGTCCTTCTCAGTTAGATCGTTTTCTAGTTTCAGCCTCGTTTCAACCCTTCTTACGGTAATAGGCTCCGTTTTGCTCGATTACTTTACCTCATTCAGACCCGTAACGCAGTCAATATTCCCAATTTCGATTGCTCTGCTTAAGCAAAGCTACAATTACTCAATTGCTGAGGGCTTTCCTAACAGAGTCAGATAATGCTTCTTTATTAGTGGCCTTTGCTCCATTTTCGACCACTATGTGACTGGACCAGGTTGGTCGCGCTGCTTTAATAGCAGTGACAGTTTTGGTGTCTTCAGATACCTCCCCTGATTTCCCGCAACACATCCAGGTAGGATCGAGCATCTTGGGTTCTACGAGCAGTGCCTGCAGGCACGGTCTTTGTTGTGGCTTTTTCGTCTTCTATTTCGCACCGGGTGTTTCTTTTTGTTGGGCATCTATGAGAACTTTGTGTCCTGGTACATTTTTTAGGCATTTTTTGGTGGCCTTTCTGCCTGATAGGGCTCAAAGATTATTGTATTTCCTAATGTTCTCTTTGGAGAGGAATGCTATGCTTCAGTTACATTATCGGCAATTTCTGCAACTTTACGCAATGGCACTTTGTTGGTCTCCTTACTCTTTTATTTTGCTTACGTGGTTGGTTTTTTAACATTGGAATGGTTCATCACACGCTTTTCTCTTGAAGTGCACCCAGTTTTTTTTTTACTGTGCCCAAATTCACTGATTATATCCAGCTGATATGTGTGTGTGAATCTTTAGTGGCTTGTAAAGTCTCCAATGGCTTGGTCGTTGCTATGCCTGGTTGAACAATGCACTTCCATTGATTTGTCCGTTTGTCATCTGTCCCTGATTTTTAGCTGACATTGTTGCCACTAAATAGGATGCCAGGATTGTTGGTTCCCCGATCAGAGCCTGTGTTATATTATAAGACATTTGCTGTGTCTTAGTTTTTGGATTTGATGGCTTTCCTCACATTCGGTCTCCTGTTTTGATGGTGGTTTCGGGCTGATTCGATTTTCTTCTTCAGACCCAAGATTGCATGTGGATATATTTATTAAAGAAGCCAAGTTCACCACTTCTATAACATTGCAGTCAATGGATGATGACGGCTGGAAGCCTGCTCGCTCACTATCCTCTGCCACCAGTACTGTGGATTCGACCCTCTGCAACGTAAGAGTTTTCTGCTTCTCGACTTTTATCGCGGTTGTTTTTCTGGGTGCCTTTTATAGCATTTTACCCAGTACCAGGGGTGTTTGCATACTCAAAGGATTTCAAGCCTTGAGGCTCCGTTTACGACCACAATTTTTGCCCCTTGCTGCCTTCCCTTGGTAAACACTGGCCGCTTGGCATCCCGATGATTTGGACTTGTAGTTTTATCCTGTCTGCGGAGAAACCTTGCGTAAATCTATATTGCCTCGGATACGTGAAGACGACATTCTTCAACCAATGCTAGCATTCAAGAACTCTCCTGTGGACCGTAAGTCCCCCTGCGGGATCTTTATGTGACATAAAAACAGACCAGCTAAAAATAAACCCAACACGGTCTTTTTTCCATTTTTTATTTCTTTTTAAATAAATCCCTGGTTGCTGACTCTGTTATGTTACATAAATGTTTGCTCAATTCTATTTATAATCTCCCCGATAGTATGTTATAATGGTGTTTTTCCTTTAAATTTCTCAACGACTCGATCGATCTTCTCATCATATATTGAAGAATATCAAATAACATTCCTAATATCTATTACCTAAATTTTATGTTATTTCCTATGAACACACATCGAAATTGCCCTTTAAACTCTTAATTTAATTAGAAAACATCTAGAATAAAATGTATTAAAACTGTACTAAACCCCTTTTTACGCTCCATATCATAAAACCACAGAATTGCATTGACTAAACTTAAATACTAATCAAATTGAATTCATCGATTTACAACGTATGTATTTCAAAGGTTTTCCAAGGGCTTGGACACTGTAAAGTTAGAAAATGAATCTTTTATTGCTGGCCAGCAATGTTCCCTTGTATACTTACATCCGAATCCATGTGGGGATATAAATTGCCTAAATTGCTTGTTTTTGAGGGTTTAATGTCTACTAAATTGAATGGTTTCGTTTGAAAATGGTTAAATTAGATTCAATCAATATATTGCTACAACAAGCAGATCACTTCGATGCACTCATTGATAGTGTTCGAAATCAATTAATGAGCATGTAACCTCGAACAAGATGGATTGCATAACTTTTAGAGAATTGATTATTTTGTTTCCGTTATTAATCTTTCTGAAATTTAGAGGCTACAGGTAAAGAAAATTTTCCTAACTAATAAATTAAATTATTTCTAAGTCTTTAAAAATCAAACGCAAATAATGTGGCAGTTTTTCATCTTAGCTATCAGTTGTTTTTGATGAATCAAATGGGTTGAAAAACATTGTCAAAAAAAAGTATTCAACTCGAAGAAAAAATGTTCCAGCAAATGGAGCAGTCTTTGGAGACTATTGTAAAAGTATTTTAAGAAATCCCTTTGCGATTTCTGATTGCTTTTAGGATCATAAATGACATACATCGAACTTTTCACATTAAACTTACAAATTATAATCATCAAACTTTAGGATATTGTACGTAAATTGTATATATATCTATCGTTAATGGCACCAGCCCATATGCTGGAACCAGCTGAAGTCCATCGAGCCTAAAATGCTATTAAGTTGATAGCTAAAATGCTCGGGTGAAAGAACAATATAGGTCTTTCACTAAGGACACCAGCATTCCTTAAACAAAATTTCTTATAAGTCCTATATATGTTCATAAAATGTGCCATCTACCCTGAATGCGGCGTAAATTTAAAAGTTATTCTTAAAGTATTCACACGTAAAATTTTCGAATACTCTGCCATTTGTCTCAATCCTTATGGTGTAAGCTAACGTGCTTAGATCTGATTGAAAAAGTTTTTACCAATTTCCATAGAAAGTGGGTAATCAGTTTCTCTCTACATTTAGCGGTTGCTTTTTGAGGGTTTTCACGAAATTACAAAACCTTATTTAAGTCTCGAACAATCTGTTCGTCTATCGCAGCAATTTTCCTCTGGAACAATAGCACGGATCCACACGAAAGTTATCAGAAATGGATGGTTGTAGAAATTTTGGGTATCAAATTTTTTTTTTTATTTGAATAAAGCGGGGGGGGGGTGTTCTCACGAAGAAAGGGAAGCATTAAATCGATTTAGTTAAAGTCAAAGGCATAGGAAAGAAATCTTTAAAACAAGTCTTCAAATTATATTATTGCCAACGTCGGATGCAGAAAAAAGGAAACATTCGAAAAATGAATGAAAGTAGAAACAAAATGCTTCCTTTTAATTTTGTGTATTTTAGTTTTTATTTTCTTCTCAAAGACGATTTTCGACCGATTCAGCGATTAATTTATTTTCACTTATATTCCTGCTTATATACTAGCTGTGTTTGAGGAAATTTACTTTGATCACTTTGAATGTTATTGAAGAAATTTGCTTTAGTTAATCAAAGGTAGGAAAGGTTCGCGTTTGTCCTTCGTTGATGCGAGAGCGTTTTTGAGCTGGTTCTTTCTGCTTGATTCGATTAACCGTACAGAATTGAGCTGATTGATTCGCCTCTTGATCCGATTGCTGATGCCTTTGTGATAAGTTAAAGCCTTCCAGTACGTTCTTTCGGTATTCGCATTTGATAATGTTGATCGCCCCTGTCGCTGTCTAGTTATCTGGATCTTCTGTGCCATTCTCCTAATTGTATGATAGAACCCTTGAAGCCGTTTAGTCTAGCTGTCTCAACAATGTACCTCATCTACTTTTCCTTAGCTTCTTTGCTTAGCGCCAAATCGAGCATACTGTGTATCATGGCTCTGCATGGAGAAACCTCGATTTGCTGCGAATGATTTGATGTGTTTGGAATCGTTCTCTGTATGTGAGTTGCTTTCCGGTATACATCGAAAGTTATATTTGTTTGAGTTCTCCTTACTACTGTATTTAGGAACGATAGTACATACAGTAGTTTTTGAATCAGGATAAAACGATCAGTGCAGCTAGGTATTGTGAGAAAAAGAAAAAGAGAATGCTGCAGAAGGGAGTCTGCCTTCTGCACGACAAT
Organism: Odontomyia ornata; assembly: GCA_963969285.1. NCBI lineage: Eukaryota > Metazoa > Arthropoda > Insecta > Diptera > Stratiomyidae > Odontomyia > Odontomyia ornata. The sequence goes on along the minus strand of OZ017741.1, from coordinate 62,702,491 downwards.
ACCAAATCCCACACGGCCAAAACAGCAATGTTACTCTTGGAGTCGTTCGGATGGAATGTTATGAGCCACTTCGCAGATTCTCCTAATCTTGCGCCTTCAGATTGTTATTTTGCTAACGTCTCTGACGATGTACATAGATGAAAAAAACCGAATGATGAGATAAAGTAGGTAAAGGTGGTGGGTGTTGAGTTTTTTGACAAAGGGATAAAAAATTAACCCGCCGACATGGTGGATCTATCATGTCGGCGGATTAATTGACACACATTGCAAGCGATGATGATTACGTGGAGAGAACGCTCACATATGTAGGTACTGATCATGTAAAATGTTTTTTCTAAGCAGGTTTTTTGAAGTAAGTTATTATGTTTATTTGACATCCGCAGGCCAATTCTCTTTTTTCTTGAAAAGTCATTGCTTTGTTGTGTGAGGAGACGTTTTTCGAGTCCTTTGATTCATTTTTAGTGTCATCTCCCTCCACATATTCTTTAGACACTGAAGATGATTCAAAGAAGTTGAACCGCGTCTGCTTAGAAAACAAAGCAAGGTCCAACGGCTTTTCAAAAAAAAAAAAATTTTTTTGTAGGTTTCAGAAAGAAAATTTTATTTTTGACCAACTTCCGAACGTGCCTCTTATAATTTGTTAATTGACTAGTCAGAACAGGAAATGGGGAAAAATCAATTTTAAATAAAATATTACCCACAAAATTAATTGATGCGAAATACAAGAACCGAATGGAAACTCCTGTCTCACTTGCAAAAGTGAACCTTTATTATCGATATTCAAATTTCCTACTATTATTAATATTATTGAATCTTCTCAAAAGAATCAGGATTTAAGTCCAACACAAAACAACGCCACCACAATTTAATTTAAATTCCTTTAAAAGCAGGAACTTATCATGTTTATGTGATATGTTTCTAAGTCCAATCAATAAAATATACATAAAAACTATGCCTCCACTTATGTAATCATATATTCAAATGAAACCACGTTCACATCGTCTCACCAAATCTTGGTTAACTTGCATTTGTTATAAATCAATTTCCAGATCAGAACATGATCTGATCATAAATTACTGCTGTTAACAAAACCTATCTTAAAGTGTGATCATTCCAAAAAAACTGGTACTCGTATATCTTTTTGAATATGAGATGGAAAAGCAAAATAGGTATGGATGAAGGTTGTTACCGTCATCACCTGGCCTGCAATAGTAAAATAATACATAATATAATCGCGAGCAAGATGTTAGTGGTGTTTAAACGCTGGGACCAACATCAACGGGCCAATGTAGCGTGGCTAAGATCACTGAAGATTTGCTTACTGATGACCAAACTGCCCTGTCTGATTCAATTTAGAGATCTTAATTCACTTTTTTTGACATACGAGATCATGCTTAAAAGTACACATGAGGAAATTAGCCCGTATATATCAGTACCAGATGTTTGAAGTGGTTGTGTTTTTGAAATATTTATGTAGGTGGGAAAATCATGCTTGGATCATTTACCGATAGCCACCATACAAATTTGCATAACCAACTACGCTATCCGTTAAACGGATCAAGTGGCTATTTGTCTTGGATTTCGATGAGTTATTTATGATATGATGGTGAGAGTATTGGTGTTAAGTTGGAATGCCCTGGAGAATGTCTTTTAATAGTTGAGGGTTTGCTGTACTTAATAAGTTTCAAAGGAAGGAGTTTTTTTTCTGAAAATAGGAAAAAACCGTTTCAGTGTTAATGCAACTTTATGAAAACAAAATTATGATAAAAGCGTGGAAAATTCAAAAAAGTTCAATTGACAGTCTTATGTGAAAGAATAATTGAATTTTCTTCAAACCCATATTTTACGACCAAAAAAATTTGAATCCGCAACCCTTTTGAATATGCACTACAAACAAATAATATAATGAAAATCATATCTACAAAAGCATAATATATTCAGGTTTCTTTCTTAATTCTTTTGGTTCAATGGAAAATGATTTAAAATACATAAATACTTACTATTGTCATGAATCTTTATTCTTGAAGATGAAGCAACTGCGTATTTTTCAAAATAACCAGCCATATGTTCCAATCAGCCGATGTCCATCGAGCTCAATGTGCTATCAAGTTCTTTCCCTTAGGCCACCAGGACTTCCTAAACAAAATACATTTCAGCTAACAAAGTTTCTTTTGAAGTTGATGGTTTTGACATAGGAGTATGTTGCGAATTCCGGCGTACCGACATTCTCCTATTTGCAACTTCAAATTGCCGCAGTAACATCTCCACCTTTCTTTGGGCATTTATACCTTTTTCCCTGTATATTTATTTAATTTTATTAAAATTTTACCAATTTCCCTATAATTTTAATTTCCGCATCATCACAATCCTACCCTTTTCCCTTATTTTCAATTACAAAAAACTAGTAATATAATAATAATTTTAATTTTCTTACCAACAGTACCCCATACATTAATTCCCAATAACAAAATTTCATTCTATACATTTTTCCTAGCAAAACCTAATTCCTTCCTTCATACCAACTCATTCTATTCATTAACTCCCACTAACAAATTTTATTTTTCATACTAACAAAAAATTTATTCACGTTTCCCTATTAACAAATTTCAATTTCATGCCCATCAAGAAAGAGTTGAAGTTGCTAATTTGATGAATGGGAGATCAATAGAATGTGACCCCATTGGCAGCGTCTTCTCGACCGGGGCTCTGCTGGGACCCTGATTTCAATTTCCCCGAGCGCAGGGAAGCACTCTTTTTGGAGTATCGGCAAAATCAATAGTTTCCGTATATATGTGACACTTTGCATCTAATCAAAAGCTTCTTTGATTATGCAAATTGCCATATATGCAAAATGGAAACTATTGCGATTGTCGGTACGAAGAAGATGTGTGGGTAGCGGAATCGATGTGTAATGAACTTCGATTACGTTACCCAGATGCGGCAGCGGTAATGGAGAAATGAAAGGATTGCGGAATTGGCGAATCAGGTTCTTGGATTTGGGGCATTCGGTATTTGGATTTGGGAAGAACAATGGGGATTGTTTTTGGCGGTCGATTAATTTTTAATTCGGGGAGGAAAGAATTTTTTTATTTGATCTTGAAAGGAAGAGGAAGTTTTCGCGTTTTTTTGTGGAGGTGATTTGCGGAATGAATTGTTCGGCATTTGGGGTTTGAAGAAAAAGGGGATTTTTTTTGCATTTTACTCGTCAAAGTGATTTTGGGAATTAACAATTCGAGGAAGTGTGTCAGTGGTTATTCAGATAAAGTTTGATTTGGATTAATAACCCACAGTGATTAGCGGGAGTGAAGGTGAATAAAATACTTAGAAACGACGTGCAATTTATTGTACTAGAAGTAATTATGCGCAGCAAAGATTTTGCGACTGCAGCGGGTCTTGTAAATAATGGATGATTCCGTATAAAATTACGAAAAAGTGGTCAGAAAGTGTATAAATGCGTTAACGAGGAAATTCCTTTTGTTTTACTGTTCTTAATTAATGTGGATAAATCTGGTTGTGTCCTTTCGTGGAGTGATATCTATTCGGAAATATTCTGAACATTTAATAATTAAAACAACTCCTGATCAAACGGCCCTTAACAATACACAATAGTAATAAAAGAGCTAAAGTAATTTATTAATTTTTCAATATTTTAGTAGTTGCCTAGTTCCCCTTCTGTTGCAGAGCGCTCTGCAGCCCTAAAAATAGGGTGAGTAGTTTTGGATTCTTTTTTTCTTGGTTTTTCTCATTTAATGACAACGTGAATCCATTAATTAATTGTTTTCTTTGTGTAAATTCATGAAGTAGAAATTTTCATTTATTAGTAATATTTTTTTTGAATCAAATGAAAATTTATTAAAAGAAGAAAACGGGTTTGTTGGATTTGAGTTTTTTTGTTTTGTATTTTATTTCTATTGGATAAATTGGTGCCTTGTCAACAAATTGAGGAAAAAATATAAGACATGAAGTGCTAAAGTTATTATTTTTCATTTCTCAATATGACCTCTTCTTTCCCGTCCTTATCCCTCCGTGTTAGTGTTTTTATGTGAGTTGGCTCAGTACGAGCAGAAGGTGTCCCGGAAGTCCCACGAAACGAATGAGCGCTTGCCGGCCTCAGGATACCACCCCGGGCTACACACCCTTCTGCTAAAACTTAATATCTGCAACTACGGTGACTTCCGTGGTTGCAACAGGTACAATGGTTGGTACTTGTTAGTTTACTAGAGTCACACTGCTCATCTTCCCTTGCACTAATATCTTGCAGACACTAAATTTTAAGTTTTTGATTTGCCAAGTTCTATTCTTCGTCCCACGAATGTGTCTGAAATTAAACGTCATGCTCAGCAGAGCCGTTATACTGAGGAAAGGGTCTTATGGAAAACCAGAGATAGCCACGGCAAACGATGTACCACTTAAGCTAGGAAACGTTTAACTCCTTTTGCAGAGTGAAGTTCTCAAACTGTTGCTTCATTTCACCAAATATTATTATGTTTACCTCTAAAATATGACCAGAATTAAATAAAACCTGCATGTTGAGTTAGCCTGCTCCTACTTTAGTCCACATATTCTGCTGTATGGACTTATTGAGTGGAAAGAGTTCAATTTTCTTTTCATTAAGAGCGTTTTGTAACAGACCAGAATACAAAACAAAATAATATTGATGAAGAAGTATAAGGTTATACACAGGAGTAAGGTTGGAATTAATTTATTGCATGGACGTGTAAAGGAGAGCATAAGAAGGTTTTTGAGCATCTTGTATCCCCAGGGAAGCCAAAGTTACATTGGGGTTACATAAGTATTAGCGTAGGAGTTTCATGTGCATATACCAACTATTCCGATGCGAGCAGTGAAACTGGCAGTCAGCCGCTGATGTGACCCAGCACCCAGATGGAGAGATATTGTTTTTCTTTCATTTCCTTTACTATCATCAAAATATGTTAACCTTCAAATTTTATTTATTTCATTTTATCTAAATGAATTTATTTTCTTTCTTATAGAGATATTACTCTTTTAGGGTTTTGTATACAAGGCCCTGTTGAAATGACGACTCAGATCCGTCTGTCCATCCATCTGTGTGTCACAAAATTTTCTTTCCTTGAAAATTGTGGAAGCTACAGCCATTAAACTTTGTGAAAAGGTCAGAAGTAATGACCTCTTGAAAATTTTCGAGTGAAAAACATTTTCAGAAAGTTTTAATAGGGATATCTCCACATGCGGGAGTGACTCATCCCTTTTTTTCATAAAAGTTCCTCAAGTGGAGTGTCATATGAAAGGTCTTAATGGAATCTTTTCAAAGCAAGTCCTCAAAATATCCAAACAGTATCGAGGGAGGCAAAAGAGGAGAAAATGTAAGAAACGTTCACGTATCCCCACGCAATTGAACACTTTTGATCCGAAAACTCTGCAAAAAATCATGCTAGCAGTCTTGGATGAGTACAACAACACAAAATAAGTCAAAAGGCAAATTCACTAAGTTATTTTTAGCGATCATATGATTTATCAATTGCACATTTTCTTGAATAAAATTGTGAGTGTTACTTAAAATTCACCAAAATTTGATAGACAACTTGCCCTTTATAAGATTGACCTTGTCTGAAAATTTTAGAAGGATCAAATTGTACGTACCGAAGTTATAGTTGTTTGAATTTTCCTTTGCACTTTTTATCGACTCAGACACTACTAGTTTGTTAGAATAAATTTCAGGTATGATATTTATTATGAATATCTTTGAGAATCTGTTTATGGTGCAACAGGCCAAGCCGGGTCTTGGCCTCCGGGACTAATCTCCTCCAATCAACACGGTTCCGCGGTTTTGTCCACTAGTCGTTCACTGCCAATAGGGATCTATTGTTACCTTCGATTGTGATGTCTTTTCATCAAGTTTTTGGACGTCTACCTTGTGCTCAGGCCTTGAATTTTCTTTTAAGTAGTTGGTTTTCTTTTATTCATTCTACATAGCCCGCCCATTATAATTTACGTAGCTTTACGCAAGAGGAAACAGGTGGATTGTCAAATAATTCATACAACTCATCGTTGTATCGCAGTTTCCACTCTGCTAATTGTTTCATTGACCACAGATTGTTTGGAGCACTTTGCGCTCAAATATATCCACTGCCTTTTTAGATTCGCTCGTCAGAGTCCATGTTTCACTTCCATATAACAACACAGGTTTGGCTAGTGAAGAACGTTGCAATAAACATTATTTGCGATGTCCAATCTTATCTTTTTGCGTATCGTTTCTATTCAAGCTGGTTCCAAAGTATACAAAGTTATCCACACTTTCAAGGTTGCAGTCGCCTACGGTCAGGTTTTGTCAGACTGAAATATTCATCCTCGTTTGAGTCATGATTCTAGTATTTTTCATTAACTCGTAGGCCAATTCGGTTCGCTTTAGATTCTATGCTCAGAATACTCCTTTGGCATCTAAAGTTAAACGTGCTATAATTTTGACATCATCAGCATATGCTACCAATCGTGTGCACTTCAACGTTGATGTACTTGAGGTTTAAGCTGATGTCTTGCTGATGACTTGTTCCAGTGCAATATGGAAGAACGTTGGAGCAAGTCCACCCTCTCGTTTTAAGCTTAATTTCATTACAAAGCTGTCCGTTAGTTCACCGTTTACCTTGACCTGGGACTCTATGTTTAGCATTGGGACTTTGACCATACGGACTAGTTTTGTTGGGCTGCCAAAGTCAAGCTTTATTTTATACAGCACATTTTTGTGGACACTGTCGTATGCTTGCTTAAGGTCTACAAAGAGTTGGTGCACTTCAGTGTTATATTTGCAGTTCTTTTCGAGCACCTGCTTAATTGAGAATATTTTGTCTATAGTAGACCATCCACCTCGAAACCCTCCCTGATAATCTTCTATAATGCCTTAATAAAACGGCTTTAATTTTCTTTCTATGATTTTAGAGAGCACTTTATAAAACGTGCATAGTAAAGCAATGCCTCTTTAATTTTCACACCTTAACTCGTCCCCTTTTTGTGTACAGGATATATTCATTTTCACCAGTCCTCTGGTAACTGCTCCTCTGACCATATTCTGTATATTAGTCGATGTAGAAGGTTACTTAGATGGGTATCCCCCACCCCTCTGGTTCAGTCCCGCTAGTATCTCATCTATTCTGGAAGCCTTATTTTTTCTGAAGTCACGTAATGCTGTCTGTACTTCGTTTCTGGTTGGTGGTGAGAGTTGAACCTCTTACTCTTCTTCTGGAAATTTCACAGCTTGAGTAGTTGTTGGGAACGCTGTGAATAGATGCTGAAAATATTGCAGCTATATGTTTTTAATTTCGACTTCGCTGCCTATATTTGCTCTTTCTGCACTTTTGCAAAGACTTGTTTGTAAATTGAAGCCGTCTCTTAGTTATTTCATAGAGGCATACGCCAATCTGACTCATGTAGGGTCATGTTTCCTTTTATCTGTTGGATTTTGGTGTTGATGGTCAGTCGTTTCTTTCTTTGGCACATTTTTTGAGCTTGTTGTCGTAGGGTGTTGTTTCGATCTTCGTTGGCGCCGAGCTGTTCGCTTTATGTAGTCTTTGTACACCTGGTTCCTTTTTTAATCGCTTCCCTGCATTCTCCATCGTCCCGGTTGTTCCTACTTTTTTTTGGCCAGTGCTCCAAGACTTCTTCGGCTGCTTTTGCTACTGCATCTTTTACTGTCTTCCACATGGTTTTGATATTATTATTACTTTTTTACGCCTGTGGGGATATGTTGATGCGATTTTCTTGCACTAACATGTATATGGACGTTACTGAGCTACCATTTAGATTGTGTATCTGGTAGCTTGGAGTAACTGATGTTCCTTGTTTACAGCTCTTAAAGATGCGGCATCAGAGCCCGAACCATAAATATCGCCGCGGAACGAGCAAATGTTGAAAATGCTGGTGGCAGCTCGTTTTTCTATGAAAACATGATCGATCCGGTTGAATGTGAGACCGTCTTCGGATGCCCACGTTCTCTTAAATATTTATCGGTGCGAAAAGCGTGTGGAGCTTACTGTGAAGCCTCTACCAGTAGTGAAGTTCATCAGACGTTGCCCGTTGTCACTGGTCTTTGTATGGAGGCTGTGCCCTCCGGGTTTTTCTCTATGTGCCGTTTCTCAGCCAACTTTTACATTGAAGCCACCCAGAACAATTTTAATATCGTTTGATGGCAATACATCTACAGTACATTTCAGAGTGCTGTAAAATTTATCCTTGATTTCCTCTTTCTTGTCTTCTGTGGGCGCATGACAATTGACTAGTCAGACATTAAATATCAAATATGTCCTCACCATGCAGTCTGGTTTCTTGCACTGCGAGGATGTTTATTCTGTATTTCTTTATCACATCCAGAAGTTGTCGCAATGCATCTGGTCTGTTGAATGCTCTAACATTCCAAGTTCTGAAAGAATAGTCGTGTATAAGTTGGGATAGTTGTTGCTGTTTATCTAATTCCATCCGAGGCTGTTGTCCTGGTTCCATGACAAGTATACACTGAGTGGAGTGTTGTCAGTGCTTCAGTTTAGTCGGTTTTTGGTCCACGAGTGGCAATTTATTTCCTGCATACCCACTGGCTAGCTAGTTAGGGCACCCTCTATCCGCAAACTGAGGACGCATCCGCTAAGGTACCAAAAGCTCCACACGGAAACATAACAACCTTTGAAGTCGAAATTCCTTCAATTTTGTAGACGTAAAATTTATAAATTTAATATTTTCTCCTTATACTCTGCAAGTTTCAATCAAATTGAATCTTATGTACTCGTATTTACGGAAGATATAACCATTTGAATTTTCTCTTATCACAACAATAAGTACGGTTTCTCTACTATTTAGGCTTTCCATCGAACCAGATACTTAAGAGTTGATTGAATAGTTTCCAAATTTTTAAATGAGATAGAGCACAGTTATCTCTACCTAAGACTCTATTCTGTTAGTGATTTTGGAAATATTGCAAAAAAAAAATCTTAGTCGGTTAAAATAGATTTACATTGTGTTTTCTTCTTAAGGCAGGTATATATTTGATGTGGATGGGTTAACATTTTTTGGGCTCCCCAAATCAGAGGTACCAATCAAAGCTCTGCTCAGCTTTTCACAACACACTATCAGAGTGTCACTCTTAGGTGGGCGTATGTGGAGCAGAAATCATGGACTTTTAAAATTAGCTGCCATCCGTGCCTTCCATCGAACCAGGCATTACACTTTAAATGGGATCCCCTAACGTCCAGATAAAATGAATAATAAAAATATCTTGAAGATTTCATTCAGTCAATGGATATTACAATAAAACGGAGGCCAGTTAAAATGGAGTAAAAATGGTTTCCTTTTGAAGTGAGTATGTATTTTTTGGAGATGTTGCTTAAGTTTCTCTTGAGCTTATATTGGTGGCCTGCATATTGGAGTTGAGGTTAAAAACCCTTTTGACATGAGCGTGGTTTTGTCTCTCAACTTCTTCATGAATGAATTAGACAAATTTTCTTTGCATTTTTGGTTTAGATTATCAGGATGGCTCTTTAGGCCATCCTAGACTAGTCTTGCTATTTTCGAGTAGTGTAGTAGGTTCTCTAAATTTTTATCAGTGAAATTATGTATACGGCACTATATAGCTACAACCTGTTATATATACAGAAACTATCGTTTTATTTTTTGCGTTATTGTCTGATCTTCTTGCAGATGCCGCTGACAAACAAATTTTCCGTCTATACCTTTTTCGTCCAAATCACCATGTGGAGAATTGAGCTTTTTGATTGGTTGAATCGAAATTCCGCACTCTTTCCTATTCAATTTAAGTAGGAGTTCTTCTTACTTCTATTAAAGGTCATTCCTTAAGGACTCGCAAAGTCAACTGGCATAAGATCCTGACATGGTAATCTTCATGCAGCGGTTTATCATATAAATGGTATCAGAACTGGGGTAGCTATTCAGGGTTCTAAGCTAAAAGACAAGGATTCAGATAAATTTTTATAATGATGTTTGGTCCAAGATGATAAGCTGGAGCTACGACATATTCAAGAATAGATAGCTGTTTGCAATCACAGAATAGTCCAAAAATTGTCATCAAGGCGTAGGAGGGATGCACTCAAGAATGTGTGCTTCTACTGCTGCTATGAAACATATTGGTAGATTCTCTTTTACTTGGGTTAGAAAAGCGTTCAGAACTTATCTTGTAAATTCTCAGTCCACTAGGCGTTATGAAGTGCAATAGCTTTTGACCTTGATGAGCGTTTTCACTGCTATCCAACGTATACTGATGTAATGTGTGTGACGGGACGGGGCGGGGTTTCCCGGTACGCCGGAAGATGGTGAGGCTCAAGCTGATCAGCAGGTGGAAGGGACATCCCGGATCGCCATCTGCATACCGCCCATTATGCGTGCTAGACACTGCTGGGAAAGTGCTAAAGAAACTCATCAAGGGAAGACTCACTGACGCGATTCGTGCTGCTTTATCCTCGGTAGTACCGCTTTAGAGCAGGAAGCTCTACCACTGATGCGATTGCAGAGGTGGTCAGGGCGGTCCAAAAGGCAGAGGCATATAGTCGCGCCAAGCGACAGATTGCCCTGTTGGTGACACTCGACGTCAGGAACGCCTTCAACTCCGTTATATGGGTGGATATTGGTGATACGCTGGAAAACACTTTTCAAGTTCCAGAATATCTAATGCGGCTTTTGAGGGACTACCTAAAGGACCAAAGCCCGCTCTATGACACGACACAGAGCCAACAAAGGATTGAAGTTACATCGGGTGTTGCCAAAGGATCTATTCTTGGTGTAGACCTGTGGAACGTGTCTTACGACGGGCTACTGAGACTGGAGATACCAGATCCGTCGCGCTTGATCGGCAATGTGGGTGCTGTTACGGCTCTGGTCACTGGACGCACCGTTAAACAAGCGCAACTTAGGCTAGTTATGATTATGCGCCGACTGAGAGGCTGGATGACTTGTCGAGGATTCAGTTGAGCACTGGAAAAAACCAAAGGGGTTATCTTGACAAAAAAAAAGAGAATCCCTAGAGTAAGGATGATCAGTATTGGAGAGATACTTATTGAATCAAAGCCAAGGATTAAGTACCTGGGGCTGCTGATCGACTCGAAGATGAGTTTCGCTCAGCAAATCAGGGCAATGGCTGAGACGGCTGCTTCAGGAGTATTAGCTCTGAGTCGACTTATGGCCAACGTAAGGGGACCCAGCCCATCAAGACAATGCCTCTTCATGAGTGCTGTAGGGTCAGTGCTACTGTACGGAGCAGAGGTATGGGGCGACGCTCATATTCAGGAGGTTTGCCTGTCACAGGTACAGAGAAGAGGAGCGCTGAGGACTGCATCTTCGTATCCGACAATCTCTGATTCGGCGGTGAAAGTCATTGCAGGCATGGTACCTGTCGGCCTCCTTTCTTGAGAGCGCAGCTCTATTTATCTGCATCGAAACGAGGATGTGAGGGAGATGGTTGTCCGCGAAGAGAGACAGCGCTCACTCAATGATTGGCAGCAGTCGTGGGTGAATTGTACGAAGGGAAGGTGGACTGCGCGCCTCATCCCGGATGTGAGACCGTGGCTAAATCGAAAGTATGGTGAGACTGACTTCTATCTGACCCAGCTTAGGAGCAGGCATGCGTGTTTTCAGTCTTACTTGCGCAAGATTGGTAAATCATGTTCCCCTGATCGTTGGCATTGCCCAGAAGATGAAGACAATGCCGGCCACACATTTTTTGACGGGAGAGCTCACCCCGGATAATATAGTTGCGGTGATGCTCGAATCGGTTGACAAATGGAACCAGGTTGCACATTATGTTCGGGCAGCCCTAAAAGATTGAAGGGACTCAGTGCAGCCGGAGGTTTTGGGGCTGGGGATAGCTTGTCTGGCACTTAATCTTCCCCTCTCCCCTCCCGCTAGAAGAGCGATCCCCCAGGTTGAAGGTGCCTCATGGCGTAGAAAACGAAACGAAGTAATGTGGCAAATGGTTCCAGGCTAGGTTCTCACGTTGACAGGGAGTTCCACACTCTGTGCGTAAATGGGCATCCACCTGAAAATTATAAATAGAGCAAAATTGCTCTAGATGTATATACAAATATCCGGACAATTGCATGGTTCTACTTTGCTTTCATTTAAGAAATTACTTATTCACAGCTACACTCAAATCTGTTCTCGTACATAACATTACGTACATTATATGATACATCCTAAAAGATTTCTACATCTATATTTTTCAGAACTTTTTTCATCTGCGTTTAAAGCTATAAAATTGAATTTGTTTTCAAGTGGTGTGTTGGCTAGTTTACTATCTTGCATACTCAATTAACCGACTTTCAAAGGAAAGAAGGTTATCAGTTTATCTCATATATTTATGTTTTTTTTTATGTATGGTTACGCATAAATTTTTAACGGGAAAGGACTTTACCGATAAACCAAAAAAAAAATTAAATGTATTTTGTTAAGCTAGTAGGACTGTCCTTAGTTACTATGCCAAATATGAGCGCAATCTGTCTGCTAGTTTGTTTACAGCAGCTGCTTAAGTCGGTACACTTCAGTAGTGCGTTGTGATTTTTGGAATTTTTTTTGTGACCGATTTTCGAGCCACAAATGCGATAAAAACCATGGATCAAGCACCGTATTCAACAGATTTGGCTCCCTGTGATTTTGTTGTAATTAAATATTTTGCGTTTTATTTGCTATTTCCGGGTACATTTTTGTCACAATGTAAAACAAAACTCCCTGAAGGCCATCCCGAAAATTGCCCACGAAAAGTGTTTCGAGGAGAAAAAATCGTTGGCCTAAGTGTAGTGCATCTGATGGGGATTATTTTGAAGGCGAAAAAATAAATATTGATGAATAATCAAATATTTTGCGTTTTATTTGCAATTTTCAGGTACTTTTTTGTCACAATGTATATATATATATATATATATATATATATATATATATATATATATTTATATGTATATATATATATATATATATATATAGTTATATATATATATATATATACATATATATATATATATATATATATATATATATATATATATATATATATATATATATATATATATATATATATATATATATAGATATATATAGTTATATATATATATATATATATATATATATATATATATATATATATATATATATATATATATCTATATATATATATATATATATATATATGTATATATATATATATATATATATATATATATATGTATATATATATATATATATAACTATATATATATATATATATATATATATATATATAGATATATATATATATATATATATATATATATATATATATATATATAACTATATATATCTATATATATATATATATATATATATATATATATATATATATATATGTATATAGTTATATATATATATATATATATATATATATATATATATATATATATATATATATATATATATATCTATATATATATATATATATATATATATAGTTATATATATATATACATATATATATATATATATATATATATATATATATATATATATATAGTTATATATATATATATACATATATATATATATATATATATATATATATATATATATATATACATATATAAATATATATATATATATATATATATATATATATATATATATATATATATAGATATATAATATATATATATATATATATATATATATATATATATATAACTATATATATCTATATATATATATATATATATATATATATATATATATATATATATATATAGATATATATAGTATATATATATATATATATATATATATATATATATATATATATATACATATATATATATATATATATCTATATCTATATATATACATACATATATATATCAATATATGTGTATATATATCTATATATATGTATATACATCCAAAAAATAAGTTGACATTTGAATTCAAACGCCCGCGCGTCGAAGGATTTGGAGAATATCTATATATATATATGTATATATATATATATATATATATATATATATATATATATATATATATATATACATCCAAAAAAATATTGATGAATAATCAAATATTTTGCGTTTTATTTGCAATTTTCAGGTACTTTTTTGTCACAATGTATATATATATATATATATATATATATATATATATATATATATATATTTATATGTATATATATATATATATATATATATATATATATATATATATATAGTTATATATATATATATATATACATATATATATATATATATATATATATATATATATATACATATATATATATATATATATATATATATATATATATATATATATATATAGATATATATAGTTATATATATATATATATATATATATATATATATATATATATATATATATATCTATATATATATATATATATATATATATATATGTATATATATATATATATATATATATGTATATATATATATATATATAACTATATATATATATATATATATATATATATATATATATATATATATATATATATATATATATATATATAACTATATATATCTATATATATATATATATATATATATATATATATATATATATGTAGATAGTTATATATATATATATATATATATATATATATATATATATATATATATATATATATATATATATATATATATATATATATATATATATATATATATATCTATATATATATATATATATATATATATATATATATAGTTATATATATATATACATATATATATATATATATATATATATATATATAGTTATATATATATATACATATATATATATATATATATATGTATATATATATATATATATATATATATACATATATATATATATATATATATATATATATATATATATATATAGATATATATATATATATATATATATATATATATATATAACTATATATATCTATATATATATATATATATATATATATATATATATATATATATATATAGATATATATAGTTATATATATATATATATATATATATATATATATATATATATATATATATATATACATATATATATATATATATATATCTATATCTATATATATACATACATATATATATCAATATATGTGTATATATATCTATATATATGTATATACATCCAAAAAATAAGTTGACATTTGAATTCAAACGCCCGCGCGTCGAAGGATTTGGAGAATATCTATATATATATATGTATATATATATATATATATATATATATATATATATATATATATATATATATATATATATATATACATCCAAAAAATAAGTTGACATTTGAATTTAAACTGCGTGCGTCGAAGGATTTGGAGAATTATTATTTTTTGAGGTTGATAGTACTGTCAGTGACATCTATGTCAAATTTACATGTCAAAATATTCATTAGTGTTTGAGATACGCGTCGTTTTGTGAGCTGCTAAAAGTGAGTTTTTCGTTTTTTGCGATGTCAAAATTCGTTGAATTCGCATTAAATTTTGTTCACGGAATCAATTTTCTGCTGCGGATACGTTGAGGATGGTGCAGAAAGCCTTTGGTGATGAGGCGATGTATAAAAAAAAAGGTTTACAAGTGCTATATTGAGTTCCAAGCCAATCTTGAACGTGTCGAAGACGAAGAACGTCCTGGGCGACCATCAACCTCTTCTCTTCTTCGATTATAGTGGTGTTGTGCATTATGAATTCCTTCCGCCGGGCCAAACAGTCAACACGGAATATTATTTCAACGTTATGTGTGGTTTGCGTAACGCTATCCGCCTTAAGAAGGCCGGAATCGTGGAAAGAAAATTCTTGGTTTTACACCACGATATCGCACTATCCCATACTGCACTCGTAATTCGTGATCATTTCGCCAAAAACTCAACCCATATCGTTCCGCAACCACCGTATTCATCTGATCTGGTGCTGTGCGATTTCTGGCTGTTCAGCAAGCTCAAAAGACCACTCCGTTTTGATACGATAGTGGAGCTTTAAAGCGCAGCGAAGACCGAACTGAAGGCAATCCCGGAAACGATGCGTATCTCAAACACTAATGAATATTTTGACATGTAAATTTGACATAGATGTCATTGATATTACTACCAACCCAAAAAAAATAATTCTCCAAATCCTTCGACGCGCGTTGTTTAAATTCAAATGTCTATTTTTTTTTTGGTCACAGTAGTAAATATATATATATATATATATATATATATATATATATATATATATATATATATATATATATATATATATATATATACATATATATATATATATATATATATATATATATATATATATATATGTATATACATATATACTCGTATATATATATATATATATATATATATATATATATATATATATATATATATATATATATATGTATATACATATATACTCGTATATATATATATATATATATATATATATATATATATATATATACTCGTATATATATATATACATATATATATATATATATATATATATATATATATATATATATATATATACATACATATATATATATATATATATATATATATATATATATATATATATATATATATATATACTCGTATATATATATATACATATATATATATATATATATATATATATACATACATATATATATATATATATATATATATATATATATATACGGTTTGTCCGGAAAGTAATAGGACTGATTTTCTTCCACCGTGACTGCACTTCGGAGCACGGTACTGGATTCGGTAGATGGGGTTCCTAGCTAACGAACGAGGGGCTAGTCAGTTATCTCCGAGCACCTAGAGAGTCAGGACAGTCTTTTTTGCGCGACGTGTTTTCGTGAGTGGCGCAAACCAAAAATACAGCGTTCGTTAGAGCAAAGGTACGCAATTAAATTTTGTGTGAAACTCGGTAAATCTACGACAATCTGATGAAGCAGGCCAACCCAGATGATGCTTTAGCAAGAAGTGGTGTGTTTCGTTGGCGCACAGCCTTTTCGGAGGGCCGGGAAGAGGTCGCCGATGAAGACCGTGCTAGAAGACCTTCAACTTCGACAAACACCGACAATGTGACTCGTGTACACGAAAAATCTGTGGTTAATGACGGAGCATTTGAACATGCGCAAGTTGTGCGCGAAGATGTTCAAAAAAGTGCTCGCTGACGACCAGAAATTGCGGCAAGTGGAAGTGTTTCAAGAAAATTTGAACATGTGCGAAAGTAAACCCTAATTTTTTAAAAACGTAATCGCAGGTGATGAGTCATAGATATTTGCGTATGATCCCGAGACAATGAGGCAATCTTCCGAGTGGCACACGACGGCGTCTCCTCGCCCAAAGAAGGAAAGAATGAGCAAAGCCAAAGTAAAAACAATGCTCATTGTCTTTTTTGACACCAATGGCATTGTCCACTATGAATTTGTTCCTTCTTGACAAACCGTCAACGCCAAGTTTTACGTGGAAGTGCTCAAGAGACTCAAACGAAGGGTCAATTAGCACAAGATATCGCAACTGACTGGAAGTTGCACCACGTCAACGCCCCGGCTCATACCGCCTTTCTTGTGAACAGCTACCTGACCAAGGCCGTCATCCCAACGCTTCCGTAGCCGGCCTACAGCCCAGATGTGGCCCCCTTGACTTCTTTTTGTTTCCTCGCCTGAAAAGGCCGATGAAAGGCAAGCATTTTGAGACAACAGAGGGGATCCACGCAGCTTGCACCGCGGCTCTCAATGCTATTCCGGAGAATCCCTTCCGTGACGCCTTCAATGCTTGGAAATTGCGCTGGCAGCGCTGCATTGACGCAAAAGGAACCTACTTTGAAAGTTTTTAGAGAATTGTAATGATTGGCTCAATAAATTCTTTTAAATCGGCTCAGTCCTGTTACTTTCCGGGCAAACCCTGTATATAAATGTATTTTTTTGTGATAGGGAGGCGAAGGCTATTTCTATCCTGAGTGTGGAACTCCCAAAACGCCCAGAGCCTCTGGACTACCAACTAAATACCTCCTTTGTCAATGTAAGAACCTAGCCTGGAACCCTTTGCCGCATGACTTCCGACTAGGCCTCGTTTTCCTACACTTGAAGGCACCTTCGAGTTACAGGAATCTCTTTTTTAGCGAAAAAAAGGAACACAAGCCCTCCCATCCTTGATACCTACGGGTGATGATGATAATAATCAGCATTTGTATCTCTTTACTTATTTGAATTTCTTTGAAAGAAAAAAATAATTGAAATTCCGAAAAGCACATGAATGCTTTGAATGCCAGTCATCCAATCATTCAATATAATCATTACATATAAATCATTATACTTGCTCATTTTAAAACCACAAACACTAATATTCTACATCCGTATTATCTATAAATTAGTAATAACTAATTTTAAAGCTATCAGATATCACTTCATTGGCCTAAAAATAAATAATGTATAAGCATATTAACATTTCTACCTTTTTATTACCTCTAAACACCTGATCAATTAAAACTACTTCATCTCACACCTTTCCAACGCGTTTCTATGAATCCGTAATGCGTTCATGTTTATCAACACTTCTCTTGCACTTTAACACATATGTGCATGTACATAAAAGAAACCTTTTATCGGTTCAAATAACTCAAAGCATCATATCCATTTACTAATAGATACTTTCTGATGAAAATGACGCAATAGAAAAGTTCAACTAACGTAAAAGCAAACAACTTCCCGATACACACCACAAGCTAGTATGGACAAAGTTTTTCCCACGCTTTATGGATCGATCAGCAACCATGTGTGTAATCATTTTAACATTACTCATCCAATTTACACACGCTCGATCAATAAATCCATTATTAAAATTAGACTAAAACGTGTGAAGTCATCACCCCGTTTAGAGTATGTGAAGTTTTAGTCACATTCACTTGAGTTCAGCTAAGTACTCTGCACGTCATTCGAATCGCATCAAGGAAACTATCTTACATGTAGGTTTTTTTGTTTTCCTGATAAAAATAATGTTAACCTACCCATGTTATGGTGCACCGTTTTGCTAATGCAAGCGATTTGTGCAAATTGTATCTTTATTTTAGTACACACGAAACCTGGAGGTCTAATTGAGCTGGTATTACTTAAATGGCTGTTGAATGGGCAGCGCTTGAAAAGTGTTTCGTGATTCAGTTTAAGGTGTGCAGATATGTTAGATTTGAATTAATGTAACATTTTTGTTAGTCAGAGACTTGAAACCTTTCTTTCCATTTTAATTACAAAATTAATGAAACTTAATCAATCACAACGAAAATATCGTTTTAAAACTTAAAGAGATGATTTCCAGAAAAGTGTAACGATTAACTCATTTAACCAAAAGCATTCGGGCTTATTAAAATTGGATTTTTGCGGGGAATAACCAATTTGAGTACATCTGATTTTCCTAATCTATAACATGATGCTACTTCATTCGCGAGCTAAGATGACTGGTCCATTTGCCTGTGAACCAAACAGCCATGACGTTAAACAGATTTCGCTGACGCCTTTTCAGGAAATTCCTTGATTAATCAGCCTAGTAGTTGCCCATCCATTAGGCCTTCCAACCGTAACAACAAAAACCCTACCACCCGCCAATCATTCATTCCGTTCCCATCCGCATCCTCACTCACCTGAATCAATCAATAAAGCTAACCTCGACTTAATTGTGTGCAGCTTTGGGATGCTGCAACTGCTGCTGCTAGTGCTGGAGCTGTTGTTGCATATACATGTTGTGATGCGAGTGAATGCAAAGTGGTTCCGCTTCAGTTTTATGGGAAATCGGTAGTTTCTTAAGAGGTCGTGGCCAAAGCATACTTGATTAGCTGATGTGATGTGAGCTTATCACATCACATGTTGTGTTCTCGTAAATACTTACAAACGTTAGTATAATCGAGTCTGTGTAAGTTGAGGCTTCTTTGTCAATAGTCTGAGATAAACGAACAATCTTCTGGATGAATAAAAAAGGAGGTGGTGAAAGAACGTGAGATACACCTTACTAGAACCGTTCATTTCATGGCTGATTTAATTGATGTAACATTTTATTAATAAACGTTCAATCATTATCGTGACTTTGGTTGGTCACAATATTTTTTGTTGCAATGGGAGAATCGTAGAATAAAAGGAATGGTAAAGCGTTTTGATTCTTAGAGAATTGAAGAATATAATGTTATGTTTGAATGAAGGTCGAAGGTTTCGATTAGGAATTCATTACTCATAATTTTATTATTGATTTGAATATATGATTCATATGAGGATTTGTGAATGTAACAAGTTTTCCCAGCATTGATAAGGTGGTTTCATGTTATAGTTATTCATTAAATATATTGTTGATAGCTGAGTTGATCTTGACAGCACAATGGTAAAATGGGCCAATTACTGGCTTTTCTGTCCTGTATCTTTGAACAATTAATTTTGCTTTTTCATAATTGCAGTTCGCTTTTAATTTTTTTCATGCATGCACATGTTTATCAAAACTATTTCACACTTCTGAATAAAATTTTTTAGTTACTAAACTGTCACTCACTTCTGAACTTTATATCAAAACCACCATTCTGCAATCAACATAACTGCGAATGAATATTATTTTTCGTATAATAATTATATAACACTAGCAATGCTGATGGATGAATGAAAATGCACAATCCTTGATCTAAACAAAAGTCTAATAGCAAAACGATACAAATACCATTAAAGAGTAGACATAATTTTCCACCTGTAGCAATTTTAACGAATATAGTGCAGGATGGGGCAAATGGAATAACTGTTATAAAAAACCGACATCTAAGGCCCTAAAAAGGATGGAATCAATTTTATGGAATCAGTGCTGCATAAGTTTGCCCGTTTATTTATGATTGGTTCACAATTGTTGCTAGTTAGTTTTTCAAAACGAGAAACTATTCTAGCTCCATTTTTTTAAAATTTGTTCGTTCTTTTCAGGGCGCTAGAGGTCATTTTTCTTTTTTGCTTGCCAAAAAGTTTTTTTTTGATTTCATAACTCGCAGAGATTGTACTAAGCTCCCACAAAATGTCAATATGAATTCTTGCTGAATTAGTGATTTTGTTAAAAGCAAACAACGAAATTTTCTACAGTTAAGGATAAAAACAACTTTGAGAAACGTAAAACTTCTCAAGAATTGTTGGCAATTCGTGACATTCTCATCCTGAGATCAAAAATTCAGTTATTTTTTCATAGGAACAGCCCGTATGAGTAAATCTTATTGAAAACGTTTCAGAAAACCTTTAATCATAGTGAATATTACTATGCTTCCCGTATTAATGCTTTTCGATAACTAACTATGAATAATTTTTCAAAAAATGAACTGTATAATTAGTTTAAAGGTAAGTCCTCTAATTTTTCCTCAGCACTATTGACTGCATAAAATATATACGAGTACATAAGAATTATTGATTAACTGCATGTTCACAAGATCGTGACAGCTTTGAAGAAAGAAGTCTGCAGTTTTAAGCATACAAATGGGCAAATATACTTTAAAGGCAACAAGTAACAATTCAATAATTTCAAGATGGTGTTCTACACAATTCTAATCATTATATCCTGGAAATTTTGAAATTTTTCCTTTGAATATCTGGGGCGCTAAAATATATTTAACATACTTTACTGCTGTGAAACTAGATAAAGATACAAGAAAGCCACCAAGGATCTGGTTCTTCTTCTAATTCTAATAATCGTATGATATATTTAATCAAAAGAAAATTTTGTTTAACCCTCTTATTAACCGTTTTCTTTATAATTTCCAAAGGATCATTCTTTCTACCACTTACAAGACATCAAGCAAGATAAGAATTGAGTATAATTCGTTGTATACAATTTTGTTATAGAAAGTACCATTGAAAATTGTTCATATCGATAGTATTCCAAATTTGAGTGCATTGAATTCTCCTCATAATCAATGATATTGCATTTTCTGTTCCACGCAACCTTAAGAATTAAAGCTGACATATAAAGGGTTGTTCAACCATAATGCACGATGTTAATTGTGAGTCACACCTTAACATCAAGTTTTTCGGCAAACCTAATTGGACATTTCTTGTTTCAGTGTTTGACGAATTCAGCCATGGAGAGGTACACAATTGAGCAGCGCGTTGAGGTTGTTGAAGCTTTTTACGAAAATGGGCGTCCAAACCAAAATGCATTTCGTGCACTTCGTAATGTTTTTGGTCAGCATAATCGACCAAATGTGTCCACAATCGCGAGAATTGTGGGCAAATCTCAGCAAACCGGGTCTGTAGGAAACGTGGAATCACCTGTGAATGCTCGCCCAGTTTGTTCTGCGGACAAAATTGCTGTTGTGCGCGATAGTATGGCAAAAGAGCCGTCGACCTCCACTCGTCGTCGTGCCCAACAATTGAACATCTCACGAACATCACTGATGCAAATTTTGAATAAAAGTTTGAATTTTCACGCTTACAAGGTTCAATTGACTCAAGAGTTGAAGCCTACTGACCATTTCAAGCGTCGGAAATACGCCGAATTGTTAGTTGAATAGACAGAAGGGAATGGTGACTTTACAAAGAAAATTATCTTCAGCGACGAGGCACACTCTCACCTCAGTGGATTCGTTAACAAGCAGAATTGCCGGATTTGGGCAAATGAGAATCCACGAGTGATTGTTAAAAAGCCAGTGCATCCACTAAAAGTGACTGTTTGGTGCGGTTTATGGGCTGGCGGCATCATCGGGCCGTACTTCTTCGAAAATTAGGACGGCCAAGCAGTTACCGTGA
The DNA here is from genome assembly GCA_963969285.1 of Odontomyia ornata. Lineage (NCBI taxonomy): Eukaryota > Metazoa > Arthropoda > Insecta > Diptera > Stratiomyidae > Odontomyia > Odontomyia ornata. The sequence continues at coordinate 62,679,770 of OZ017741.1, read as the reverse complement.
ATGGTGTTCGCTATTGCAAATTGATAACGGACTTGTTGTGGTCAGAAATTGAGGTTATGCACCTGGACGATATTTGGTTCCAACAGGATGGTGCCACTTGCCACACAGCCAACGAATAAATGGGTCTTTTGCGTAAGAAATTGAATTGCCGTGTTATCTCATGTTGTGGCGATGTTAATTGGCCGCCACGATCATGTCATTTGACACCGTTGGACTTCTTTCTCTGAGAACGTTTGAAAGAAAAAGTGTACGTCAATAAGCCACGAACAATTCAAGAGCTATAGGATGAGATAATTCAGCAGTTTAACGACATTGAACCTCAATTATGTCTCAGAGCCCGTGGAAAAATAGACCATCGGATAGAAGTATGTAGCCGTGGTGAGCGTTTGGGCAATATTTTGTTTCACACATAATTGTCATAGACCCTTCTATTACAATAAAAAATTAACATAATTCTCTGAAAACTTTTTGTTTTATTTACAATTAACAACGTGCGTTTTGGTTGGACCATCCTTTATAACGATTATTGATGAAATTGGTATTATCAAAAGCAAATAAAGCTTTTTGACGCAACTCTCGCATATTATTTTTCAAGAAAAATAAAACCTGTAATAAAATACTGAAAAAATGGGTAGACAGAACTACGTTCATGTCAGAAGGGTTTGGTTCTCAACCTACGATATGCAAAAAAACTTTAACGATATCTCCAGCAAATACAAACTCGCTTTAAAAGAAAACCATTGCTACTCCATTTTAAGGTGCCGTCATTTTATTACAGTATCATTAACAACTATTGGCTGAATCAAACCTTAAAGATGTTTTTATTATTCAATGTATCTGGAAATAAGAAGATCCCGTGAAAGTATAGTGTTTGGTTTGATGGAAAATCCGAGTGGTAGGAAAACCGCATATTGTTTTCGTTGAAATTGGAGAGCTTTCAAACGGCTATTAATTAAATAAATATGGTTTAACTTTATTGAAACTGCCAGATTATAAAAGCCTTTCCTTGGACAACTTAAAATTAAAATCAAGGGTGCTCATACGTATTTTCTTGGTAAAATGTTATCCAAACAAATTCTACTGTTGACAAAGTTGAGCGATTACAACTTCTAAGGCATTTATTATTGTTGGTCTCATAAGAGCCTTTACTTTCCATGCTGAAGCTCGGGGAGGAAATACAAACTTACTCAATATTATCATTTAAAACGGCCGCTATCATATTTTGCGATTACTGATATTACAATGAACAGATTCGTAAGGATGTGCGTGATAAACATCCTTCCTGAAAATTTCATGCAGATCTTAACAAATGGAAGCACATATTGTTTCAAAGCCATGTATCGTCGCTGTAGCACCGAAAATTTAAACCACCATAACTTCGTTTAATACCATGCGATCCCTCTGAATTTTTCATCATTTGGATGAATTTTCTTTGGATTTAAGGGCACCTACACAATTTTATTTAAGAATCTGAAAAAAGGTAAATTATATTGTACTATTACTAACAAACTTTAGCGAATTTCAACTTCTCAGATATTTGCCGTTGTTATACTCATAAGGAACTACCGCCATCAGATTTCTCGGTCCACAAGTCTCCAATCGCGTGGAGGGAGAAAATTGTTTATATATATATATATATATATATATATATATATATATATATATATATATATATATGTACATATGTATACACATACATACATATATGTTATATATATGTATGTATATATATATATATATATATATATATATATATATATATATATATATATATATATATATATATATATATATATATATATATATATATATATATATATATATGTATATGTATATATATATATATATATATATATATATATATATGTATATATATATATATATATATATATATATATATATATATACATATATGTATATATATATATATGTCTATCTATAACTGACGACAATAGACATTCGAATCAATAGTATGGTTTCTTAGAAACAGCTCAAAACAGACTTACCCTTATAATCCAACCAAACAGAATGTAGAGTTTTCTTCTGGTGAATATTGGCTTTAGATGTGGATTGTGGCGGCTCATATTGCTTGTTTCGTGATCGCCTTCGGACTGCATTATCGTAAGCAAACTATTTTTCACCACTCATTACGACATTTTAAAAATGAATCGTTTTGGTTACGATTCTGTAAAAAGTCGCACATGTTAAAGCAATTGGTGAGGTGGATTTCCTTTAATTCGTGACTGAACATCCAGTTTGTTTACATAACCAAGCTGTTGTAAGTGCAAGTAAACGGTTGACTCTGATATGTCGAGCTTTTTTACCATCTCTCGAGGTGTCATACGCTGGTAAATTTCGATTAACGCCTTTATTTTGTCGTCATCAGCAGCGGTGAGACGACTAATATGTGGTGCATCTTACACATTAAAATCACTGGAAATCCCATACAATTTCTTTTGAGCTTGCACTGCATTTTTACCCTTTTGGAAGTAAAAGAATGAAATATGCCGATAATACTCTTTTTGATTGTCCATTTTCAAATTTATATTTTACCAACTTGTTGTTTACTAATGCTGCTCAGTTCTCTAATAATATAAGCCACGCAAGCACTGCTACATGAAATATGCAGTACACTGCATGATATATGCAGTTCACGTCATCTGTTTATGCATACATTTATAGATATATATGCATATGACAAAAACTTTTACGGAGATCCTCGAAAACTAGCTGGCTCCATCTTATCAGGTGCATCGCTGAAAATAAGCAGCGAGCTCTGGATGGAAGTGAAAACAGTCATTAAGACCGTGGCAGAACACACAATCGGAAATCAAGCCCGGCGCTGGAGAAATGATTGATTCGAGAATGAGTGCCAAAATACATGCGGATGAAAAAATCAGGCATACAAACAATACGTGAGTAGAAAAACCAGGACGAAGAGGGAACACTATGGAAATCTCAAAAGAGCAGCGAATAAGATAATTAGAATTACAAGAAGAAAATACAATGACGACCAATTGAGAAGTACCGATGTAAGTCTAGCGACCAACAGCACAAGACATGCATGCAAAGCAAAACAAAGCCTGAAACGAGGTCACCAGCCCAAAACCACGCTCTGTACAAAATATTTTCAAAGATCTTAGAAAATAAAATCGGATCATATGCCAACTGTATTATTGGGGAGTATCAAGGTAGTTTGAGAACAGATAGGTCGAAAATAGACCAATTTTTCATCGTTAAGCATTGCCGTAAACCTTATTTTCGTTGACTTTAAGCAATCATACGATAGTATTGATTGGAACGTACTGCACCAAATAATGCTTTGCTTTGGTTTTCCAGCCAAATTAGGCTGTCATACCAAAAGGACAATGACTTCGACAACCACAAAAGTCCGCATCAATAGCCATCAACAACTATCTGCCTTTAACACAAATATCAGACTAAAGCAGGGAGATGGGCTGGCCCCATTCCTATTCAATTTGGCTCTTGGTTACGTCATCAAGAAGCTACCTGACGATAGACGAGGTAATAACTATACAAATCGGGCAAAGTAGAAGCTTATTCGACGACATTAAAATTTCGTCACGGTCATAAACAACTGCCAAAGCACTCTTCCTGAAACTTGACAGCAAAGCTAAACTACTCAGGTCACAAATCAACGAGAATAAACCAAAACTCATATCGTAGTCGAGGAAAAAACCTCAAATACATAAAATATCATACTTGGCGAATAACGTTTCGAACATGTGAGCGATTTTGTGTATTTAAGCTCTGCTAATGACATTCACGAAATGCTCCGAAGAATACAGCTTGGAAGTAAAGTACGAGCATTGTATTCAGTTTTGAGGATCTTGAAGACCAGCTGCATGCAATAGAAAACAAAGCTCCAGGTATAAAAATCGGTGACAAGACCTGCGTTAAAATATGACTGTGACACCAAGCATCCGCAAATTGATTGAACGCCTTTGATCGACAAATCCTGAGGCGAATAATCAGGACGAGTCTAGAAAGCGACCAAAGGCAAATTCGATACAACCTTGAGCTATATGAACTTTTTGACGAGTCAGAAGTCTCAACGATTGTAAGACTGCGGAAGCTGCAATGCGCTGGACACATGAATCGTATGGACGAACAACGGATGCCCAAAAAGGTATCCACTGGGAGAAATGAAGGGTGAAGACGAGTGTGGAAACCGAAGAAACGCTGGTCTGACACGTTCAACGAAGACAGTTCAATGGTGCATGGATTTCCAAATTAGAGGACGCAGTTAGTGGACCGAGACAGTTGGAGGTGCTATCTGAAAGAAGCAAAGGCCCGGGAAGGTCTGTAATGCTATATATATATATATATATATATATATATATATATATATATATATATATATATATGTATATATATATATATATATATATATATATATATATATATATATATATATATACATATAATTTTGTTTATTTGATATTCGCAGGCCAATCCTCTTTTTTCTTTAAAAGCCGTCGGGCCTTGCTTAGTTGTGTGAGCAGACGCGTTTCGACTACTTTGAGTCATCTTCAGTGAAGATAAAGTAGTCGAAACGCGTCTGCTCACACAACTAAGCAAGGCCCAACGGCTTTTAAAGAAAAAAAACACACATATATATATATATATATATATATATATATATATATATATATATATATATATTTGTATGCATATATCAATATATATATATATATATATATATATATATATATATATATATATATTGTTAAATGTACAAATAATTCTGCGAACTACTGTCGCAATTGTTTTCACATCAATTAATGAATTTACTCGAAGCCACGAGAACCCACCAAGCATCAGCATCTGAAAGTGAGTCACTGCTCCATTCATTCACGAAAGTTCCCGCTAATTCGTCAATGTACGAGAAATGGGTTGAATGACTACAGACCCTTTATAAAGGCGAGCTGAATGAATGGGGGGGGGGGGGGGGGGGGATCATTCATTCGACCGCGATAAGAACTGCGATAGTGTGTGGGAAGCAATATTGTTCGAGTAATAGAAAAGTGATTTTCATAATAGTGAAGTGATTTAGAAAACAATTGCGATAAGAAATTTATGGACAAGTGTTAGATTTTTAATAGTGAAAATTACAATGAGTGAAAGTGTTAAATTGATTATTGTGCATTTTTGTAATTAAATAAACTCTTTTAACTTAAATTAAAAGACATTGCGTTTTCACTTTCCCGGAACATTAAAATTATTAGGCGTGAACCATAATACGCGACAATGGTGTCAGAAGTGGGATTAAAATTTTGGAAGTGAAAATTTGAACATTTTTATAGTGCACAATAGTAAAATTTAAAGAAACATTAAAAATGCCACGAAGCCTAAACTTAAAAATTAATGAATTGACCATGTCGGAGCTTAAGGAAGAGTTGGAACAGCAAAACCTGGCTACGCAAGGAACAAAGGTCACACTGCTTGCACGCTTGCGTGATGCGATCGAGTCGGAAGGCGGAAATCTGGATTTGGGTGAGCCTACTGATGCAACAAAAGGCGCAGAAGGTGGTGAAGCAGAAACAACAAAACCAAAGGACCCAGAAAATGCGCTGATGCAAATGTTGATGCTGATGCAGCAAGAGCAGTGACAACAGTCATCCAATTCAACTGCGCAGCTCAATGACAGTCGTCCAATTTAACTACGAAGCTAGATGAACAATCAGCGAAGTTAAATGAACAATCAGTGAAGCTGGACCAACAAGCGATCGGAATCAAGGAAGTGCAAAAACAGTCAACCGAAATAAAAGCGGAGCTCGGTAGGCTGAACAATCAAATTAAATGCGTCGAGGAAAAGGTTTACCAGGTCGAGGAGAAGGTCAGCCAGGTTGAGGAGAGAATCAACTATGAGATCAGCCAGGTCGAAGAGAGAATGAAACATGAGATGGAAAAAGTGAAAAAAGAATTGGAAGCAGCGAAGGCAGTAGTAACTACTTCACCAGCCCCACTTGTAACCGCAGCGCATAGCATATCCAGAAATGTGAAAGCACCAATATTCGATGGGCAAACGGTCTGGAGTATTTACAAAACCCAGTTTGAAGCTGCCGCTAGGATAAATCATTGGAATGAGCAGGAACGAGCAACTGCATTAATTCTTGCTCTAAGAGGCCCAGCTGCCGAGCTTTTGCAGACGATTCCCGATGATTTACACTCAAACCCGGCTGCTATATTGAATGCGCTCGACATGCGTTATGGAGGCGATAATCTGAAGCAGATTTATCGGGCACAGCTACGGAATCGGATGCAGAAGTCTGGCGAAACCTTACAGCAGCTAGCCCAGGACATTGACCGCCTGGTTCTTTTGGATTATCCAGCTTACGACCCAGAACATCGAGATGACGCAGCAACAGAAGCATTCATCAGTGCGTTAAAGGACAAGGAATTGCAACAAGCCGTGCGGTTAGCCCAAAAGCAAACTGCTAAGGACGCATTGGTTTATAGCCTGAACTTTGAGGCAGCGAAAAATGCGACTCGTACCACTGCCCGGGTCCGTGAAGTAGTGGCAGACGAGTGCAGGTGTAAGCGTGTGGAAAATGAGCGAAAGCCGCAGGTGAATGGTGCGCCTAGATGCTGGGATTGTGGAGAGAAGGGGCACCTGCAAAGAGACTGCAAGAAGCGGAGAAAATGAAGCTATTGTCCAGGATGGTGGAGATCCAGACCATGTCAGGAGCCTAGAATGGAAGCCCATCAAACTGCAAGGGCCAACTTCGTGGGGCGAACGTGGGCTAGGAGGATTGACATCACCAGCACCCCCATCACCGTGCCAAGGCAACATCGTGGAGAAGCAGACAGATGCCTTCCTGGTCAAGTTGATGAAGAACATTGCACCATAACAAACGACACTGGTGCAACCCGATTGACGATCCGACCAGACCTAGTGAGGCCCCAACTACTTCACAAGGGCAGAGTTCGTGGAAATGCTGACGCCCTATCTCGTCATCCATGTCTAGCTAACTGCAAGCATTGCCAGCGGATTGAGGAAAAGGAGCCGCCCGTTGATCTGCGAGTGATAACGGCCGAATCTGATGAAGGTTGTTCATCGGAGGTGATTCGAAAAGCCCAGTTACCCGATGAAGATATCGGACCATTGCTCGTATGGACGGAGACAACTGGGCGACCTGAGTGGAAGGACGTTTCAACGCATGGCGCAACCCTGAAAATGTATTGGGCACAATGGAACTCCCTTCAGGTGGAGGGTGGCGTACTCAAACGGAAATGGGAAACGGCGGATGGCAGCTCCTATAGGATGCAAACTATACTACCCAAAAGCCGAATCCACGATGTGGTTAAGGAAATGCATGACGGATCTTCGGGAGGCCACCTTAGTGTTAACAAGACCTTAGCGAAATTGCGGGAAAGATTCTACTGGCTCCACGCTCGAAAAGACGTAGAGGACTGGTGTCGCAGATGCACAATTTGCGCTTCCGTCAAAAGCCCAAAGCGACGACTGAGAGGACAAATGCAAACCTATAACGTGGGGGTACCGTTTGAAAGGATTGCTGTTGACATCGCAGGACCCTTTTCTGAATCTGAATGGGGAAATCAATACACGCTGGTTGTAGCCGATTATTTCAGCAAGTGGCCCGAGGTCTACCCCATTCCCAACCAGGAAGCAACTACCGTAGCTGAACAGCTAGTGTTAAATTGGGTCAGTAGGTACGGTGTACCTTGCAAACTACATTCAGATCAAGGCCGAAGCTTTGAGGCACTAGTTTTTGGCGAAATGTGCGAGCTGCTGGGAATACGGAAAACGAGGACAACACCGCTGCATCCCCAATCCGATGGAATGGTCGAACGTTTCAACGGCACGCTCAATAAACACCTGGCCAAAATGGTTGACGAGAACCAAAGGGACTGGGACCGACACATCCCACTATTTTTGATGGCGTACAGAGCTGCCGAACATGCATCGACGGGCCAAGCCACAGCCAAAGTCATTTTTGGAAAGACTATTTGTCTGCCAGCTGATACAAAGTTCGGAACACCTCCCGAGAAACCCCAAACCACCTCGGAGTACGCAAGTGAGCTAAGGAAACGGTTGAACCAGATACATCGGACCTTTTTTTTTGTGGTAGGGAGGTGAAGGCATTTACGCCCGCCGAGTCTGGCAGTGTGGGACTCCCATGGGGGATAGCCTTGGACTACCCACTAAACACCTCCCCTGTCAATCTGAGAACCTAGCCTGGAACCGTTTGACACATTACTTCGGGCCAGGTCTCGTTTTGTTACGCCGTGGGGTGCCTTCAAACTGGGTAGTCCCTTTCCTAGCAGGAGGGGCGAGGGGAGGAGGAAATGCCAGAAGAGTGATCCCCCAGCCCCAGCACCTCTGGCTGCTGCGAGTCCCTTTTATCTTTTAGTACTGCCCGAGCATCAGTCTCACCATGCCTTCGATTTAGCCACGGTCTCACATCCGGGATGAGGCGCGCAGTCCACCTTCCCTTCGTGCAATTCCTCCAAGACTGCTGCCAATCGTTGAGCGAGCGTTGTCTCTCCTCGCGGACAACCATCTCCCTCACATCCTCGTTTCGGCGCAGGTAAATAGCGCGGCGCTCTCTAGCAAGGAGGGCGACAGGTATCACGCCTGCAATAACTCTCACCGCCGAGTCGGAGACTGTTGGATACGAAGGTGCAATTCTCAGTGCTCCTCTTCTCTGTACCTGTGCCAATCGTTTTCGGTATACCTCCTTGCTGAGAGCGTCGCACCATACCTCTGCTCCGTACAGTAGCAGTGACCCTACAGCACTCATCAAGAGGCGTCTTCTTGATGGGCTGGGTCCCCCTACGTTGGCCATAAGTCGACTCAGGGCCGATATTCCCGAAGCAGCCTTCTCAGCCGTTGCCCTGATTTGCTCAGAGAAACTCATCTTCGAGTCGATCAGTACCCCCAGGTACTTCACCGCTGGCTTCGATTCGATCTGTATATCTCCAATACTGATCATCCTTACTCTAGGGATTCTCTTTTTTGTCAAGATGACCACTTCGGTTTTCTCCAGTGCTAAAACTGAGCCCGCGAGCAGTCATCCAGTCCCTCACTCGGTGCATTAGTATACCTAGCCTAAGTTGCGCTTGTTCAACGGTGCGTCCAGCGACCAGAGCCGCAACATAATCCGCATAGCCGACCAAGCGCGACTCATCTGGCATCTCAAGTCTCAGTAGCTCGTCGTAAGACACGTTCCACAGGTCCGGACCAAGGATAGATCCCTGGGCAACACTCGATGTAATTTCCATCCTTCGTTGGCCCTGTGTCGTGTCGTAGAGCGGGCTCAAAAGCCGCAGAAGATATTCTGGAACTTGAAAAGAGTTTTCCAGCGAGTATCCACCCATCTAGCGGAGTTGAAGGCATTCCTGACGTCGAGTGTCACCAACAGGACGATCCGTCGCTTGGTGCAACTATATGCCTCTGCCTTTTGGACCGCGTTCACCACCTCTGCAATCGCATCAATGGTAGAAAGTCCTGCTCTAAAGCCGTACTGCCGAGGAGATAGGTCCCCAGCAGCACGAATCGCGTCAGTGAGTCTTCCCTTGATGAGTTTCTCTAGCACTTTCCCAGCCGTGTCTAGCATGCATAACGGGCGGTATGCAGACGGCGATTCGGGATTTCCCTTCCCCTTGCTGACCAGCACGAGCCTCGCCACCTTCCATCGTACCGGCAAAACCTCGTCCCGTAGGCAAGCGTTGAATGTGCTGAGCAGCAAGTCAGGACAATGGTGATAGACGAGCTGCGAAACCTCAGCTGGAACACCATCTGGACCTGGAGCCTTCCTCGCTTTCAGGGAGAGGACTGCCTCCTCCAGTTCCAGCTGTGTGAAGAGTGGGCACTCGACTGCTGTTTCACCATGGACAGCGTCAACACGGACGGGATGGGCGGGGAAGAGTCCCTGCACTATTGCGTCCATCTTTTCCGCGTCATGTGTACAAGGCTTGCGTAGAGCACCAAGTTTCCCCATGACCAGCTTGTAGCCAAGGCCCCGCGGATCCCCATTTACATCGTCCACGAGGTCTTGCCAGCATCGGGCCTTGCTCTTGTTAATAAGCCTGCGAAGATATTTCCTGCCGGATCTGTATGCTGCTAGCCTAGTGTCTGCCTCCTCCCATGTTCGCGCCCGCTGGGCCTCTCGCCGAAGTTTGTGACACTCGCTTCTTTGTTCGGCGATCTCGTTTGACCACCAGTATACTGGAGGCTTTCCGTGTCGGGGCTTCGTACGGGGCATGGAAGACTCGCAAGCAGCTATGATGGTACTCATAGTTGAGTCCTTGGCTGTAGGCCCTCCACTCCCTGGCGGAGCTCCCAGCAACGGTGCGCCTGCCGTAAGCGCGTCAGCGAACCTCTCAACGTCTATCCTCCCAGTCCTCCATCCGAGGATTGAAGTTTGGGCATATGCACGCAGAGTGGCTCCGTCGTGAATCTCAACCGCTATATACTGGTGATCACTAGCCGAGTAGTCCTCTAGTACTCGCCAGTTGTGTACTCTAGGTACCAGGGACTCCGAAGCGAGTGTCACATCGGGTATGGTTCCTACGCAACCCCAGCGGCGGAAAGTAGGGGTGCTACCAGTATTTAGGACAAAATGCGCTGTTCTGGCCACCATGTCCAAGATTTGCTTTCCCTTTGGGTCGGATTGTGGCATTCCCCATTCAATGGCTCTAGCGTTGAAGTCTCCCCCGACCAGCATGTGGCTCTCTGTGTTCGAGACAGCGTCCTCCAGGGCATCGAGTTTGGTTCGAAAAGATCACATTGCCTCATTAGGCGTCAGATAAACACTGAAATATGTTATCCCTGAACACCGCATCCACACAACACCATCCCCGCGTCCATGGCCCTGCACCTGAAGGCGGGCGCTGTCTCGAACTCAGATGGCCGAGGTACTAGATTTGTCAGGGTACCACGCTTGCGAGTCCTTGTTATGATGTTGCTCGCTCAGCAACAGGAGGTCAGCTTTCTTATCCCTCGCAAACTGCTCAAGTAGGTCCTGGGCGTTTGTGCTTCGGTGCAAATCGACCTGCAGGATACGGATTATTTGAGTATCGATTTGGCTTTAGTTAGGGCCTCCTTGAAAACCCAGCATCTCCCTGTCCCCGGCTCATGTTTGATGTCGCCGGGTGCTAGCTTAACATGCTTGCGAAGAATGCATTTTGCCTCGTTCGTACACTCCTTCCTTTTGTGCCCCGTTTCACCACATTTGTAGCACAGAGATCTCCTGTCGGGCCCCCTACAGCCATACGCGGTGTGTCCGTATTCGAGGCATCTGAAGCAGCGGATAGGGATCGCTCTTCTCCGTATCCTGCAGATCACCCAACCTATCGTAATTTTGCCCTTCGCCAGGATTTGCTGGGCGTCTTTATCAGCTAGTTCGACAATAGCCATGCGTTGCTCCCTTGTGTTTTCACGTGTCAATCTTGCCTTGACTTCACTCAAGCTAGGGAACTCCCTCCTAATGGCATCCTCTACTTCAGCTTTGTCCGTGACGCAGTCAAGGTCCCTGATTTCCAGGGTGGCCATTGGTTCGAGCGAGGCAACGGTTGCCGCATCTCCAAGAACCTTTTGAACCGCGTCACGGAATGCATCTTTGTGTGTGGCCTCTGGCCCGAATCCCACCAGTAGGCCACCGGTCCGGGTTGGTCGAACTGCTTTGATGGCAGTTTTGGTGTCATCTGGCTTGACCGCTCCTTTAATTTTACGGAGGACATCTGCGTAGGTTCGGCCCTTAGTGGGTTTAATAAGCAGTGCCTCTCGCAAGGGTTTGCGCCGTGGTTCGCTTTTTGTTTTCTGCGGTATATCGGGGGGTTCTTTGTTTTTCTTTTCGTGGTTGAGCTCTTTGTCTGTTTTTTCTAGGAGTAGCTTTTTGGCCGCTTCTTTCGCTGCCTTGTTTTACACCACATGAAACTCCTCGCCTGGAGTGTTAACTTCGTTTTTGGTCTCGTCCTTCCTCCTTTTCTCACGGTCGCCTTCAATTGGGCTACCGGCCATTCTTTTGCTGTTGCTAGGACCCACTGATGCCTCGAGGGAGGCATCAGTGGGTCCTAGCAAGTCCTAGCTTTTCGGTTGCAAGCCACCTGCGTTATGCGGCCAAAAAGCTCCTCCAGTTCAAGAATGCCATTCTTGACACTCTTGCCTATGTTTTTCTGCACTTCGCAGGCAGCCCTCAGTATTTTGTTGATAGTCCCCGCTTTCCGAGTAAGCCGCTCCTCTTCGGCGCGGTCAAGGGCGGTATTTATATATATATATATATATATATATATATATATATATATATATATATATATATATATATATATACATATCCATTATATGTACATAGATGGGCAGTGCGCGTGGGGTAGTATTTAGACTGTTCATCCTATAAGCCCGCGTCCCTGGTTCAATCCCATTAGTTGTCACGAGATCATCTGCTTCGAGTGATTCTTTGATTCAAGGTAATGAGATTCGCTAACTTATTCTAAATCTTAGAAAAGAAAAGTATTATTGGGGAGTCTCAATGTTGATTTTAAGCAGGTGGATCGACAGTAGATCAATTGTTCACTGTCAAGCAGTTACTTGAGAAATGCTGGCAGTTTAACATAGCCGTACACCAAACTTTCGTTGACTTTAGGCAACCGTACGATAGTATTGATCGTAACGTACTGTACCAAATAATGTTTGCATTGGTAGCGCAGCCAAACAAGCCCAGCTTACTAAAATGAAAATGAAGTAAATAGCCTACTCACCGATGCCTTTGGCACAAATATCCGGCTGAAGCAGTAAGGTGTGCTGGCCCTACTGCCATTAAATTTGGCTCTGGAATATGTCGCAAGTTTGCAACCTGTTAACACCTAAGGTACATTTTCTTTTGTTGTGGTAGGGAGGTAGATGCCCATCTAAGCACAGAGTGTGTGACTTCCATTGCAAGAAGATGACTGAATTACCAAGAAAACACTTCCCCTGTCAGCCTAAGAACCTAGCCTGGGACCGTTTGCCACATTACTTCGGGCCAGGTCTCGTTTTGTTGCGCCGTCGGGCGCCTTCAAGCCAGGGCATCCCTCTTCTATCGGAAGGGGGGAGGAGAAGAGGAAGTGCCCGCCCAGCCCCAACGCCCCTGGCTGCTATCAGTCCCTTTTATCTTTTAAGACTGCCCGAGCATAATGTGCCAACTGGTTCCATTTTTCAACCGATTCGAGCATCACAACGACTATATTATCCGGGGTGAGCTCTCCCGTCTTCCTGTAGAGGGCTCTTAGCAGCCTGTCCCATTTTATGCAATCAAAAGTATGTGGCAGGCATTGTCTTCCTCTCCTGGGCAATACCGACAATCGGGGGACAGTTACTTACCGATCTTGTGCAGGTAAGACTGTAAACACCCATTCCCGCTCAAAAGCTGGGTCAGATGGAAGTCTGCCTCACCATGCCTTCTACTCAGCCACAGTCTCACATCCAGGATGAGGCGCGCACTCCACCGTTCTTTCGTGCAATTTACCCAAAACTGCTGCCAATTGTTGAGTGACCGCTGTCTCTCTTTACTGCGCTCTCTAGCAAGGAGGTCAACAGGTGTCATGCCTGCAATGACTTTCATCGCCGAATCAGAGACTGTCGGACACAAAGATGCAATCCTTAGCACTCCTCTTTTCTGTACCTGTGCCAGGCGTTTTCGGCAAACCTCCTTATTGAGAGGGTCGCCCCTTATCTCTGCTCCGCACAGTAGCACTGAGCCTGCAGCACTCATCAAGAAGCGTCTTCTTGATGGGCTGGGTCCTCCTACGTTGGCCATAAATCGACTCAGAACCGATACTCCCGAAGCATCCTTCTCAGCTGTTGCCCCGATTTGCTCAGAGAAACTCATCTTCGAGTCGATCAGCGGCCCCAGATACTTCGCCGCTGGCTTCGATTCGATTTGTATGTCTCCAATACTAATCATCCTTACTATAGGGACTCTCTCTGTAGCCCTTCGTAAGACACGTACCATAGGTCCAAGCTAAGGATAAGTCTCTGGGAAACACCCGATGTAGCAGCCATCCTTCGTTGGCCCTGTGTCATATCGTAGAGCAGGCTTCGGTCCTTTAGGTAATCCGTCAAATGCCACATTAGATATTTTGGAACTTGAAAAGTGTTTTCCAGCGTATCCAGAATATCCACCCATCTAGCGGAGTTGAAAGCATTCATGACGTCGAGTGACCAACCGGACGGTCCGTCGCTTGGTGCGACTATATGCCTCTGCCTTTTGGACCGCGCTTGCCACCTTTGCAATCGCATCAATAGTAGAACCTCCTGTTCGAAAGCGGTACTGCCGAGGAGATAGGTCTCCAGTAGCACGAATCGCGTCAGTGAGTCTTCCCTTGACGAATTTCTTTCGCACTTTCCCAGCCGTGTCTAGCATGCATAGCGGGCGGTATGCAGGTTGCGATTCGGGATTTCCCTTCCCCTTGCTGATCAGCACGAGCCTCACCACCTTGCATCGTACCGGGAATACCCCACCCCGCTCGCAAGCGTGGAATGTTCTGAGCAGCAAGTCAGGACAATGGTGATAGACAAGCTGCAACACCTCAGTTGGAACACCATCTGGACCTCAAGCCGTCCTCGCTTTCATTGAAAGGACTGCCTCCTGCAGTCCCGGTTGTGTGAAGAGTGGACACCCGACTAATGTTTCACCATAGACAGCTTCAATATGGACTGGATGGACAGGGGAGAGTTCCTGCTTTATCCCATCCATCCTTTCCGAATCATGTTTGCAAGGTTTCCGTAGGGCACTAAGTTTTCGCGTAACTAGCTTATAACCAAGGCCTCACGGATCCTTGTTCACATTGTCCACTAGGTCTTGCCAGCAGCAAGCCTTGCTATTGTTAATCAATTCGTGAAGGCATTTCCTGGCTCACTTATATGCTGCCACCCGGTTGCATGCCTCGTCATGGTTCCGCACCCGTTGAGCCTCACGTCAAAGCTTGTAACACTCCCTTCACTTTTAAGCGAGTTCAGTTGACCACCAATACACTGGGGGTTTGCGGTGCCGGGATTTTTGGCGGGGCACAGAAGCGCAGCAACTAGTCGTAATGATGCTCATAGTAGAGTTCACCACGTCTTGAGCTGCCAATTCTTTGGTCCCCTCCAAAGCTTCCTGCAGCGGCTCACCTCCTGGTGAGCATCTCGACGAACCTGTTGACATCCATCCTTCCGATGTTCCATCCAGTTCTAGAAAGCCGAGAGCACGGGCATCGGGAGACAACATCACTAATCTCAAGTAGAATGCACTGATGATCACTGGCTGAGTAGTCCTCTAATACTTTCCAATTGTGTATCCTCCGTACTAAGGACTCCGAGGTGATTGTCACGCCCAGTATGGTTCCCTCACCGCCAATACGGCGGAAAGTTGGCGTATTCCCGGTGTTTAGTATCACGAACGCCGTCCTCGCCGTCATTTCCAGGATTCGTTTTTCCCGCGGATCTGTTTGAGGCATGCCCCATTCGATTGTTTTAGCGTTGAAATCCCCCCCAACGAGCACTTTGCCCACTCATCAGCAATAAGTCGGCTTTCATGTTCCTCGCAAACTGCTCTAGTAGATTTTGGGCGGTTGAACTGCAGTGTAGGTTTAGCTGCAGGATGCGGTTCATCGAAGTTCTGATTTTGCCTTGGCTAGGGCTTCCTGGAAAACCCGGCATTTTTCTGATCCCAAGACATGTCCAAAATCAGGTCTTGGAGCAACATCCCTGCAAAGAATACGGTGTGCTTCCTCCGTACACTTTTTTCTTTAATGTCCCGTTTCACCACATTTGTAGCATAGGGAACTCCTATCGGGTCCTTTGCATACTTGTGTGGTGTGACCATAGCCAAGGCGTTTGAAACATTGAAGAGGCGTTGCTCTTCGCCGTATCCTACAGACAACCCAACCTATTCGTACTTTGCCCTTGTTCACAAATTGTTCGGCGTCTTCTTCGTGAAACATGGACCCTAACCTAAGCATCCGCAAATAAATTGAACGCCATGGGGCGACGGGTCCTGAGACGAATAATTGGAGCGAAGCTAGACGGGGACCAATGGCGAGTTCGATACAACCAAGAGCTGTATGAAATTTTTGACTAACCGGATATCTCAACGATTGTCAGACTGCGGAAGGTGCAATAGGCTGGCCACATGAATCGTATGGACAAACAACAGATACCCAAAAAGGTATTCGTTGAGAGAACTGAAGGCCGGAGACCAGTGGGGAAACCGAGAATACGCTGGTCTGACTCAGTCGACGAAGACAGTTCATCGCTGCTCAGGTTTTGAAATTGGAGGACGCGGTCAACGGACCGAGATAGTTGGAGGCGCTATTTGCAAGAAGCAAAGGCGCGAGATGGGCTGTAGTGCTAAGAAGAAGAAGGTATAAATATATACATATATATATATGTATATATATATATATATATATATATATATATATATATATATATATATGTATATATATATATATATATATATATATATATATATATATATATATATATATATATTTATATATATAGATAAAAAAATAAATATATATATATGTATAGTATATAGTGTATTGACCTAATATCTCGGTTCAGCTCGTGAACCAGCATTTCTGTTGTGGCTAAAGTATAGCTCCAATTTGAATGAAATTTGGTACAAAGTTTCATTGATGTTTTTGATGAATCTCACGATAAAAAATCCGAAGTCAGTCCGTCTGAAACCACATGGCGGCCGCTCGAATGTCGAAAAATGTGCAAGATTTTGTGGTTGTAGTTGTGACCAAAGCTTTCAACCGATGTTTATGAAATTCGATAGTTTGATAAAAACTATAACTGTACAAAGAATTTTGTGAAAAAAACTGGAGATAAAGTCACAAAAAAAATGGCGGCTAGTGAAATTCAAAATTTCAAAAGCTTCTAAAAGTTGCAATTATGATCCGATGCATATTGATTTTAAAATAGAAGTTAATTAGATTTAGAGACCTTGGTGATTATGCATGGTCAAGTTTCAAAGTGGTGGCGGTTTAGATATGCGATTTTTTCAGATTTTCGTGGCCCTTTAACGGCCCTATTTTAAAACGGAGTCTAATGAAACTTGAGAGTATAGAGGTCTGTACTAAGTTCTTGGGTCGTGCAAAAAATTATCAAAATGGAATGAAAAAAGATAGTCAAAAATTTCAAACATAATAATTTTAGCTTGCCATTTTCACTAAAAATTGAATGCTTTTGCTCTGTCTAGAGTAAAACCACGATTTGAACTAAATTTGACACATTGATTGATAATATTTTAATACATAAAGGCTTAAAATAATCCAAAATCAACTGCATGCATTAAAAATGGCGGCCGCCAAGGATAAAAAAATAAGCGCTTTTCGTTTTAAATGGCTTAACCTGAAAATACTTGTAAAAAAGACCATTTTTAGGATATTGTGAAATATTTTTACATTACCCTAAAAATTTATAAAATCGCGGCCTGTCTGCCCGTCACTTCGTACATCCGTCCGACCGTTCGTGCATCACACAAAGTGTTCCCTGCAAACTACATGAGCTAGAATGATGAGATTTTCTGCCTGGGTCAAAAGTGGTGCTTCTCAAAATTTGCAGTGGAAGAAAATATTTTCAGGTGAGAAAATATTTTCAGGTGGCTAAAAAGTTTTTTTTTATTTTTGTAGCACTCTAGCGGCCAAGTTTCTGAACAGGTTCCGATGAAACTTGCAATTATAAGTTATTAAGGCAAGTAATTTAAATAGCAAAAAATTATGCAAATCGGATGACAAAAAAGTCGAAATTTTACAGCTTAATATTTTTAGCATCCGTTTTCAATAAAAATCGGAAATTTTTCTACTGTTCACAGTGAAACTCCAATTCGAATAAGTTTCAGCAAAGCATTTGAGACTAAACGACTGATATCTGAGAAAATAATCAAAAAGCAAACGCTAAAGTTCAAAGTGGGGGTCCCTGATGGTTCAAAAAAGAACTAAAAATATTTATATATTAATGGAAACGCAAGTTCTGACTAAAGTTTTGTGGAAATCTTTTAAAATTAACCATTTGAGCTATTTAAGCCGACAAGTTATCACCTTTGTGTGGTAACCACTGAGCAATGTGTAAGCAGCAAATGTCAGAAGGACAAAACCTGTATTCATATGTTTACAACAATTTATTATCCGCAGATTTTCAATTAGTAGTCCATAAATGTGCAGCTAAATTTTATTAGCAAAATATTTGCATCTTTACAAAGGGTTTCTAAATATGAACGTCGACAGATTCTTTTTATGTTAATAAATACCCAAGTGGTGCTTCAAAAATTGCAGTAAGAACTCTTGTAGCGAGCAAGCCAAATTCTTTTTCGAAATCTTACGCTACATACGAGAATTTTACCTTTCCGGCTAGTGCTGCCAACGGGAAGCGAGGCTCATGTTATTTCAAGGATTGGGCTTTAGACTATCGGCAGTCAAAAACTGACTGCCATTAGTAAGGAAAGTTGGTTAAAAATAAACTTGAAAATGGACAATCAAATAGAGCATAATCGACATATTTTATTGTTTGCATTCTGAAAGAGCAAAAATGCGGAAAAAGCTCATAAGAAATTGTGTGGAGCTTATGGTGTGGACTGTCTTACTGAACATCAGAGCCAACGTTGATTTGCTTGCTTTTGTGCTGGCAATTTTAATGTGCAATATGCACCTTATACTGGTCGTCCCACCACTACTGATGTCGACAAAATAAATGCGTTAATCAAAACTAACCGGCGAAGACAACTCGAGAGAAAGAAGAGAAGCTCGATACAACAAAGTCAACTGTTTACTAGCCCTTGCAACAGCTTGGTTGTGTGTTGTTTGGTGTTGGCCAGATTTTCACGGCTTCAATTTTCTCAGGGTCTGTTTTATCCCCTTCTACTGATACAACGTGTCCCAGGTATTTTACTTCCGCTGCAAAAAGGGGACACTTGTCGGAGCTAAGTTTCAGATTCGCCAGTCGTAATCGGGAGAAAACCTCTTCTAAGTTCCGCACATGCTCTTCGAACGTTCTCCCAATAACAATGATGTCATCTAGGTACACCAAGTAGGTCTTCCAGACTAGGCCTCGTTGTACGTATTCCATCAGGCGTTCGAAGGTGGCTGAAGCATTGCAAAGCCCAAATGGCATCACCACAAATTGCCATAATCCGGTCCCAACTGAAAACGCTGTCTTCTCTTTGTCCTTCTTGTCGATTTCTACCTGCCAGTAGCCACTCTTGTGATCGACTGTAGAAAACTAAAATGTCCATGATGTCATCGATGCGTGGAAGTGGGTAACTATCTTTCTTAGTGACGTCGTTAAGCTGCGTATAGTCGACACAAAAACTAGTGCTACCATCCTTTTTCTTTACTAGAACTACTGGCGCGGCCCATGGACTGATAGAAGGCTCGATAACGCCTTGTTGTTCCATGTCCGAGATCAGTGCGCTCACTTCTCCTTGTTTGGCTATAGGAAGACGTCTTGGTGCTTGTTGAATTGGCTTGGCTCCCTGTGTATCTATGACGTGAGTTACCAGACTCGTTCGGTCTTGGTCATCCGGGCTTGTTGAGAAGATATCACTGTACTTGGTGATCAGATCATGTGACTAGAAAAACTTTTAAGCTTACTATATATATATGTTGGATCACACAGAAAACACCTAAAAGTATTTACAGGGTTGCTTATGGTGTATATGGTGGATAAAAAATATCGAGCACAGTGTCTGCGACTTTTAAGACGAGGTACCAGTAGATGTTCTCCTATACTGCAGAGCTTTAATTTGCTGGAGAAAATATAACTTAAAAGCATATTTCTAATTGGATTGCCTCGAGCCAAAGAATGTCATGTTTCTTAAGAAATCTGGCCAGCTAGAAGTTGGTTAGGCGTAAAACAAAATGAGGAAGCAGTTAGTCTGCAAATGTTGAGAAGCATTGCACTCAATCAAAAAATCAATTTTTCTAACCGGGGCACATAGTTGCATTGAAACATGCTTGTCATTTGGATGGATGAAATTGATTTGCTAATTTAAATTTATTTCATCTTAAGAGTGCATTTTATACTGAGTAATAATTTTTATCAGTTGTTTTCTCACTAACGGCTCAATTATTAAGTTTTACAAATTGTTCGTGTTTAACAATAAATCTTAAAAATTAATGTAACTATTTAGTCAAGCCATTTAGTCAACTTTCTTACTGGTTTCAAAAAAATGTTCTCATCATTTTTACCTATAATTACTTAAAATAGATTTCTGCTGGTAAATCCAAAAATATAAATACAGTCTTCAAAGTCTCACCAAAACTAATTTTTCAATGATGAGCGGAAAGGCTTTTTTTGAACGACAGTTTCTACCTTTTTTTCAACCACACCACTACCACATTTTCGTGCAATTTTCATTTTGAAATTATACGATCATCATTATATAGATGACATCTTCATTATAGAAGATCACCAATCTATTTCATATCTTCATAGCTTGAGAATGATGGACAGTAGCAGTAAGTAGCGCGGTAACATTTGCAGTAAGAAATTGGTACTCACATATTACCGTCAAAGATGAACTTAAAACCCGCACCTTCCGATCCGAAATGTCTGTTAATGATCATAGAATTTCATTGTATCAACCCAAGACAATTTATAATCAGGTTGATGATGGACGGTAATTTTCAGGGTAAAGTTAAATAATTGCAGTGAAATGAGAACGACAATAGAAATCAGATTGTAGTTGGAAATCAGAATAGCGGTGGTGGTGTTTGAGAAGATTATAAAAATTTCCTTTTGTTAGTTTTAATAGAAGAATATCAAATAATTGGTAGCTGTCCGCAACTTGATTATTTACAAGACATTGCTCCAAATTTTGTCTCATTGTTCCATTAAAGTGGATTAGATTTTAACAATGCAACGCTTCTGTTGGAAATTGAGGAAAATTAAGATGAATTGGATAACGGTTTATTTGCTTTGTGTGATTTAGTTTTGCTAGAATGTTAATTTAGTTGATTTGTGATGAATTATGAATTATTTATGTATTTTTTAAGTCACATATTGCCTCCAATTTCAAATTATATAGATTCAACCACTACATTTCCTAAGATCACCATCAAGAAGCAGACTCTACGGAAATGCCGACATAAACTTCAGTATCGTTTCGAAAATGCACCATTCAAATCTGCAAAGAATGTAGAAACAATTGAACATGGTTTTGTATGAAAAAATTTCAATTAAAATCGCCACTATCCGACAGAATAGCTAACTAACTAATTCTTTCCGCAGTACAGAACAAACAGATGGTAAAAGGAGTTTAGATGGTCAAAAGATGAGACTTGCAGCCCCGGCACCAATAAGTGGTGCGGCATTGTGTGATTGTGGTTACGCAGTTACTGCAATAAGTGTGCAATGTCTGAGAAGAAAAATAAGAAAAAGAAGCCCAACGCTAGCCTGGCCCCCAACGAGATAGATTTTCTTGCTCTGACCATGATATTCGAAAACAATATAGGTTATTTCAACTGGTGAAACTGCCCAAGTATCTGAGGTATTTCTTCAGAACGATTAAATAGATACATCTGAAATACCGTACGAAAACAATAAGATGCATACTGTAAAGTAATTCTTCAGATGTTGCATTGTTTCCTATTTAAAATGGCAAAGGAGGAACGATGCAAGTTTGGATGAAGGGGCTTGACTTCAACTAGTCTTCAAGTTAGTGCTGGTGCTGCTTGCTACGGCTGCAGTTATATTTCTCTGTGTGATATATATTTCATTTCTGGGCTTTTGCACTGTTTTCCAAGCCCATTTATTCTTCTTGCTGTTGTCGTTGCTGCTCTTTTTATAAATTTTACCAATTCGCATAAATCATCAACAAGCAGATTGGTTTTCTTAGATCAAAAGAAGCGTATGGAGATGCGCACGAAAGTACGTATAGATACATTACGTACTGGCATAGTATATCCTTAGACTTGTGAGGCGCTGAAGCCGAAATGCGAAGTAGTGGGTCTAGTGCTAAGA
The DNA here is from genome assembly GCA_963969285.1 of Odontomyia ornata. Lineage (NCBI taxonomy): Eukaryota > Metazoa > Arthropoda > Insecta > Diptera > Stratiomyidae > Odontomyia > Odontomyia ornata. Next base: position 62,657,791 of record OZ017741.1, on the reverse strand, counting down.
TAGGAAGCTATTGCATAAGATTGTTGGTTGTTTTTCAAGGTAGGCTCGTACAAGTAAGTTTGTGTAATATTTATCTCAAAACAGTTGAAAATTCAAACCCCAGTATTGAACCAAAAAGCCAGGGCCCGCGTTACTTAAGACATATTGTTTTCAGGAGTACAAGTTGTGATGCTTAGACAATAATATTGCTTCTTTGAAGGCTAGGTCGGGGTAAGCTAAGGCTTCCTTGGCTTGAGAAGAATACAATGAACAATAAAGATGTCCAAAGTTGATTAGAATTTTACAAATTATCTGAAGGAACGAGAATAGATGTGTATTGAAATTCGTTTCGAATGAAGTTTTTGAATGTAATATTGCATACGCAAGATGAGAATGGGACTATCCGTGACTAAGTTCAATTCATTTCAAGAATGGAATTTCTATTGTTATATTAGAATTAGATCGAGGGTTTGTTTGGAAATCGGTTTGATACAGAACATGGGTTTTATATTTACAATTTGTAGGCAAATAGATTCGCGGAGGTGAAAAAGTCTATACTGAATGGATTTTGGTTAGAAATTTTCAAGCAAATTTCTACATGTTTTTTAAGTGGTAGCTAGCTGAATTGAATTGTAATTTCGTCGCAGAAGTGCTAGTGTTTTAAGCAAAAGCACTATATCTTTTCTCACCCAAGGCTTTTCGTGAACTAATTGATAGCACTTTTAACCCGATGGATACCAGCTAATTTCAGCATAAATCTATCCCAATTTAAAATTGCAAACTTTTGGTATCACATTGGTTGCATCGCCACTACGTTTGTGAACTATTTAGTTTAATGTAGCTAGCAGTGGGGGCTGGTGTGCTGCACTAGATATAAAAGGGTTTTACAGCATATCAACTCCAAGCAATTGTTCTGCCCTGAGGTGGTTTGCAGTAGACAATCCTGCAGAGAATTGACAGCTAGTTACGTATACTTTAAATCAGCAATTCCATAAATTAATCCAGGTTGCAAAACGATACCTGCAGAAGAATCAGTAACGCGAAACTTTTGTTTTTCACACAATTCTGGAATACGTTGTAGACATGCAGTTTACGCCAAATTGAAATTCTAAGCAAGATGCTAAATTGCAAAATCTATTCATTTCGTTGTTTTAAAGTATACGTGACTCGAGGAGTCTTTAATTAGTTCCCGCGGCGATAAGACGTGTTAAATTAAATTTTGCGAATGTAGAAACGAAAAGTTTGAACAAAATAAAAAATTAAAGTGAAGTAATATCAGAACTTTATGTAGAAACGAGAAGTTTGAATAAATAAAGAGTTAAAGCGAAGTAATATCAGAACTTTGTGTTTTTTTCTTTTTTTTAATCACGCGATAAGCAAGATACATAACTGGCGCAGTCGGTTTTAAGCGAACATTAAAACGACATCAAATCGCGTAAGAAATAATTCGTTAATCGCGATCGTCAATTAAAATTCGCCACTTCGATAAACAAATAAGCAAAAGCAATAACTGAGGCCTTTATTGCTCGAAATCCGGGTGAGGCTACCAGGAATCTCGCAAAATAAAAGCAAGAGCGTTAGCCGAGGCCTTAATTGCTCAAAAGCCTGGTGAGGCTGCCAAAAATTTTGCTATAAAAACACATATATAAAGTGGAAACTGCAGAAAAGTGGGCTCCAGAAGGACCAGTAGGATTAACATCTACAATTGTCATTGCAAATTCGAAGCTATGAGCGAAATCCAGGAACTCCAATTGCGGTTTCATCAAAGCGAGGCACAATTGGCGGAAGCTTTGGAGGCATTGCAGCAAGTGCAAACAAACAATTCGGCAAGGGCCAAGGACGAGCGAAAATCGGCCATATTCACGGGAACAAACGACACATCAATCAACAGCTTCATCAGAATTGTAGACTACTTTCTAGAAGGGATAACCGATGTGGAAGTGAGGGACGAAGCGATCAAGGCAATCTTCTACGAGAAAATTCAAGGAGCGGCCAAAGCAGCAATCATCAACATGACAAGGATACTGGACTAGGAGGAAATAAAAAAAAACTGAGGATAAAATACAAACCCGACATCGAACCGATGGATCTGTACCGCAAAATTAACAATATAAGGGCGAATTCGGTGAGTGAATTAATCGTAGAAATTTTAGATACTAAGCAATTATTAAATGAATTGACTGTATTTTTCGGAAATGAGTGCCATTCAGACTTAAGTAATGTGGAATATGTGCTAGTGAATGTAGTTAAGGAGATGACTCAAGGCGTTCTTCTTGATAAAATTTACAATGTCTCGAATATCGATGAAATTATTTCGATAATACAGAAAAGACATTATGAAGATTTGTGCATTAAGAAAAAGTTCAAAAAGCCTGATAAAAAATTTGATAAATACAAGAAAATTGTTAAAAATAATCCAAATTTTGACAATAATTATCGTTAAAACACTAACGGAAATAACGTTGATGAAACTAATGCACAAAATAATCAATATAACACAAGAAACACTAATAAAAATAACCAAATAACACATAAAAATTTATTTAATAAGCAGCCCTATGCACATTCTGGTAACGAAAAAATAGACGATAATACAAATCATCCATCAAACAGATCAAAAATATTGAAAAAACAGTTTTCTGAGCAATATCAGAAAGGTTCTGGACAATATCGTGCAGAATATAATAATCAATTTTCTCATGAGCCGATGGAAATCGACAACGTCAAAAACGGTAATCGAAGCTTTAATGACCAAAGTGTTATTGAGAACAATCATATTGGTAGTAGTGAGTTTTTTCTAAATAAGCCTCGGAAGAACTTCCAATAATTTTAATTACATTCGATAATGTCTCTTACCTGGTTGACTCGGGGTCCTCGTTTAGCCTTGTTGACGAAAAAGTCAACGGCTTTAAAAACCATTGTATTAAACCCTTATTCTTTACAACCATTACAGGAAAGGACAAAATCAAACACGGAATCTATACCCCTGCCCCAAGTGAACTAAATATAAAATCAGGTGGTATGATACGCTGGAAAGTAACAAAATTAAACAATAGGAAATATCAGTTCATTATAGGAATGGACTTATTAAATAATTTGGGCGCAATCATAAACATGGAAGCTTAAACATAAACGGGAATGAATTAAAATTTTTGATTAACCCTTATCACGAACACGAAATCTGTGGTCTTGAAAACGTAGGAAATGATTATCTTAATCGTTTGAAACTTGAACATTTGAATTCCGAAGAATATAAGGAAGTTGTGAAACCGCTGAAAAGTGTTGATGGAATTTTTTTCAAAGAAGGAGACAAACTTACAAGCACTACCGAAATTGTTCATGAAATAAAGACGACAACGGACAATCAAATAAATTCCAAATTATATAGATACCCACCTAAGCACGAAGAAGAAGTGAGAAAACAGGTTGCCGAAATGGAAGAACAGGGAATAATTAGGAAAAGCAATTCTAGATTCTCAAGTCCTTTGATAGTCATTCCGAAAAAGGGAGACAATTCAGGAGTTAAGATATTTCGTATTGTTATTGACTATCGAAGATTAAATGAAATCACGGTAGATGATAAATTCCCTATGTGAAGTATTGATACTTTGCTTGATAAATTAGGCAAATCCAAGTATTTTTCGACGATCGATCTGGCGAAGGGATACCATCAAATCTTGGTCAAAGAAGAGGACCATCATAAAACTGCTTTCGTTACCCCTCATGGCCTATATGAGTTTGTCAGAATGCCCTTTGGCCTACAAAATGCGCCAGCGATATTCCAACGCCTCATGAATGATCTCCTGTGGGATTTCATAGATGAAAATTGTATTGTCTATTTAGATGACGTGCTGATTTTTAGCACTTCACTTGAAGAGCATATGATTGCTGTAAAAAGTATTTTCAAAGTTCTACAAGAGAATCAGTTGAAAATACCAATAGACAAGTGTAATTTTCTACAAAAAGAAACCAACTTTTTAGGCCATATCGTAACAAAAGATGGATTGAAACCAAACCCGGATAAAATTAAAATCATCAAACAATTAGATCTTCTTAAAATTACGAAACAAATCAAAAGTTTTCTGGGACTAACTGGGTTCTACCGGAAATTCATACGGCACTACGCAAAAATAGCACATCCCATGATAAAATACCTTAAAAAGGATGCAAAAATTAATGTGAATGACCCTTATTATATAGATTCCTTTGAAAAATTAAAATCTCTTATTAGATCGCTTCCAATATAGAAATTCCCAGACTATAATAAGCAATTTACAGTAGCGACAGATGCTTCAAATTATGCTACAGGGGCCGTTCTATCACAAGAAGGCCACTCTATTTGCTTTGCATCGCGGACGTTTACACTCTAATGAAAAAAACTATTCAGCTACAGACATGGAATTTCTTGCCATCTTATGGTCTGTGAACTATCTCAGACCATACTTGTATGGTAACAGATTCAAAATTATAACTGATCATCAACCAATAAAGTACTTACAAGCAAAGTATAAAGGAAAGGACATGTCTCCAAGGCATCAAAGGTGGCTGATTAAATTGGGGAAGTATCAGTTTGAAATCGAGTATCGAAAAGTCACAGATTTTCTGAGTGGAATCGAACACCCTAAACAATTTGATGAAATTTCCCAAGTATCAGTTACTAAAACCCGTTCTTTTCCTGACCTTGGACTCTTGCATAATGTTGAGGAGGACAAGGATGAAACAATGGCTACAATCCACTCTGCTAGAGAAGAACTCCTAGATCATACTCGAATCAGAAAAGGGATTGTGAATATATATAAAACTCAGCTTATCCTCACTAACAATAAAATTAAGGAATTAGAAAAAAATCATGATCTATATAGCAGAATACGACTTCGAAAAATTGCACGATATACTACAGAGATATATTAAAAAAGGGAAAATAGGAATTTTCACCGAGTTAACAGATAACCAATATAATAAAGTACAAAATAAAATTCGTGAATTGTATTCACACGATTCAAAAATAAAATTTATCAGGTGCTCGTATAGAGCTCAGGATATACCTACAGAAACTGACGTAATTAAGCAAATATCAAAGTATAATGTTAGAGAAAGTTTGCATTCTGGTATTTTGGAAACATTCAATGCAATTAAGAACGAAATTTACTACCCAAAATTATTTGATCTTATTAACTTAGTCATCAATCAATGTGATATTTGTCAAGAGGCTAAATATGATCGCAAATCAATAAACTCCAAATTTCAATTAACCGAAACTTCATCCGATGCAACCTAAATTATTCAGATTGACATCTACCCAATAATGAAGAGACAATTCCTTGCAATAATCAATAGATTTTCAAAATTTTGCACAGCCTATCGTAGTCATATCACAAAGATGGAAATCTTTGAGGAACCCTTTGCGAAAGCTGGGAAACCTAAGAAGATTATTGCAGGAAATGAGTTCAACGATGCCCAATTAAAAGGATTTCTTGACAATGAAAATTTTGAACTTCATTTTACAAAACCACATAGTCACACAGGTCTAGCAGATATCGAAAGATTCTATCAAACTTTGACAGAAAAATTTAGAATTTTGATGAATGAACAAAGCAAATTTTCGATTAAACAAATTTTGCAAAAATCCGTCAGAAATTATAACGAACGTTACCATTCGACCATAAAAAGTACACCAAGTAGTGTACAATTTCATAAAATAGAGTTAGAAAGGATTAAGGAAAATCTTATCAAAACTAAAGCGAAATGGAAAGAAAAAACAAATGAAAAAAGAGAAATTAATGAAGAAACTAGGACCACAAGACCCGTGAAAAATTATAAAGCAATTAGGCTCAAAATCGAACCCAAATTTAAGCTAGGCAGATTAAAATACGTACATCCAGAAAATATTAAAAGACCTCTTAAATATGACAACTTCCCAATGAAGAACCCGAATTCAAGGATGAATTCCCTGCATTAACCCAAAACCAAATTTCAGTAATTGACGAAGCAACTAAGCAAGGTCAACAAAATAATGTAGTTATCTCTAAATTCAATTTGACGATCAAAAAGAATAATCTCCAAACTTTAGTTGGCAATTGTTGGCTCAACGATAATATTATCAATTTTTACATGGCACTTTTAACAAAAAGAATTTTAAAGAAATCAGAGGGGTTGCCGAGAGTTCATATGATGAACACGTTTTTTGTACCTGTATATTTGAAATCAGGATATAACTCTGTTAAAAAATGGACAAAAAATGTAAATATTCTTGCTTATGATATCGTTATCATACCTGTTCACGTTAACGAGAGTCATTGGTGCATGAGTACTATTGACTTCAGACAAAAAACCATAACATACTTTGATTCGTTAAGAAAACCAAATCAATCCTTGTTAATTGCCCTGATAGAGTACGTAAAACAGGAATCTTTGGATAAATTAAGTATCACCCTCGATACATCAGAGTTTAAAGTCGAAAATGTCCCTGATTCACCATTGCAAACCAATAGTTATGATTGTGGCGTTTTCAGTTGTGTTTTTGCTGAATATATATCTCGCGTTTGAAACCAACATTCACACAAGAAAATATCCAATATTTGAGAAAAAGAATGATCATTGAAATCAAACAGGGGCAATTACTGAGATAAAGGCTGTAGACCTTAGAGCAGACGTAACTTAAAAGTAACGGATGAACTAACTGTAAATATTGACTTGATTATAATTTTGCTTTCAGATTTCCATATCGACTTTCCTACTTCTGATATCTACAAGCCCAGTTAAAGGACTTCGAAACATCTATGACATCAATGGACATTCAGGATTTATGGAGATTAACCTAGACAAAGTGGAAATTATTACAAGGACAGATATCATAGTACATATAATTAATACTGACGAAATTTTAGAAGTAATTAAATTATTCGAAAAGAATTTAAATACCTATAAGTTAGGTCCACAAAACAACAAGGCTAGACAAGGACTGATAAACCTCGTTGGGAATGCACATAAGTGGCTTTTTGGGACCATGGACGACGTAGAAAGACAGGAACTAGACGAACACATAAAAACTTTGGAAACAAACACCCATAAGGCAATAACCACCCTTAATAAACAAGTAAATATAAATAAACAATTTAACGAAACATTTACACAACTGAAAAATATAATCGAAAACGATCGAAATCTGGCTTTAACTAAAGTAAACGGTATTTTCAACAATTTCCAATTATCTAGCATTTATTATAACCAACTGTTCAAAATCCTATTTCATAAAGCAAAATTTCATCAGCAAGGCATGGAATTATTCACCCAAATTTACTTACGGATGAAGAAATTAACAAATACCAAATTGATGTAAACCGTATGCAATATATTAAGTTAGGATTAGCTAAAAGTACAAACAATTTATTAAGTTTTGCCATTAAAATCCCCAAAAATTTTACAGACGTTCAATTAAAAGTAATACTAACAATTCCAAACTACGCAATGGAAGAAATAGATTCATATAAGGAGATAATTTTTATACTAAACAATAAAACTTATATATATGAACCATTGAAAACAATCAACGTAAATTAATAAAGAATACAAAAACCGAACTAATAGAATTGGACGAACAAACAATTGTGATCATAAATCTTCTTCTTCTTCTTTATAGCCCTACAGCCCCTTTCGGGCCTTCGCTTAGAGATAGTTAGAGCTTCTCATTGTCATGATTGAATGTATCGGCACTCCACAAGGTGATTTGATCATTATCACGCTTTGGCCGTGTGTCCGTCCACCCAGCTGCGATACGTTCTGATTTTAAACCAGCACGTATCATAACTGAACAGGCTTATAGTCCGTCCAAAGAACCACTCGAACTAAATCTCGTTGACGCCACCGAGACTTGAACCAGAGACCTTCGGCTTACGTGCTTAGTGCTCTAACCACTAAGCCACGCGGACTTTGTAATCAAAAATGCATACGAATTAAATGTAACTCAAGACTTTGATGATTGAAACATTGTTGTAAATAAAAATATGCTCATCCATTATAACAATTGTAGAATTCAAATATTAAACAAATATTTTTCAAATGTATTTAGCAAAGTTAAAGAGACATTTTTCATCCTGTAAATGTAAAAATTTGTTAATTTTTCAGAAAAACTTACCTTTGAAGAAATCGCATTCAAAAACATAGAAAATATAAACCATATCAAAGAACTGAATATCATAAAAATATTGGCTCTTGACTAAATATAACAATTTTTGCTATCATATCTCTCCTCATCGTAATGTTTAAATTGTACATTAAGAAAAATAAGGTAAACTTTAGCATAAATAATCGAGTTCAGGAGAATTCTAGTCTTGAGGAGGGAGAAGTTACGTAAACCTTAAAGCAGCAATTCCATAAATTAATGCCGGATGCAAAATGGCATCTGCAGATGAATCAGTAACCCGAAACTTTTGTTTTTCACACAATTTTGGAATACGTCATAGACATGCAGTCAGTAGTTTACGCCAAATTGAAATTCTAAGCAAGATGCTAAATTGCAAAATCTATTCATTACGTTGTTTTAAAGTATACGTGACTCGAGGAGTCTTTAATTAGTTCCCGCGGCCATAAGACATGTCAAATTAAATATTGCAAATGTAGAAACGAGAAGTTCGAATAAAAATAAAGAGTTAAAGTGAAGTTGTATCAGAATTTTGTGTAGAAAGGATAAGTCTGAATAAATAAAGAGTTAAAGTGAAGTAATGTCAGAACTTTGTGTTTATATTTTTTTTTTATTCATGCGATAAACAAGGAACACAATTAGCTAGTCATTTGAATATCTTGAACATAAAGTTCCTGGTCTTCTCTTCATTGCACTTAATAGCTTTTATAAACTGATCATATTCTATGGTTACTAGTTCTATAAAATTCTTTTGATTTTTGTTTTGGGAGCTATCAATTTTGTAGTGCATTTTATAGTGGCGCCAGCTGCACTACTACGTGACCTTAATTACCAAATACTCTCAATTTATCTATCTAAAATATATTGTTATAAAAATTACGTCTACCGCTGAAAAGAAAATTCTTTGTATAATTTTTTTGTGCCACCAACATCGCAACAAATATTCTAAATTCAACTTCCAATCTTTTTCAGAGCCGTTGATGAATACTAACGCTACAACTTATCCTTATCTGATTGTACCAGGAGATGTCTTATTCAAGCAGCAGACCCTCATCGTTCTTCAGTCCAACATAAAACGATTACATCGACTGGTAAGTCATTTGAAATATATAACTTTTCACCCATTCAATCACCCAGCCATTATTCTATTCAATCAATCTGCATCTGCCCTAGTACGAAGTTAGTCCTGTTTGTTGAATAGTAAAATATCACCAGTGCTGCTACCATGATTAGCCTACAACCCGTAGCATCAGCAGACGCTTAGAATCGCAATAGTTATGCATACAAATGATATTAGGCTACTGTTCAGTGCTGAGGGTCATTTTCTTGTTTCCTTGACTTTATTTTATTTTTAACGCATATCTCACAATTTTTTCTCTACTAAAATTGTCTTGATACAAAAATATGCCGTCACGCAGATATTTGTCTTATTCGATGGATTTTCAAAATGGACATATCCGGTGAAACATGTGTACGCGGTTGAATTGAAATTATAATTGTTATTCTGATGACGTCAAGGAAGGGAAGTGATTTATTTCAAGTGAAATAATAGCAGACTGAAAATGCAATTTGCCTATAGAATACTAAATAACGTAAATATGTGAGGTGGGGTAGGATGGTTTAGCCATGAACAGTTGAAGTATATTGTTTGATGTGTCTGCTAACTTATAAATCAAGGAGGCAGTTATAATAAACTTATAAAGAATATTGGGACACGAAGGATATGCTCAGATCGTTATGAGATTCAGATCAGATTTCCTGTGTGCATGTGTGTTTTCCTGTTTTCGGAAAGGAAATGCAAGTGTTTCAAAAGTTGATGATGAATGTGTCCTGTACGTGATTTGTACGTTAAATTAAAGTAGATATTATTTGTAAATCAGGTAAAAAAAACTAAATATTTCAATGGAAATAACTTTGTAAAGTAGATGAAGACCACTTAAAATATTGTTTATTTTCTGCTGGAACATTTTTAATTGAAATATAGACTTAAGTGATATTTATCTATTTTAAAATCTAGATGATATCTAAATTTTAAAACACAAAAAAAAACAAACCTAAATATCTATCAGATACAATTCATTTAATTTTTATCATATCTTTGTTTAAGCCTATTAAATTACAAACACTTAAACTTTTCCTCCTTTACCAAGACCTCCCATACAGTCTCTCATCAGTCGTCGTTACTTTTAATAACAACAATTTAATGTCGTGTTAACTGTTAAAAGGCCTAGGTTTGATTGATCACATTATTGTTAGTGTACCATCAAAACATTTTGATTTCAAATCCAAGCTATCTGATACAGCGCTATGGAAAAGGCTCCAATTTTTTGACTTTATTACGCTCATAAAATTGATAATGAGCAATAAATTGGAAACAAAAAGAACAAAAAATCTTTAAACGCATAATTGGATCTAAAATTCACTTTGATAAAGCGCACGCATACATATGTTAGATAAGTGGGCGATAAGCGTAGCTGTTAAAATGAAATCAAATAAAAGTGATGGCTGTTTTTCGTGGAAACCTACAAAAAGTGGTTTGTAGTAAAATTAGCATTTACCTATGAATGCATATCTAAAAAACATTTCCGTTTTACACATTTTCCAATAAATCATTTTGATTCCTACAATTTCTTAAAAATTGTTTTATTTAATTGGCGCATGTGTAAAACCAGAGACTATCATCATTATTTTTGGGAGGTACAAAAGACTATTTCTTTAGTTGGGATATTTTAATGCATCATCTTTGACTCGATCATTCTCCTATTCAAGTTAGAGGTGTTTTGTTGTTCTAAGCTTTACTTATTTATTTGTACTAGTGTTATTTTAAGCTGATTTAATTATAGAAATTAAACATGGATAAAGAGCGTCTAAATATGTCTTTTTGGTCACTCGTAACATGGTGATAATTTATTTTCATCGTTGTCAATAAAGATAGGTGTATTAGCCTAATTGATTTTCAACCAATGTTAATCAAATCCATTAATCAAGATGTTAGTTTTATGGATGAAACCATTTATATATGGCATTTGTCTAGACACGTACAAGAGGATGTGCAAATTAACGATCTAGATTTGTTCTTTTGTTATGCAAATTATACTATGCAAGAAGGTTATCGAAAACGGAACAAAATTTTGGATTTCCCATACTTTTATCATATTTTGCTCGTCTTACCAAGAAAAAAACTTCAGCGTCATTACTACTTGTTATTTTAAAACAAAAGACTTAATCCAGTAACTTGATTTTTATGCATGTATTTATGGATATGAAATACTTGTTATACATATTAATTCTTTTTATTCTAGTATTTTTTTTGTTGAATTGAATAATACTTGTTCAAACTTTCGAATCATATAAATATCTTTTAAGGGTTTTTGTTTTTATTTTTCACATACCCTATTAAAATCGTACCTGCCTGTCCTTCTGTTCGTATATTATAGTAAATACTCTCAGTAACTGTAGAAACTAGAATCATCTATCTTTGTAAAAATTTAGAAAGTGGAGGTCTTCTGAAAGTATGACAATGCAAAAAACTGCAGAGGATTTTAAAGGAGTCTCCACATGTAAGGATGTGCCCACTTAAAATCTTTTTTTCGCCACGGGCAGTCAAGTAGGGCATTTAAAACAAAATACCTTGGTGGGCTCGGTTAAAGCAACTCTTAAAACTGCATTATTGCCACGATGTGTGCATGTGAAGAAAAAACAATTTGAAATAGCAGGAGAGAGCTCCTACCAGAAGGGTATTGTAAAACAATTCGTAAAACAAACAATATATTTTGCATATTAAAACTTGACTAATATACATATTCCATAAATTGAGTTCGATGAATTATTATGGCTATTACATTTTTATATTCGCCGCCATTTTGTTTCAAGGGTCTTGACCCCGTCATTTAATTAGTCATGATAACACATCAATAATACAAACCGTTCCTAAAATTTTTATCAAAATTCCTACATATAGGTTTTTCCAATAAGAGGTGTTATTTTGAATAGATCTTGTGATTTAACACCTTACGACTTCTTCCTTTGGAGCCACGTGAAAGAGAAAGCCTACGCCACCAGCCCAGCGTCGATTCAAGAACTCAAAGATAGAATTCGTGAGGCTATCGAGGACATAGGGCAGCCACTTTGCGATTTGGTTATGGAAAATTTCATGAAAAGGATATGGTCCTGTAAGCGTGTCGTAGTAGTTATATGCCTAATGTTAATTTTTTCTATTAACGGCATATCTTCTTCTTTATAATGAAATAAACATTCGATCATTTATATTCAAAAATGGCATTTTTCTTTTAATTTCAAAATAACACCTCTTATTGGAAAACCCTATATGAACCATAAACACGTGTTATTGTTGTTGTAATTCCATATAATTGAAATGGCTATAACTCACTTGATTATGATTCGTGGTCGTGGTGGTCATTTGCCTGATGTTATTTTTTATTAACGGCATACCTTCTTCTGAAATAAACACTTGATCATTTGTATTAAAAAATGGCATTTTTCTTTTAATATGAAAATAACACCTCTTATTGGAAAACCCTATATTTATAGTGGCTATGTCCGTTGCAAACGTGTATCTCCCTAGTATCAAGTGTTAATGTTGTTGTAATTGTTAAATATTCAATCGGCTATAACTTAGCTGTTTATTGTTCGATTATTGTGAAATTTTTAGAGCACATACAAATGCTTTCAAAAAACTTAAATTGTAGTTTTTGGGAAATTTAAGGGTCGCATTTTGATTTTATAGGCAAAAACGTAAAACTTATAAAATGTACTATTATTAACAAAGTTGATCGAATTTCGACCTCTAAGTTGTTGTTTGTTGCGCTTGTACTCGTAAAGTTACACCCCCGTGATTTTTTTCAGATTTTTCGGGTCAATTTTTCGCAAGAGGGGGGGCACACAAAATTTTCGTACATTTCCCCTTCCCCTGCACCCCTTAAAGCATTGTAAGCCATATTAATACCTGTTTTGAAAAGTTCTCATTAAGACTATTCATTTGATACCCATATTGCCTACATGCGATGAAAACTTTTTTTTCAGGGGCAACTCCCTTATATGCGGAGACCCCCCTTAAAGACCTTATAAATTTCTGTTCGTGGTGAAACTTTGAAGATGGCGTCACTTCGCACCTACCTACAAAATCTTATGTTTCTAGCTTATGTGGTTTGCGAGAAAAACTGGTGTGACACACGGACTGACAGACGGTCAGACAGGACGCGAAACTAGTAGGGTATTGTAAAATGATTTTACAATACCCTAAAAAGGAAATATTTTTGTGGCTCTCTAGCGACCACAGTTTCCAACGGATTTTGATGATACTTCGGGCTATGAATGACTGTACTAGGTTTTTAAATTGTGCCAAAAAGTATCGGATGAAAAATAAAAAACTCGAAAATTTAAAGCATACTATTTTTAAGCTACTCTTAAAAAATTTGCTTTTATCAAAGATAGACGATATGTGCATCAAATGAAAGTTTTTGGGGAGAGCTTTTCAAAAGAGGTCCGAAGCAAGAAGCGTTTGCAAGGAGGGGTGGAGGGTGAGGGGAAACGTACGAAAAATTTGGGCCCCGCGTCTTCGCAATTGGACATCTTTGGACAGAAAAATCTGAAAAAAAATCACAAAAGTAGGTCTTTATCAGTACAAGGCTAACAAATACCTAACAAGTTAAAATTCGATCAACTTTGTTCATAATAGTATATATAATTTATGAATTTTAAGTTTTCATCTATAAAATCGAAGGATGACCCTTAAATTTGCCAAAAAATTTGTTTCTAGATTTTTTGGTGTAAAGCGCATATTTTCCAAAAGTTTCATAAAAATCAAGCCGTAAACAGCTAAATTGTAGACAATTGAAATTTATCAATCATCACGACAAATCCCGTGATACTGTATAAAAACATGTTCGCAAAGGACCCAACCACTACAGATGCGTAAGGGTTTCCATGAACATTTTAGAAATATTTTAAAACATTGATATGTTGTCGTGACTACTGAAACATTAAGGTCAACGGAATCAAAATAAAGTGGCGGCAAATTAAAACACATAATGACTATGTATTAGTTTTCCTAGCTTCATGCATAGAATCTATGTGTGAGTCTAATTTTGATATTCGAAAGACGTTGTTTGATTTACTAATTATTTTACAAAACCCTTCTGGTAAGAGGACTCTTTTGCCACTTTTACTTATCCATATATAGTGTTTGACTTTTAAAGTCGGAGCCAATAAAATCATTATTTGCTTTTAAAATAAGGGTACCTACGAGAGATTTGCCTTTCCAGCTAGTGGTGCACATGGGATTTTTCACAATGGCTCCGTTCATTCTTCTTACTAGTATTGTACTACTAAAAACAAAAGACGGATGGCAGCATGAACAACGTTTAAAATGAGCACGTCATATGTTACAGTTTGGCCAATCTGACACTTAGTTTCTAGGATGCCATTATAAGGCATTCGGATGATTTGAAAATCATCAACATCAGAAACAACATATCGATCGTTCGATGAAACCTTTCTTACCACGTACGGATTCCGGTAATTAGGCAAGATTTTTTTATTGGAACCGACCGTTGTATCAACCTGCTGGATGACCACATAGTCATCGACTTCAAAGGTCCTGTCTGGTTCGCTATGACACAAGAAATATTCTCGTTATAATTTTATATTTTACGGTTACTTTCCCGGTCTTAGGGGGAACTTGTTGCAAATTTACTACGTTCCCGTTAGCGAGCTTCTCATTTAAGGGTTCCATTAACTTGTCAACAGTTTTTCAACGCTATTCCATACCAAATAAAAGTTTGCTTGGTGTTTGCTTCGTGAAACAATGTATTGTATCATTGATAGCATATTGCACATGAGAAAGCATCCTCAACCAATCCGCGTCTTTGATTGGCTCAGTCGCTTTATCTAATATACTTTTTAAGACACGATTGATTCTTTCAACCTGGTCGTTTGCCTTTGCTGACGCTACAACTACTTTAAGATGCTCAATGTTTTGTTTCCCCAAAAATTCTTTGAACACAAATGATATAAATGTGGTATCACAATCAGAAATAAGATGACGACGGCGTGAATAATAATCAAAATAGTCTCCTAATGCATTGCACACTTCTTTGTACTAGTTAAATAAATAAATAAATGTACAGTCGCAAAAAATTGGTAACCGCGTTAACAATGACCAAAACATGATAGTGTTATTGATTTAATTGCGAGAAGTGGGCCGAAATGGCCAATATGTATGGTGTCGAATGGAAGCGTTTCCTTTGGAATACTGTACGAATTGCATTCATTTGTACATATTGGTGTGGTGTACTCGTATATAATATGCTGAATAAAATTTCCAATAAATTTCTCTATCTGTATTTTTTTCAGTGTTTCATGCAAAATAAAAAACTTTCTTTAGGGTTTTGTACTAAAATATAAAACCCTATTGCAATCACGACCTGTGTCCGTCTGTCCGTCCGTCCGTCTGTACGTTACAGCACTTTTTCTCCGAAACTATAGAAGCTACAGCCATGAAACTTTGTGGGAAAGTTTCTTGAAAGTTCAAGGGTGCAAAAATTTGTTGAAGGGGTTTAGGGGGGGTCTCCCCATATAGGGAGGTAACCCTTGAAAAAAAAATTTCACCATTGGTAGTCGAATAGGGTGTCATTGGAAAGGTCTCAATAAGATCTTTTTAAAACAAGTCTTAAAATTGCCTTATGAGTACCGAGGAGGCCAGGGGAAGGGGAAGTGTACGAACATTTCGCGTATCCCCCCTTGCGATTGGACACCTTTCATCCGAAAAATCTGAAAAAAATCATGAATGTAGGCCTTTATGAGTACAACAACAACAAATACATGAGAAGTCGAAATTCACTCAACTTTGTTAGTAATAGTATGATTTATTAATTTTATGTTTTCTTGAATAAATTCTTAAGGGTACCCTTAAATTTAATAAAATTCAGTACACATATGACTATTTATAAAATTGATCTGTTCTGAAAGTTTCACAAAGATCGAATAGTATTTAATGAAGTTATAGTGATTTGAATTTTCCTGTATTGCTATGGAACAATATGGGCCGTATTAAATACTATGGAAACACATGGTTATGGAACCATATGCGCTTTTTACCGACTCAGACACTACAGCTTTGCTAGGATTTGCATGAAAATTTTAGGAATGATAGGTTTCATAAATATCTTTGAGAATTGGTTCAGCCAGTGGTATCACTAATCGTGAAACAAAATAGTGGCTGTTTTAAATGCGAAGATTGAATAATTTTGAGTTATCTTTCCCCAACTTCAACGTTTAAGGTGCATGTTAATGAATGACTGAGGATGAGTACCTGCAATTAATACTCATAGGTGAAATAAGTTGAGGAGGCAGGAGAGAGCTCCTAGCAAAAGGGCTTTGTAACCATTCTAGGATTCGAAAGAATTGGCCATGAATCGATGACTACAGTACGGGGGAGTGGCCCCTGAAAAAAAAATTACATCAAAGGTAGCCGATATGAGTATCAAACGAAAGTTCTCTATGGGCACTTTTCAGTGGGGGCACAGGGGTGTTTCTATCTCGCGAATGGACACATATGATCTATAAAATCTGAAAACATTATCAAGGGAAATATTTATGAGTATAACAATAACAAATAACTCAGAAGTCAAAATTCGTTCAACTTTGTTAATAATCTATGGTAGTATGATCTTCGAATTTCATCTTTTCTCCAATAAAATCGTCTTTGACATGTTTCTTGATTTTATTCGTTGCCGCTGGCTGCATTTTGTAAATCAAGTACAAAACCACTCTGACATGAGCGTAGGTCTGTCTACCCAACTTGTTATTCATCTTTTGTGTTAATGATTTACTTGAAAGTCTTCCAACTGATTCTTTATCTCATACAGATGATATTGCTGCTGTTTCTAGTGATGACATATAAATAGAGGCTCGAAATAAAATGAATAATTTAGTTGAAAACATTGAATACCAATATGGCAGAAAATAAATGTCTTTATACTTTACGTTGAAAAAGTATAAGCGTGACATTTGGAAATCATGATGATAGCGTAACAGAGAAGATAGAAGTAGCAGCAGAAACAATGTAAGTCTTACTTTTGTTATTTTAAATTTCCAGCCCATGTTTAAAAGCACAATACTAGTGTGCCCAAAAATAAGGTGACATTTGAATTTAAACTGCGCGCGTCGAAGGATTTGGAAAATTACTTTTTTTTAGGTTGGTAGTACTGTCAGTGACATGTATGTCAAATTTACATGTCATTTGCGTCACGCTATCCGCCTGAAAAGGCCGGAATAGTGGAAAGACAATTCTTGGTTTTTACACCACGATAATACACCATCCCATCCATACTGCACTCGTAATTCGTGATCATTTCGCCAAAAACTCAACCCATATCGTTCCGCAACCACCGTATTCATCTGATCTGGCACCGTGCGACTTCTGGCTATTCAGCAAGCTCAATAGACCACTCCGGGGACACCGTTTTGATACGATAGAGGAGATTCAAGCCGCAGTGAAGACGGAACTTAAGGCCAACCCGGAAAGTGACTACAATCAGAGTTTCGAAGATTGGAAAATCCATTGGCATAAGTGTATTGCATCGGGAGGGGATTATTTTGAAGGGGATGAAACTGATTTGGAAGAATATATAAAGAATTTTCAAAATAAATACAATGTCCCCTTATTTTTTGGGCACAGTAGTACAGCATATGCATCAATTATACAGAGGCGTAAAAACAGAATTTAAAATACTGCATTTATAATGCCTTTTTTATGTTGATGGTCCAAATATATCATCGCCTATATCATCACTGTCGAAATCTTCTTCTTCGTCAACATCGTTTGTGTCCTCAAAAACATGCCTACTTAACCAGCAAATTTCTGCAAGAATTGCAGCCGGATAAATTTTTCCTTGGTATCTGGAACTTTTTATTTTAACAAAATAAACGGTCAAAAATAAGTCAGAACACTACCTAATTTCAAATAAAATAGCGTTTTGATGATAACGTTCACTTCGTTCACCTGATTCGGTGGCTAATTGCCTGCTAAACTAGTCCAAATGATGATGCAAGTAGTGAATTTTTAAAGGCATATGCACTCTTATTTTAGAAAAAGCTGATGACATTTTTCTGACCGAAACTGGATAGCTACTATAACGATGTTTTCTCTAATAAGCCCCAATGACTTCTTTGATAGCATTCCAAGCCTCCGATTCAGCACTAGTTAAAGTCATGTTGAATGCATCACTTTTCATCAGCCTCCGTATGTCGGGCCCATTAAGTACACCTTAAACGAAAAAAATTTACTATTGCTCTGAAATATGATCAACACGAGTTTAAAAGTTTCATTTGACATGTTGTAATTTGACTTACCATTTTTAAGCTTGGGATTGCTAAGTTTCGGGAAAATCAAGCTCAGAAAAGAGAAAACTTCATCTCTTTTGGCATTAGTTTGGATAAACTCTTTACAATTCCAAGTTTAATGTGAAGTGGCGGGAGTAGAATCTTTTCTTTTGACACCAAAGGTTGATGGATTAAGTTGGCCATTTAAAGTTGGCTGTGTTCTCTCTTTCTCCAATTGTGGAACGAACTATGGACTATTCTAATAACACATAAGGCACATGTGATTGACATAATCACTTTGAAGGCCAGATAACATTGCTACCGCTTTTAGGTTACAACAAATGCGCCAATTATGTTTGGAGGAGTCAACCATATTCAAAATAGTTTCTAGTCCTTCATATGTTTCTATAGTATCGGTGCTGTTTGCGATTGAAATAGATGGTTTGGTATTGGTCTTATGCAGCAAAACAGCTTTCAAACTATATTTTGAACTGTCAATAAACAATCTCCAATCATTAGCATCATAACTTATTTCCATCGCGTTCAACAATTTTTGAACATGACGTTTTTTTCATCATTCACAAGGATAACGGATTGAATTTTTGATTGGCAACTTTTGTACGCTAAGACTTTTGTACCGAATGCCCAAAAATTTTTTCTTCTCAAAAATGAAGCTAGTTCTTGTGGCTTACGTTGTGATAATTCCAATTTGGCTAACATAGAATGTAGTTGATTGTGATCAATTAAAATTGGTTGATTCGATGATAATTCAGTGGAAAACAGTGGATCATTACCGGTATCATCTGCTTGGGCAACCGTTGGAGCAGTCGTTTCAGATTAAAAGTCAGGACCGGGAAATTTTGTTACTGGAATGTTCAAAGAATGTGGTAACGGTGTTTGAGTGCTTGGAACAGAAACATATTCAAATGATACTCTTTCCCTTTTTCTCAACGCGAAAATTTTGTTCATACAAGAGTAGCAATTCATTGGATCTTGGTCGCCACCAGGATAAGCTCAAATCATTGGATTGCCAAATGGCGTGGACTCGCGCCTTCCACTCCTCCAATCCATAAAACGATTGTGACAGCTTTTACACACAATATTTGGTAGAAAACTCTCATTCTCTATAACACTTTGGTTAAAAATAACTCGTATGTTCGAACAAAGTTTCCACAAATATTTCCTTTCATTTTTCGTTACATATTTACCACAAACATAACAAAAGCTATTCAATCCGGGCTTGCAAATATCCATATTTGAAAAATTTAGGAAACAACTTTTTAAAAACGAAACACTCTATTTTTTTAAACAATTAATTAAACTTAAAAAGCATATAGCCTGGATCGAGCATGTACACCCACTACAGTAATTTTGTTTACAGGGTGCGGCAGCATAACTTCCTTTTTTGAAATGCCAGCCCTTAAAGTGCTAACTGTTATAGCGCGGCGCTTGTAGTCTCATTCGAGAGAGGTGATTTTAAAGTTTTGCTCATCCCTTGGTTAGTCGCTATCATGCGTTGGAACAGTGCGGAGCGTGCATTTAAAAAAAAAACCGCTGAAAATTTGTTTTGTTGAATTTTGAAAGAAGGAAGTTATGCTGCCGCACCCTGTATAATCAATCAAAAAATTGTCGTTCCAGACACAAATTTTTGGTACATTTTGCCTTCTCCTGGACCCCCTAATTCATAAAATGATTTTTTTATTTCAGATTCTAAAAGTTCTAATTAAGACCTTTCATTTGATACCCCATTCGACTACCTTTGATTAAAAAAATGTTTAAGGGCCAATTCGTTATTAGGGGGACCTCCCTTAAACATTTTTTAAATTTTCGTTAAGGCCTTAAATTTTGAGAGACTATCACTTCTGAACTTTTCACAAAGTTTGAGCATTCTAGCTTCTATAGTTTCTGAGGAAATTAGCTGTGACGCACGGACAGACGGACGTACGGACACACGGACGGACAGACAGGTCGCGAAACTAGTAGGTCTTTGTAAAAAAAATGTTTACAAAGACCTAAAAAAGGAGGTAACCAACTAAGCAACCACGGCTTATATTTTTGTGTTTCATACATAAATTCAATTTAATGTAACTTTCAATTTATATATATTTTTCTTTTTATCTCATCAATGGCTATTAAATTAGAATAATACCTCTGCATGTTAGATCATTTTGTTTTTGGTTTTAGATTCTCCCTTTTTCCTTTTTTTTCTTCTGTATTTTCCAGTACCACTATTTTGTTAAGTGAATCAAATATGTGATAACATATTTTCGCTAAAAATATAACAATTACTTTTATTCTTTTCTTCGATTTGTTAGGTACATTTGTTAGGTACAATTTATGAAATTTATTTAATTTTTGTGAATTTTTGTTTTATTGTTTTTTTTTCATTTTTACTCACAGTTAAGAGGTTGCGCGGATGATCCGTATGATGAATCTTAGGCTAGCGTTTTGCACCCTTAGGAGCTGATTACGCATTTGTTTAGTTCTCGTCGTTGTCGCCGCCGTCGCTTTATCGACGATCACGCCTAGTTACGCTTTGTAATTCGAACAAGTGTGATGTACATTCATACGTTCGTTACTTCACAAGGGCTCAAACAGCAACCCAGCCAGCATCCTTGCAAAGATAAACAAGTCCTGACATATACACGACTAGTCCTGGCTCTGCACGTGTGGATGCTCCAATTTCCACGTTGCAACTTCTAGATAGCGGAGCGCAACAGGAGGGCCATCATATGACAGAACCGTCTCATAGATTCCGACAAAATGAAACCCAAGTTTGCGTATGAGAACAACTGTCGCTTGAGTGATGGATTCCTTGCGTAGCTGATGATCAAGGAACCGAATACTGTTCCGATGCCAGCACCAGAACCAGTGACTCCTAATGCAGTGGCACCAAATTGGCATACAATGCCCCAAAATATTCCAATATGTACCTACCTGGGTTTCCAAACAATGCACCACCAGTGGTGAATACAACCTGGCCAATGGTGTTAAATATTGCGCCTTTCCCTTAGGCCGTACGTAATTTGGACACGGAGTGCAGACTGCCGAATTTAGCGCTCGACTAAATTTGTTTCTCGTGCTCCCCGCTGCCAAACGCCTTTCACACTGGAGTACGTTCACACAGAAAATAAAAAAAAGAAAACGAAAAGACGAAGAAAATAAAAACTGAAAACACGCACATTCCGTCGTCGCCGGTTGAGGAAAGATTATCGACCAGCGGCCGTTTCCCTCACTTTTCCTCGTGCTGTCTTTTTGACGTCCTTCCACTACTTCCGACTTTTAGCACGCCGGTTCGGCGTACCCGATCAACGTTCCTACACTGCTAATTTTATGTGGCGGATTTAAATTGTACCAGATGAATTCAATTTGAACGGAGTTAAGAAAAATGAATAGGATTTTTTAAAATAGTAATAAAAATTAAATTTCATGAAAAATAACATTAAAGGAAAACGTTTAAATTTAATAATAAGGAAAATTGATATTAAATTACATTTAATATAAAGGGTTATTGATAAAAAATTACATTTAACAATAATAATCAGAAAGAAAACTATTTCCCAAATGACGATTATGAACGGAATTAATAAATTACTTTTCTAAATCAGCCACATAAAATTAGTAGTAGAGGATAGGGAGGTTTTCGACAAGTAGGCTTGAGAAACTGCTAGATTAATACAGATTTTGTGAGTAAAATGCTCAAATCGGATAATTTATCTATGTGGAGTTTAACTTTAGACATGATCGATACATAATTTTATTCTGCACATCAAATAACTAACTTGTCAAGCAAAAACCATGAAAACGTTTAGAGCTTTCTTGCCATGCAGCGAAAATAATTTACGTTACTATACAATCGATCACCAATAAGAAAGCAGTTTGTACACTTACTGTAAGCAACTTAGTTTGCGGATAAAAGGATAAATCAAACAAATGAAAAGAAGAAAGCAATAAGAATGAAATAAAATACGCATGTTAAACTATCACATGATATGTCACGACGTTCATAACAAAGTCGGACAAATAAACATTAAACTTCAATGTTTAAAAGAGTTGACTACTGCAAATACCTAGGGGTCATATTTGAATATGACGTTAGGTGGAACAATTAAATTGAATATTTTCTCAAAAAATTACATATTAAATGGTTTTTGTTTTTTTATAAGCTATCCAAAATTATAAGTACTGAAATGTTGAGAATTATATGTTGTTTTTCCCCCAGTATTATAAGCTACGGGGTTCTTACATTGGGCAGTGTATATCGTACATATAATAATAACTTAAAACATATCTGGTCATTACAAAACATGGTACTAAGGTTAGTCAATTAATAATAAATTTATTGTAGAAAAGAATCCAGTTAATGTAAATCAGGTATATTCTGTTAAATCCATAACATATCATAGAATACATCAAAAACATAAAATTTCAAAGGGTATCACTAAATATGAGCCACATGATATAAGTTTGATAGCAAAAAACTTAAAAAGAATAACAGATAAATATATTGCAATTTTTTATTCAACTGTTTAATATTTAGCAAGGGAACTCAAAAGATGAGGAAAGGGAGAAATTTCTAAAAAAAATTTTTATCTTAGATCGTTACATTAGACAAAGGTTGTGAGCTTATGACAATATTGCAGCAGATATTCTAAGACTATATTTACATATTGTAGTTTTGTAGATATTAGTTTCTAAGTATACAAGTTTTCGTACAGGCATAGGTTTTCCTCAGCATGTAATGATTTTCGTTTATGTCCGCTCGAACGAAGTCGGAACCAACCTCTCATCGGTTCTAGACGAGAAATCTAAGTTGTGCCAACGAATGGTAATAACCGGTCAACCAGTCCGTGCACCCGTTATCCATTTCGCGGTGTCTGCTTGTTGGCCAGCTAGTTTGGAGAGGATTTTGGTCGCAGGTCTTTGAAATGGATTACGCTCAATTACTTTAATTCAGCCACCATCAAGTGCCCGTTTCAAACGCGTCAAAAATTCAACATACGGAAACGAAGCCTATCTCTACGTTATTCCGTATTTCCTTCATTCTTCCAGTCAACAACAAAAAAACGAGGTTCAATTTGGCGTTCCCGAATTTCACCGACGCGGTACCGAAAAATATTCTGTGTTAAGGTAAACACGAAAAACCCTACTCTAAGAAAAATGCAAAACAACCGATGGTACCGCGTACCGCACGTGAGGCGAAACCAGTCATCCGTGGATTTTTACAACCCTACCCTCATTGAGTAAATACTGGAGTGGACAGCCACGTGACCATGTGATTGCAACAACTTCTGCGACCACTTTTCCTACTGCTACGCTCTTGTTTACAACCTAAGAGAGAGCCAAATTAAACAAGCAAACATGGCTTTCATTTTGAAATCGTAAATTAATTTCTCAGTGTCACACGTTAAAGTTACTTGAATCACAACCACAATCGAATGTTTAAACACGAATTTAGATCGTGAACACTTTCCACCGTTTTAATATCGGATAAAAATCGCGACGAAACTTCCAAATTAGCCAATTTGGCGTCCCATTTGCATCAGTCAACTTGACTGACTGATTCCATCTAGTCAGCTTCTGGAACAAGAAAGTGACCAGCAAGAGGCAGACGGCGAGGAAATAACAGACAGAGAGCAGAAACCGGTCGTTTGCTCTCTCATGCATTTTATATGAGCTTAGCCCATCCAGTTCTTATTCATCTAAGCCTACCCTCGTCACGGCATACTTACCATTCGTTCTCACTCCCGCTTAAAAAGAAGGGCAGGTTGGAAAGGAAAGTCGTGTTATTACTTAGCAATTCATGTTATTATGTATTTTGTTGTAATGTATGATTGATTCTCTTTTTGTTAGTTACATATGTATATAAAAAATAAAGTTTATGCAAAAAGAGAAACGAAATGTATTAATATAAGAGTTTTCGTACTTTTTCCTTAAATCTTTTTTAATTTAATTCTTTTCTTTTTCTTCTCGACCATCTGATTTTGTCGATTTGGAAATCGCTTTTATTTTTTTTTTTGTTTTGTGAAAAGGGGGAATAATAAGTAGTTAATATGTTTATTCAATATATAATAATTTATGTAAATGCAATGCAATATTTATATTCTGTTCTAGTAACTTTTGTGCCTCTTAAAATATTTAAAATTTTGATAAAGTTTGGATTCAATCAATATATGCGCGCTATTCAATGATTTGGATTTTCTGTTATGGCTTTTAATTTGCCTCAAAGCATGCCTTAAACCATTTTTTTTATCTAATCTTAAAACTAACGAGTTCGTCTAATGCTTGATGCAATTGATTCATAAGACTAACTTTTAAAACGGAAGAAATTTTCAGGGAAATAGTATTTTGGGACTTTTATAGAGAGAAGGAGAGAGAGAATGAAATTGTTTTCCTCTTTAATGTGATATTAGGATAGATAAATTTCTTGGGAGAAATCTACATAAAACGTTTAAGGTTTAAATATTCTGGATAGTATAACGTAGAATATGTTTGTTCTATCCGTGGGACTGCTGCCTTAAACGACAAATTTGGAAAAAAAAAATATTTGTGCAAAAGTTTTGCTGAGTGGTAAAATTTTTAATATAAAGTTAAAAATGTTAGTACGTGTATAAAAGAATTTTTTCGTTCTGTTGTTAGAACATAAAAATTGTCGTTGATTTAAAAATATTAAAAAAATACATTTTTTTTTGTGAGGTTTACAAAACTTTTGTTTGCGTTATTTGTTTGTGTGATCACTTGAATTGTAAATTTCATTTTTCTTAGTGTATTGTTTTGTTTTGCTTACAAAAAAAAATATTTTCCTAATTTGTTACCCTGTCACGAATCTCATATGTTTCTTTTTTCCTAGTTGTTACTACGCAATAAAGCTTATTAAAAACAATTTGCTTTTAAAGAAATTATACAAATTACAACGAATCCTATCGTCTAAATTTAACCAAAAATCGCTACCTTACAATAGGGCGCATAAATATTTCAACAACTTTTTACAAGTATTTTCTTTTTTCATCATTTAGTATTTTGTTGTGCTTATCTTTTCTTTGTTTCTGCTCATTTTCAATTAGTATTTTTTTTTACTCTGGGTTACTGTTCTCTGGGTTTCACTTTATAAGGGAGCCAGTTGTTTTGCTTATATAATAACTCCAGTCAAGCGTTATTTTGTTTCTAATTGAGCTAACAATTTCTTTAAAAAATAAAAACAAATAAAACATATTGTGATGACGCTTAACCCAAGTGTCGTGATTAAAAGAAAATTAAAATGAGTTTAAGCACACTTAAATCTTATAGCAAAACAGTTTTTTTTCGTTCTCCAGTATTTTTCCTTAGTAAGTTATCTTTGATAAAATTCAGTCCATTTTCCATTCAGCTCTTCCTTCTTCTTCTTTTTAACTGTCTCAATAACAATTTACAATTTCGCCTCTTCTGTTCGATTGTTTCGTTCACCGAGAATTGTTTGGATTTCAGCAAGTGACTTACCCTTGGTTTCGGGTCCAGCGAAGAATAGAAACAAAACGCCCACTATCGTTATTCCCGAGAATAGCCAGAATGTTTGTGCAGTACCAATAGCGTCCAATATGTTGAGGAAGGTTTTTGTTACCAAGAAAGCCAGAAGCCAATTTGTCGTTCCAGCAATAGCACCAGCGAAACCTTTCACTGAACTATTTGGACTTTCAGGTGGACTCAGCGCTTGCATGATATTTCCCTTCAACTCATACCATATGTGTGTCAGTCTTTCACGATCGAAAAGTTCCGAAAATGCATCAATCCTGGCGGCAGATTATATGCTGCATCAATATTTCCATCTAAACTTATCTATCCACTCCTAAACTGAGCATGCGTATCATAAAGACACTTACCTGCATGTCTGCTAGAAGAGGTTTCACCATAATACGTTTCGATCCGGGTCCTGCTCTATTGCCAAAACACAACCAAACTCTGGTCTCTCTCTGGTTTCTTCCATCCACTGTCTCTTTGTTTTGTTTTGAACGTTCTTCTGAATCCAATCTTTTCCCCCGTGCCTTCTTAATGAGGTTGCTTTGGCTGTTGCAAAGTCCTCAGATGTGCCTGCCGTCGCTGAAATTTGATTTGAAATTGTTGCTTCAACGCCTGCACTTGATTCTCCATCCGCCGTTATTTGAACAGCCACTCACCATGTGGCTGTGTCAAATCGACTTTGCCGTACCCCGACAAAACTAACGTGGGATGGGAAGTCGTCACAACTGACGTGAGATGAGAAGCCATATGGTAGCAATGTGCATGTGTATTGGTCGCCAGTAGCGTAGGGCCGATTCATTACAAGCAGTTGAACTATATGATATACAAACAGAATAAAATTAAAAGTAATAACCATTTAATGCCAGGCAACTTTCAACTAGAATTTAAGTTGCGTGCAATCCTATTTGTTTATTGAAATCCATCGGTGCACATGAGAAATTTATATTCTGGCTGGTGGAGTATGAGCTTCACGATTTAAAAACTATTTTGAGTTTGTAATTTAAAAAAATATACTTATCGTTTTAACGCTCTTAAATATATAGCGATATTGGTATACTTTCTGCCGATAAATGTTCAAAACTTCATCGTTTTTTTTTGTTAATTGAACAACTAGATTGCCTATTATACCTGTTTGCACGCACTGTGAATTTGCAGAGGCTTTTAGTAATATTGACTATCTTTGAATTCATACTGAACTTCTGCAATACCTTAAAATAATATTCATTCAACTTTCATCTGCCTATTTCAAATAATAATGCCCTTTGACAGGATGAGTCATGGTTGAAATTACAAAAAAATTTTCAAGCGAAATAAATGGAAGCTAGTTACCACGAAAAATTCAGCTTCATTTAAATTTTTAAATACCGGAATCGAAAGAATTCGTAACTTCAACTTTAATCACTACTTATCTACACACATAAATATGACTATCCAGAATGAATCTTTAATGACACTGCTTTTAAAATAGCCAACCATTTGCACAAACTATTATTAGTTTGCTAAATATCAATTACTCTGCAATCAACCACCATTTTAAGCTTCAACACTCTTCAAGAATTGCAGGTGCAGTACCGTCATCACCTTCAATCCTCTGCTTTAAAATTACAACAGATCCAGATATTGTGCACTAAAATATTTATACGACCAATATGTTTTGATATTCTTTAGCTACATTTTCCAATAATAGACATACTTTTACCATGTTAATTGTCTACAAAAAATAACGTATTAAATGATCGCAACGGTTGAACGGTAGATAATCAATAGTGTCTTAAAAGACCAAATGTGACTTCGCAAAGGAGCAGATGGAACCTTGCAACTAACCAGCAAGGTTAGTTGCAAGGGGGCGAGAAATGGTTGTAAGACGACAGCAATGACTTTGATGATTGTGGTACGGTGATGATGATGATAAGCATGATGATATGAAAACTTGGAGGAAACTAATAAACTGAGAAGTTAGCTTGATAAAATCAATAAAATAAACATTCACAGAACCGAAGCATATGAAGGGTTCTGCTCCATATGGGGCCAGGAATGATAATAAGAATTATTTTTCCTTCCTATGGTTTCTCGATTTAGTCCATTTAGTATGAATGTCGACAGAATTGAGATGAGCAAAAACGAAGTTTGAAATGGAAGGTACGAAACAATATGAGAAAATATTTCCATTGGATGCCCTGATTTCCTCAGTTTTAGTATCGATTGTCTGTGATATGTGCTTATTGTGAAATTCAAAACTATAAAATGCAAAGTGACAATTTTTCGCTTCGTTTTTATGAACGCAATAAAATGTCAGAGAAATCATTGTATCTGATGTGTGGCATTAGCGATAAAAGCTTTTAAGACAGTTTTCTCATTTCCATATCAATAGCACCTAAAAATAATTCAGAATGGGGTTGTGATGTCGATTGGGAGTGTGAAAGTGGTTTTATGGTTTTCAAACCCACCAGTTGTTATTTAATTCGTTTTCTTTAAAAACAACTACTTTGATACCCAGTTTGCGAACATTGTTCTGATTATCCACAAATGCACACATAAGCACAAGAACACATAACAGAGCAGAAACTCGAAACGGTGCAGTATGGTGCATCCTTGGTTATTAACTTCTATTCACAAGTCGATATACTCATGCCAAATTAAAATTTACAGTCTTTTACTACAACCATATCAAGAATGCAACAACTTTATGACATTTGATACCATTTGGTTGCAAGATGTTGAAGTCATCATAACTGATGTTATTTATGATTATAACACATTTAATTGGTCTCTTAACAAGATACGCATAGAGTAGGCATACGCTTATCTTTTCATCATAAAATCAGTTTGGATTCGCTATCCAAGACGCGGTTGCAATGGTACAGTTCAATGGACTTGGTACCCGAGGTCCGCGGTCATGTGCGATACAAGATATAGGATCCGTATGGGCATGAAAAAGGAGTTAATTCTCTAATTTACGGAATATGGTCTGGTTCATATTCGCATGTATCCGCAATCATTAAAATAATATGCTGGAATATATATCTCTGGCAATTTTGAGATAAACAGATAAAAATATCATAGCTCTGGTTTTTCATATGTAACATATTTGTAGTTTAATGTTAATATATTTTGAGCTACGATATGGGTGGAATGCATTTATTAGATATTGAATGAGTTGCATAAAATAATTGAAGTAAACCAGGTAATTGGATGCTAGTTAGGAACAAGTTTGATAAAATCAAGCTTAGTTATTACTTCGCTCACTTATGAGGCAGCCTAATTAAACCAAAATTAAATTTATATAGTATAGTCCAAAAATAGGGAAACTATCCTGACTCCACAAATCGAGATGTGCCCACCCAAAAAATTTTGTAGCATGGTCAATACTAATATCAAACAGGTTTGATAAGCAGAAGGATGCTTCTACAAGAAGGGTTTAGCAAACAAATTATTCTTCTAAATATCAGCAACTCGGCTCATATTAGGGTTTCTATTTCTGGATCTTACTAACCGGGATTCTGAAGAATAGATGGATTCGCTCAATTTTTATAATCTTGGAAGATAGTTTTCGCTTCCGGAATTCCGTGCGGAATCGAAAAATGAAATTTTAACCTGAAACAAGTCGAGTTGGCAAGAGAGTGCTTCTCACAGAAGGGCTTTGTAACTATCCTAGCGATCAATACAACTTTTTGAACGTCATGAATCTATAATTTGAGTATTAAATGCAATGTACACATAAAAAATCATTTAAGTATAGAACGTGATATCGAGGACTTCTGATTCGAATATTCGTCGAATTAGAAGTATTCAAATTAGGCAAAGTTGAAATTTTCATGAAAACCCGATGTAGATTGTAGTGTCTACATTGGTTTTAAATGTGTATATACCAACCACCGCCATACGTTATTCTTGTTTTTCAGTATAAATGAAATGGCTATACGAGTATTTCAGTTGATTATGATCCAATTTCAATTAAATTTAGTAAGCACAAGAATCCGTGTTAATCTACATATATATATATATATATATATATATATATATATATATATATATATATATATATATATATATATATACGAGTATATATATATATATATATATATATATATATAAATATATATCAATATATATATATATATATATATATGTATCTATATAAATATATACTATTTGTATGTACATGAATACATATATTGTTACATGTGCAAATAATTCTGCGAGCTACTGTCGCAATTGTTTTCGCAACATCATGATAAACAAACGAATGCACTCCAAAGCACAAGAATCCACCAAGCATGATCAACATCTGACAGTGATGTCACTGGGCCATTCAGAATCGCTTGAATATTTCAGGTAGTTCGCCAATGTACGAGAAATGGATTGAATGACTAGAGACCCTACATAAAGCCGAGCTGAATGAACGGGGGCGATAGTACAACCGCGATAGTAAAACTGCAATATCGTCCATCTTTTCCGCATAATGTATACAAGGATTTCGTAGGGCACCAAGCTTCCGCATAACTAGCTTGTAGCCAAGCCCCCACGGATCCTTGTTCACATTGTCCACTAGCTCTTGCCAGCAGTGAGCCTTGCTGTTGTTGATCAATTGGCGAAAGCGTTTCCTGGCCGACTTATATGCTGCTGCGCAGTTGCTTGCCTCGTCACTGTTCCGCGCCCGTTGACACTCCCTTCGTTTTTCAGCGATTTCAGTTGACCACCAATATACTGAGGGCTTGCTGTGCCCGGGCTTTCGACGGGGCATAGAAGCATTGCAAGCAGTCTTGATGATGCTCATAGTAGAGTTCACCACGTCTTGAGGTGCCAGCTCTTCCGTCCCCTCCGAGTCTCCCTCCAGCGGTGCACCTGCTGTGAGAACCTCGATGAACCCCTCGAAGTCCATCCTTCCGATGTTCCATCCAATTATACAAAGCTGAGAGCACGGACGTCGGGAGACAACATAACTTATCTCAAGCAGAATGCACTGATGATCACTGGCTGAGTAGTCCTCTAATACTTTCCAATTGTGTATCCTCCATACTAAGGACTCCGAGGCGAATGTCACGTCCGGTATGGTTCCCTCACAGCCAATTCGGTGGAAAGTCGGCATATTTCCGGAGTTTAGTACGACAAGCGCCGTCCTGGGCGATATTTCTAGGATTCGTTATCCCCACGGATCTGTTTGAGGCATGCCCCATTCGATTGCTTTCGCGTTGAAGTCTCCCCCAACGAGTATGTTGCCCTATGCGTTCAAGAAAACGCCTTCCAAAGCATTAAGCTTGGCTTGGAAAGATGAAATCGATTCGTTAGGCGTTAGGTACACACTAAAGAAGGTGGTCCCTGAGCACCGAACTCACACAAAACCATCCCCACGTCCACAGCTCTCCGCCTGGAAATCACTTTTTCGAACCCAGATGGCGGCAGTACCAGTTTCATCAGGATACCATGATGCAGAACTTTTAGAATTGTTTTGCTTACTCAGCAGCAAAAAGTTGGCTTTCATGCCCCTCGCAAACTGCTCAAGCAGATTTTGGGCATTAGAACTGTGGTGTAGGTTTAGCTGCAGGATGCGGGTCATCGAAGTTCTAATTTTGCCTTGGCTAGGGCTTCCTAGAAAACCGGGCATTTTTCTGATCCCAAGACGTGTCCAACATCAGGTTTTGGATCAACATCCTCGCAAGGAATGCAGTGTGCTTCCTTCGTACACTCTTTTCTTTTAAATCCCATTTCACCACATTTGTCGCATAGGGAACTCCTAGCGGGTCCTTTGCATACTTGTGTGATGTGACCATAAACTAGGCATTTGAAATATTGAAAAGGCATTTCTCTTCGCCGTTTCCTACAGACAACCGACCCTGTTTGTACTTTGCCATTGTTCATGAAATGTTCGGCGTCCTTTTTGGTCAAGTCAACTGTGGCCATGCATTGTTCCTTATTGTTTTCTGATGTCAGTCTCACTTTGATGCTTCCCACGCTAGGGAACTCCCTATTTATGGCCTCTTCTACCTCAGCCAGACCCGTGACGTAGTCAATGTCTCTTATTACAATCGTTGTCATCGGCCAAAGCAAGGCTATGGTTGCGCTTTTGCCGAGGACTTTCTTTACTGCGTCGCAGAATGCTTTCTCATTATCGGCTTCAGCTCCGAATTTGACCAGTATGTGGCCCGACCGCGTTGGTCTTACTGCTTAAATGGTTTTGTTGGTATCTTCGGGCCTTACGTTTCCCCTGATGTCCTGCAGCACTTCCGCGTAGGATCCACCATCTTGGGGTTTCACGAGCACTACCTGCTGCCGGGGCTTCTGCCTCTCCTGTTTTGTATCAGGTCATTTTTCTGGTTAGGCGTCCGTGCGAACTTTACTCTCTCGCACTTTTTGAAGGAGTTTCTTTGCGGTTTTCTTTGCTCCTTTTGAAAGCGTGATCTGGTGCTCCACGCCCATCAAGTGCCTCTTCCTTCCTTCGTTTATCCCGATCTCCTTCGATTGAGCTGGTCGCCATTCTTATATTGAATTTTACTGCTGGAGCTATCTGCATGTGGCCTTTAGATTTCGCCCCCAGCGCTTCTTTAGCCTTCAGCTCGTCTTCAGCCTTTAACCAGCTCCTCCAATAATGCCCTATGTGGCCTAGGAGCTCCTCTAGTTCAAGGAGCCCAATCCTTACTGCTTTGCTGATTTGTGGGGAGTCGCATGCAGATTGTATTCTTTTCAGAACATCTCCCGCTTTTCGAAATAGCCTTTTTTCTTCGTGTTGCTGGGCGGCAATTGTACTTTGCGACCATCCTTGGAAGAGGTGATCGCTTTCCGTTACCGAATACAGAACTTCCGCTACATTTCCGACGTTGGCGATGCAATCACACAACATCGCTTTGTTTGCTGGCCACTCGTTTCTTTTCCTGCCGTAATCTCCTCGTGGGCTTCAGGGTGATTTTTATTTATGTCGGGATTCACGAACCGTGCATCGATTGCTTCGGTAACAATCACAGCAGTGACCATCGAATTCTCGATGCTCTTTATATTTTCTTCCACCGCTTGAGCACCTGAAGCGTCCTGCAGAGTTTTTCACTTTTCCTTTATAGGACGTTTTGGCACACGCATAATATTTTTGCCGCGCCCGAACGCCGCGGGAATCTCAGTCTGGACCAGACTGGATGCTAATCTCCGTTTTTCGTCCGTCTTCACTGTCATTGTATTCATCGTCGTTTTTGTCATCGTTAGTACCGCTCTCAATGTACTGTTAACACTGTGGCTGCAACCGCTGGTTGCGTCGTTGTTAATAATTTTTTTATTTCTTCCATTCCGTTCCAAACATTAAAATACGAAAACTTAATGGGCCAAATGGCTCTCTAAATTTATATGTTATCAGTGAAACATATTTAATGAAAAAAAAAAAAACAATAGCTAATTCAAATTAATTAAAATTATTACATCTTTTTTCATTCAATTGGAAAAAGGAGAAAAAACTATGCAGTATTATTCAAAAGTTACTTATAATGCTAAAACAATAGTGAACTTTTCTCCTATACCTAAGATGTTACAACCATTATTCTAAGCAAATTCGACTAAAACAAGTTGAGTAAGCAGGAGAGTGCTCCTACCAGAAGGTCTTTGTAAACATCCTAGGGTTGGAAACAAGTTTTCTAATGGCGTGAATCAATAACTTGATTTATTTATCCAATACTTGGATATGAAATCGTTCAAATTTATACAAAAGATGCACAATTTCTTTCCTAAGCACAGTGCAGCCGCCAATTTAGTCTAGCTTAAGTGATTTTTCTGAATGCTCGGCCGATTGAACATGTTCAAGTTAAACACTATTCCTTAAATTTTCATGAAAATTCAAAGAAAATAAAAGTGCCTAAGTCAATTTTAAATATATATAGGTTTTTCCAATAAGATGTGTTATTTTGAATAGATCTTGTGATTTAACACCTTGCGACTTCTTTCTTTGGAGCCACGTGATAGAGAAGGCCTACGCCAATAGCCCAGCGTCGATTCAAGATCTCAAAGATGAAATGCGTGAGGCCATCGAGGACATAGGGCAGCCACTTTGCGATTTTGTTATGGAAAATTTTATGTAAGCGTGTCGTAGTAGTTATTTGCCTAATGATAATTTTTGCTATTAGCGGCATATCTTCTTCTTTATAATGAAATAAACATCCGATCATTTATATTCAAAAATGGCATTTTTCTTTTAATGTCAAAATAACACCTCTTATTGGAAAACCCTATATGAACCATAAACACGTGTTATTGTTGTTGTAATTCCATATAATTGAAATAGCTATAACTCACTTGATTATGCTTCGATCTCAATTAAATTTTGTGAACATATATATCTTATGTCAGTCTATATTACTGCATAATTTAAGTTTAAAGGTACCGTTTTGGTTTTATGGGCAAAAATGTAAAATCTACAAATCATACTATTATTAACAAAGTTGAGCGAATTTAGATTTCTAAGGTATTTGTTGCCCTTGTACTCATAAAGGCCCACGTTCATGATAATTTTCAGATTTTTCGGCTCAAAGGTGTCCAACCGCGAGGGGGGGGGGGGGGGTACATTTTGCCTTCTCCTAGACCCCCTAATTCATAAAATGATTTTTTATTTCAGATTCTAAAAGTTATAATTAAGTCCTTTCATTTGATACCCCATTCGACTACCTTTGATTAAAAAAATGTTTAAGGGCCAATTCGTTATTAGGGGGACCCCCCTTAAACATTTTTTAAATTTTTGTGAAGGCCTCAAATTTTGAGAGACCATCACTTCTGACCTTTTAACAAAGTTTGAGCATTCTAGCTTCTATAGTTTCTGAGGAAATTAGCTGTGGCGCACGGACGTACGGACAGACAGGTCGCGAAACTAGTAGGTCTTTGTAAAAAAATTTTTTACAAAGACCTAAAAAGGTTATCTTGTACTGCAACCTATCCCTAATTTTTCATACCAATAAACAACAATACTAAATAAAGCAATAATGAGATGAAACTATAACCTAAGTAACGAAAAACACAAAAACAGAAAACAAACGCAAATAATTTAAACATTGTCATTCAGCCACCAATACCTAGATAGCTCCGTCTCAGCTCCACCAGCCTGAATGAATCTAGCAAATGAGTACTCCATTGAAACTCTTGGTCTAGTGAACTCAAACTCGGAGGATATTTTATCTTCTTATCAGTGGTCCGTCTATATACTCGTATGTGATATATGATTGGGACACCGTCAGAATCTAAAACATATTGATTCATGTTAAAATATACTGAATGCTTCTGGAGCAACGAAGACAGTAGCGGGGCAGGTTACAATATACCCGTATGTAGGGTGGAACGGCTGTGGAATCCAGGTGTTTTCACTTACAGTTACAGATCTTGCGATATAACTCCGAAGAAGTTTCAGGATTAAGATATCAACTATTGTCACTTCAGCTGTTTGATGTATTTTTCTATTCGATATAAAGTGTTTTCAATCCGTCTCAGGCGTTCTTTTTAAACCAGTATATACATGAAGACATTTCCTCTCAAAAACTAATAAACTTTCCAAAGTACAAGCACTCTAATTGTGTCAAACCTGAAACCATATGTCAAAACTGGTCTTACCAGGGTCTTGTAACAGATGACTTTGACCTTTTAATCGATGTTTCTGGAATAAAAGAGTCGTTGAAGGATCATGATTACTTGTTGTCCTTTGTTGAGAATAATTTTGACATGTTCAGTATAGTACAGATACTGATCGAGATGAACACCGAGGTATCGAGCACAAGATTTATGTGGAACCTCTTCTGAACTTCCCTCACCAGCCACAATGTGGAAATTCTTCCAATTACGTTTCAGGTTTTGACTGCCCCCCGCAGCGTTGTTCGACAGAAAATTGTTTTGAACTTCTGCGTATTGATTTTCATTTGCCAGTTGTCGGTGTAGACCTGCACATTATTGAACATATGTTGAAGATTGCTCAGAACTTTTGTAGCTTTTCGGTCTCAGTATAGCTGATAAGATCATCAGCAAACGCTACCAATGATCGCTTTGGTGAGACATTAAAATCAAAGCCATTCAAAAGGTTGCGAATGAATATTGAGGAGAGCAGAGGTGCAGTAACTATTCCCTGCTGTAGACCATTCAAGACCTTGAAATTGCACAATGTCGTCAAATTTCCATCAGTTACAACAAATATTTTCCCATTGGACATATTGCACATCATGGCGACAAGGCGTCTGGGGAACCTGTCCCAAAGGAGTTTTAAAACTAGTCCATCTAACTACACTGTATCGAAGGCTTTCTCCATATCAATGCGACACGCTCCAACACATTCTCTATCATTTAGTTTTCAATGCATGTGCGAGGTTACTTTCATTATTGCATGTATCGTGGAGTGCCCGGCACTAAAACCAAATTGGGAATTCGACACCAACCCATATTTCTCAATGTGGTCGTTTAATGCATTTGTTACCAGATCAGCAGCAAATTCGGCAGAATTTACTTCAGACGTTTTGTCCTGGGGACCTTTGGAAGGTGGCAATACGATGGTGTCATTTGACGTCAAGGCACTTTTTCCCAGCGTTCCGGTCGAAAAAGCACTTGCGTTACTTGATGAGTGGATTCTGATACAAGGATCAGGAGAACAATGGAAAGCACGAGCCAAAATGTATTAGAAACTGGCTAGACTCTGCATGGGTGAAAGCTATTTCACCTTCAGGGGAGAATTTTTTAAACAAACACGTGGTGCTCCAATGACAAACTCTCTTTCCCCGTTTCTACGCGAAGTTTTTATGACATTTTTGGAGGAGGAGCTAGCACAAGAAGGTAAACTGCCACATCGATGGGTGCGTTATGTAGACGATATCTTCACGATCATCAAAGAGGATCTCACGGCGATCAACTTGGTACACAACAACATCAATTTCACCCACGAGCTGGAGTCGGAGGGGCGGCTACCGTTCCTGGACGTGATGGTATGTAGAGGCGCTAATGGATTGGAATATACCACAAACCAACGGACACCCTGCGGATAATTTCTTTCACTTCGAACCATTGCCAACAGCAAAAATGGGCTTGTGAATCGAATGCACATGCTTCCGTTAAATAAGGAAGGCCTGAAAAAAGAAACGTCCCACATTTATAAGTTAGCCGAGTGGAATGGATACCCTACGGATGAAGTCACCGAATTGATAGCCAAACGAACGAAGGAGATCTTCAACAAATAGTTCACAACGCTAACTGCGGAAGTCGAGCAACGGAAGAGGTTGGTTGTAACTTTTAACTCAAGGACGGAAACAATGGAGAGGGCTATGAAAAATGTAGACATCGACCTAGTTTGAAGGTATTGTGTACGAAATGTAATGGATGTTATATTGGACAAACGAGGAGATCACTAGCTGTCAGATGGAATGAACACTTAAGGACAGCAGTCAACAAAAACAAAAAGCAGGATGCAAAAAACGTTAAATCAAAAGTGGCGGAGTATATAGTCCTTGAAAAACATAACGTCACTGCGGACAACGTGAGCATGCTGACAACGACTACAAACGGGTGGAAGCTTGATGTAGCAGAAAGTTTTGAGATATTCAATCGAAAGACGCAGAACATTTGGAACAGCAATCCAGATAATGGATGCACCTGGCTATTCAAGCTTACAAAATAATGAATGTAATTAAGTAGTAATTAAGGAAAAACAAAATTTTTGAATGGTATAAGGATCAGGTAATTAGAGATTAAGTAAAAGAACTTTGAGGGACTAGAGACATGTTAGGTGTACTTACAGATTCATTTAATAGATTAATGAGTTTAGTATAAATATAAGGACACTTGTAGTTTAGGGAATAGTAATACTGAGGACGTTCTCAAGTAGAAAACGAAACAATTGTACACTGAATTTGAAATAAAAATGGTAGAATTAAACGGAATTTACTTTCTTTCATTTTTTTATATTATATTTTTTATATCTTTAACTCTTGTTTAGTTTATTTTGGGCTGCCAATAGCTGAGCCATATCTTTTCAACTTTGTCCGAACACGTTAATTGGTGGAACTTTTTCTGCCTTTTTGGACGCTTTTTCAGAGGAACCAGTAGAACTGCGGGCTATTTTCTTCTCCTTATTTTTATTTTTTAAATTCTGAATACAATTTAAATCATTATCTTGATTAGAATTACCTTCGATGTTTTCTTCTATCATTTCTTTGGTTGGTGCCACCAGCACATAGAACTTCTTCTGAAATTGCTTGATTTGCACTTTTTTCACCTTTGTTACCTGTAACACTTGATTTTGCAGCTGCGCCTTTTGAGGCTTTATCCCTTTCTTGAATAGATCTTTAAGGGACTGCATCTTTTGTCATGGGGAAACTTGGTGCCCTACGGAAGCCTTGTATACATGACGCGGAAAAGATGGACGCGTTAGTGCGGGGACTTTTCCCCGCCCATCCCGTCCGTGTTGACGCTTTCCATGGTGAAACAGCAGTAGAGTGCCCACTCTTCACACAGCTGGAACTGGAGGAGGCAGTCCTCTCCTTGAAAGGG
The DNA here is from genome assembly GCA_963969285.1 of Odontomyia ornata. Taxonomy (NCBI): domain Eukaryota; kingdom Metazoa; phylum Arthropoda; class Insecta; order Diptera; family Stratiomyidae; genus Odontomyia; species Odontomyia ornata. The sequence goes on along the minus strand of OZ017741.1, from coordinate 62,619,351 downwards.
ATGGTGTTCCAGCTGAGGTGTTGCGGCTCGTCTATCACCATTGTCCTGACTTGCTGCTCAGCACATTCAACGCTTGCCTACGGGACGGGGTTTTCCCAATACGATGGAAGGTGGCGAGGCTCGTGCTGATCAGCAAGGGGAAGGAAAATCCCGAATCGCCGTCTGCATACCGCCCACGGCTACCCACGGCTGGGAAAGTGCTAGAGAAACTCATCAAGGGAAGACTCACTGACGCGATTCGTGCTGCTGGGGACCTATCTCCTCGGCAGTACGGCTTCAGAGCAGGACGTTCTACCATTGATGCGATTGCAGAGGTGGTGAACGTCGTCCAAAAGGCAGAGGCATATAGTCGCACCAAGCGACGGATCGTCCTGTTGGTGACACTCGACGTCAGGAATGCCTTCAACTCCGCTAGATGGGTGGATATTCTGGACACGCTGGAAAACTCTTTTCAAGTTCCAGAATATCTAATGCGGCTTTTGAGGAACTACCTAAAGGACCGAAGCCGGCTCCACGATATGACACAGGGCCAACGAAGGATGGAAATTACATCGGGTGTTGCCCAGGGATCTATCCTTGGTCCGGACCTGTGGAACGTGTCTTACGACGGGCTACTGAGACTTGAGATGCCAGATGAGTCGCGCTTGGTCGGCTATGCGGATGATGTTGTGGCTCTGGTCGCCGGACGCACCGTTGAACAAGCGCAACTTAGGCTAGGTATGCTAATGCGCCGAGTGAGGGACTGGATGACTGCTCGCGGGCTCAGTTTAGCACTGGAGAAAACCGAAGTGGTCATCTTGACAAAAAAGAGAATCCCTAGAGTAAGGATGATCAGTATTGGAGATATACAAATCGAATCGAAGCCAGCGGTGAAGTACCTGGGGCTACGGATCGACTCGAAGATGAGTTTCTCTGAGCAAATCAGGGCAACGGCTGAGAAGGCTGCTTTGGGAATATCGGCCCTGAGTCGACTTATGGCCAACGTAGGGGGACCCAGCCCATCAATAAGACGCCTCTTGATGAGTGCTGTAGGGTCAGTGCTACTGCACGGAGCAGAGGTATGGGGCGACGCTCTCAGCAAGGAGGTATACCGAAAACGATTGGCACAGGTACAGAGAAGAGGAGCACTGAGAATTGCATCTTCGTATCCAACAGTCTCCGACTCGGCGGTGAGAGTGATTGCAGGCGTGATACCTGTCGCCCTCTTTGCTAGAGAGCGCCGCGCTATTTACCTGCGCCGAAACGAGGATGCGAGGGAGATGGTTGTCCGCGAGGAGCGACAACGCTCGCTCAACGATTGGCAGCAGTCTTGGGGGAATTGCACGAAAGAATGGTGGACTGCGCGCCTCGTCCCGGATGTGAGACCGTGGCTAAATCGAAGGCATGGTGAGACTGACTTCTATCTGACCCAGCTTTTGAGCGGGCACGGGTGTTTTCAGTCTTACCTGCACAAGATCGGTAGGTCACGGTCTCCCGATTATCGGTTTTGCCCAGGAGAGGAGGACAATGCCTGTCACACATTTTTTGCGTGTACAAAATGGGTCAGGGTGCGAGGAGAACTTTACAGGGAGACGGAAGAGCTCACCCCGGATAATATAGTTGCGGTGATGCTCGAATAGGTTGACAAACGGAACCAGGTGGCACATTATGCTCGGGCAGTCCTAAAATATAAAAGGGACTCACAGCAGCCGGAGGTGCTGGGGCTGGGGGATCGCTCTTCTGGTATTTCCTCTTCCCCTCTCCCCTCCCGCTACGAAAGGGACTCCCCAGCTTGAAGGCGCCCCACGGCGTAACAAAACGAGACCTGGCCCGAAGTAATGTGTCAAACGGTTCCAGGCGAGGTTCTCAGATTGACAGGGGAGGTGTTTAGTGGGTAGTCCAAGGGTATCCTTCATGGGAGTCCCACACTGCCAGACTCGGCGGGCGTAAATGCCTTCACCTCCCTACCACAAAAAAAGGGACTGTATCTTTAACTTTAGTTCAGCATTTTCGTTGTGCAGTTTGATTTTTTGTTGGAAACCGTCGGGCTCCTCCATACCAGCGTTTCTAAAGTTTTCTTGGATTCTTCGCTTTTCTTTACTAATCGAAGTAAAATAATATTCGATAGAAATTTCCTGAGTCGATTGCTTCGAAAATATAAGCTTCTTCCGATAAAAATCAACACTGGTAAGACGTTTTTTTTTAAATTAATTTAATTTTTGAAAACTTTTGTCCGATTTAAAACTCGTCTATACGCAAAGATTGCTACTACTTCTCCACACTCAGCGCCATTGTACCACATAGATGCATGCTTCATCGCGCTGATGTGCGATGGAAACAATGCATCAGCGGATGGGCAAAAAGTGCTCTTAAATACGGTCAACATACAAATGCTTTCAAGTTATCTTTTCAGGGTTTTGTAAAATAGTTGTACAAAACCCTACTAAAATCCCGTCCTGTCTGTTCGTCAGTCCGTCCCTCCGCCCGTGTGTCACAGCACTTTTTCTCGCAAACTACTTTAGCTAGAAACATCAAATTTTGTATGCTGGTGTAAAGTGATGCTCTCTTCAAAGTTCACCCACATAAAAATTGTATAAGGTACTTAAAGAGGGTCTCCACATATAGTGGAGTGGCCGCCAAAAAAAAAAATGCATCAAATGTAGCCGATATGGGTATCAAATGAAAGATCTTGATAAGAGCTTCTCAAAACAGGTCTTGATTTGACACTTTTTGCTTCGAGGGGCGCACAGGGAGGGGAAATACACGAAAATACCTGATACCCGAAAGATCTGAAAAAAATTATGGGAGTAGGTGTTAATGAGTACAACAACAACAAATACCTTAGAAGTCAAAATTCGCTCAATTTTGTTAATAATAGTAACATATGATATTCAAATTTCACATTTTCCCGAATAGAATCGTATATGTACGCTTAAACTGAACGAAATTCGATATTTAAGTAGTCCTACAAAAGGTCCTTAAACATTGTAAGTTTGATGAAAATCGAATGATATACACGGAAGTTATAGCCATTTGAAATTTCTCCAATTACAACAACAATAACACACGATTTTGGTATTTTATGGACATTCCATCGAATCAGTCTCTGCAGTTTTGACTAGATCTTCTTGAAATTTTCCATTCATGATTTGAGTGACTTTTGTTGGTTTGCAACAAAATGGCGACCGTTGAAAGTAGAAAAACAATGGATTTTCTTCTAAACTTCTTCTTTGACATATTTCTTGATGTTATTCATTGATGGTGACTGCATTTCTGAGAAGTTGGATACAAAACCCTTCTGACATGACAGTAGGTCTGTTTACCCAACTTATTTCATTGTTACAACATGTGATGCGGAAAGCAAAATGCCTACGAGTTATTGAAACGAAACTTATTAATAATATTTTATAACCAAGGTAGTCATAGAAAAATATTGTCTTGAAGGCAAAAAGTATGGAGTGTGTCCCTCTCCTAGCGATTGTACACCTCTGTGCCTAAAAAACTTAAAGAACTCACGGTGTTACGCCTTTATGAGAAAAAGGATAACAAATTCCTCAAAAATCGAAATTCATTCAACTTTACTAATAAAAGTATGATGGGTCAAATTTAAATTGAAACTATACCCCTTAGATACTTAAAATAATATAGACTAAAGTAGGATCCTTATATCTACACAAGTTCTAGAAATCGGGTCATGATGAAGCGAGATGTAGCCAATTTATTATTTGTTTAAAATTACGATATATGTACTATAGATTTTTTTATATATAATTTTCTTTATTGGAATGTATGCGGTACAGAGGCCTTATAATATAGTAGATGTTCTGACAAAGTCATCTCACCATCGTTTGAACATTACTTAAAACTATGCATATTATCGTATTTCTATGAGATTATTACAATTAGCTAGAGGAAAATTTAGGCAAAAACCTCTACTGAACTTATATTAGCTTAACGTAACTTAACTTTCTACTTATAACTAGCTAAAATCTATGAGGCTAGGTTACGGCCAAAAGATAGGTGGTAGCAACTGCTGATTTTCAATTCGCCAGGGCATGTATCAACTTATGTCATTCTTGTTCTTCTTCGTAGCACTAAAGTCCCTCTTGGGCCTTCGACTCCTGCAAAAAGCGCGACCAACTGTCTCAGTCCATCCAGCGTAGCTTCCTACATCAAAATTCAAGTAGCAAGTCAGACCAGCGGTGACTTAAGCCATTTGTTTAATACTACGATATAGCTGCATAGCTCAAGTCATCAAATTATGTCATTCTTGTTCTTCTTCGTAGCACTAAAGTCCCTCTTGGGACTTCGATTCCTGTAAAAAGCGCCTCCCACTGTCTCAGTCCATCCAGCGTTTCTTCTTATATCAAAATTCAAGTAGCGAGTCCGACCAGCGTTGACTTAAGCCATTAGTGAAATTATTTTAAATCTTATGATTTACAAAGTCTTTCTAGGAGAACTTTCCTGCCTACACAACTTGTTTCTTTTTTTGCCTGCAAGTCTTGGCAAATTTTTCTGTAGATGTTTTCATTCATTATAGAGCTTAACTAGCTTGTCAAAGCAGCGGCCAGTTTTTCTAGTGGAAATTTATACTTTTTACTAAAAAAGTATATACTTCGTTTATCACCAATGCTGAACTTTTTCCAGTGTCATATTAACAACACTTTAATTATAGAAAAAAACAAGTTGGGTAAACAGCCCTACGCTCATGTCAGAAGGGCTTTGTACACAACTTCTCATAAGTGCAGTCACCAGCAACGAATAAAGTCAAGAAATATGTCAAAGAGATGTGCACGTGACCTTATCGGAAAATGTCAAGAATGTCAAGTCAAAACTGCAGTGACTGATTCGATGGAAAGTCCATAAATTGCCAAAATTGTGTGTTATTGTTGTTGTAATTGGAGAAATTTTAAATGGCTATAACTTCCGTGTATATCATTCGATTTTCATCAAACTTACAATGTTTAAGGTGCTTTTCTAGGACTATTTAAATTAAGGGTACCTATAGGATTTAATTGGGGAAAATGTGAAATTCGAATATCATACTATTATTAACAAAGTTGAGCGAATTTTGACTTCTAAGATATTTGTTGTTATTGTACTCCATAATTTTTTCAGATTTTTCGGATCACAGGTGTCCAACCGCGAGGGGGGGACACGATTTTTTCGTGTGTTTCCCCGGCTTGCACGCCCCTCGAAGCAAAAGTGTCAATTTAAGACCTGTTTTGAAAAGATCTTATCAAGACCTTTCATTTGATACCCATATCGGCTACCTTTAATGAAAATTTTTTATCGGCGGCCACTCCCCTATATGGGGAGACCCCCTTAAATATAGTTGAACTTTGAAGAGAGCACCACTTAACATCAGCATAAAAATTTGATGTTTCTAGCTTAAGCAGTTTGCGAAAAAAATTGCTGTGACACACGGACGAACAGACAGGTCGCGATTTTAGTAGGGTTTTGTAAAATTATTTTACAAAACCCTAAAAACGCTTAGAATTCCAGCGTTTTGATGTGAAATGTAGCCAACAAGAGTTACCTAACAATCTTTTCTAACTTGTGTGCAGAACTAACTGAAGAACCTGATGGCATTTCAAATGAAGAATGTGATGCCATTTTGGTCTAGGAAGAAAAAGTCATAATAGCCACCTTATACCATGAGCACAAACAATGATTGAAAAATCAATCGTCAAAATCAACGTCATACTTAGTTATATGGTAACGAGACACATTATATAATAACAGAGAGCCTACAATAATATAGGGTTTTCCAATAAAAGGTGTTATTTTGAATAGATATTGAGATTTAACACCTTGCGACTTCTTCCTTTGGGACCACTTGAAATGGAAGGTCTACGCCAGCAGCCCAGCGTCGATTCAAGACCTCAAAGATGGAATTCATGAGGCTTTCGAGCACATAGGGCAGCCCATTGCGACTTGGTTATGTAAAATTTCATGAAAAGGATCTGGTCCTGTAAGCGTGGCCGTGGTGGTCACTTCCATAATGTTATTCTTTACTATTAACGGCATACATTCTTCTTTGTAATGAAATAAACATCCAATCATTTTTATAATAAAAAATGGCATTTTTCTTTTAATATCAAAATAACACCTCTTATTGAATTTGGTTATGGAAAATTTCATGAAAAGGATATGGTCCTGTAAGCGTGGTCGTCATTTGCCTGATGTTATTCTTCACTATTAACGGCATATCTGTTTCTTTATAATGAAATAAACATGCGATTATTTATATTAAAAAATGGCATATTCCTTTTAATATCAAAATAACACCTCTTATTGGAAAACCCTGTATTAGCTTAATAAAAATAATCCCATAATAACCCACTTTTAAGTATACCACAAATGACTAATACATAATAATTTACCATATTATTTTAGCAGTAGCAAATAAAATTTGATATTTATTAAATTAATGAAAACTCTTATGTTAACATTTGTACAGTTGATTATACAAGCATGATTACAAATACGCTGTGATTTTATGGTTTTCATTAAAATATGTGACACAAATTATTCAACAGTCCTAAGTAAGCAACACGAACTGCATACGGCGTTGTACGTCGCCCAAAAAAGTAGTCCGGAAAATGTTATTGAACTCTAGAGAAGGAAACTTCCAATGGAAAAAAACAAACGGTAGCAAAAATGAAAATTGCCGATAACGCAAATCGGCCGAAAAATAAAGACAAATTCTTATCTGAAAAATAAAATCCCGGAGAAAAATTTCAAAACTTAATGATCGATGAGGATCGTTTCACTGGTATACGATTGTGCTAAAATTTGGCATATATAGTGCTTTTTCATAGTTAAAACAAGTTGAAGTAGCAGGAGAGTGCTCCTGCCAGAAGAAGGACAATATATTCTGCATATCAAAACTTGACAAATATACAGATTCATGAATTGAGTTCAAAAAATTATTATGGTTATTATGTTTTTAAATTCGCCGCCATTTCGTTTCAAGTAATATGACCCCGTCGCTTAATTAGTCATGATAACACCTCAATGTTACCAACCATTTCTAAAATTTTTATCAAAATTCCTACATATTTGAATTGTCTAGGTCCGTTGAAAACTTGTATCTCCCTAGTATCACGTGTTGATGTTGTTGTATTTGTTAAATATTCAATCGGCTGTAACTTAGCTGTTTATTGTTCAATTGCTTTGAAATTTTCAGGACGCATATAGTTGCTTTCAAAAAAAAACTTAATTCTAGTTTTTGGGAAATTTAAGGGTCCCATCTTGATTTTATACGCAAAAATGTAAAATTTATAAAATGTACTATGATTAACAAAGTTGAACGAATTTCGACTTCTGAGGTATTTGTTGCTCTTGTACTCCTAAAGCCACCTCTGTGATTTTTTCACATTTTTCGGCTCAAAGGTGTCCAATCGCAATTGTGGGGACACAAAATTTTCGTACATTTCCCCTTCCCTCGCACCCCTCAAAGCAAAACTTGTCATTCTAAGACCTGTTTTAAAAAGCTCCTTTCATTTGATACCCATATTGCCTACATGCGATGAAATTTTTTTCGTAGGCCATTCCTCTATATGGGGAGACCCTCCTTAAATACCTTATGAATTTTTTTTTGTATCGAAACTTTAAAGAGGGTGTCACTTTACACCTACTTACAAAATCTTATGTTTCTAGCTTATGTAGTTTGCGAGAAAAAGTGGTGTGACACACGGACGGACGGACAGACAGGACGCGATTTTAGTAGATTATTGTTAAAATGATTTTACAATACCCTTAAAAGGTAGTTGAAAGTTGAAAAGTAATTATGGACTAGACTAGTGACCACTCATAAAAAACACGTGAAACTGACATTATCCTCTACTTTAGAAGACGGTTAAAAATTGTCGATTTCAAAGTTGACTTGGAGAAATTTTCCATATAAAATACAATAAAGCCGTCTGTCTATTCATGCATTATAATTAATTAGTCAGCCTAATATGTTTAAACTCTGCTTGCGAATTTGTGAAGGTAAGTGCTGCTGAAATACTGTAAAGGTTTTTCGTTAATATGGATTTCAATATATTTGCTTGGTAGCTTATCATTTAAGTTTTAAAGCTGAAGATTATTAGTCTTAAAACACTCCAAATTATATTATAATTCATTTATTTTTGAAGAACTGTCCAATTCATATCTCGAAAAACGACTGATCTACCGTATTAAAACATAGTGTTTTTAAAATTTTCTTAGCTAGTCAAAATCCAATTGAAGTTTTCTTTTGTTATACAAATAGTGAAATTCAAGCAAATATATATTTATTCAAAAAATACCATAAATTTCAAACAGATTTCGTGCACCTTCCGAAGTCATTCCTCAGCAGCCACACTTCACGTTCACCTGTAAAGCATGATCATAATATTTTTTTCCAACACTTTGTCGGTATATTGTTTCACAACGGAAACTCTAACCCCAAAAAGAGCTAAGGTTATTCACAGCGAGCACTGTGCAAGATTGTCTCTAAGAAATCAGCTTAGCACAAGCGCAGACATTCGAGCGCCACATACTTAACTTCCTGGTTTACTCTGAAACACGTCTTGGAGGTCAAAATCTGCACGATATTTTGTACGAGAAAGAATTCCACTAGTAGATCATATATGAAGGAAGATCTCTTTACTATGATATAGAGGCAAAAGGCATTTATTTTTTTTCCTAGTTTTGGCTTCATATCAGCTGTATTTTATCCTAAAAGCTAAAGGTCAGTGTGTCTGGAATTTTGTAGAGATCTTAACACGTTCATTATCTAATAATAAGATGTCTTCGTTTATTTTTTCAAAATCTAGGTAGAGATAAGATGAAGACATCGTGAATTGATTTTTTGCAGATTTCATTTACTTGGATTAAACTTAATTTTGGCACACGTTTCACGCTCTTTAAAAATAATTTCCGAAAAAAAAACCTTTAGGCCATTTAAAATCTGCATCTTTTGTCTTTCGTAGGTTATGAAAAACATCTTTCCATTAGCGTGACCTCATCTACGTTGAATTTAGAAAACAATTTTAGCATAAAAAAACACGTACATATAACAAAAAAGCACAAATAAATCGTGAAATCCATTTCTAATTTTAAGTGCAATGCGAGCGAGCACTTGACAACTTGGTTGAAAAACCAATGCAAAGAAACATTTTGACACACTCAATGTCTGATTTGATCAAGATTTCTTTACATAAATGATTTCTAACTAATATTAATTGATCTCATAGCTGACAATCAAAACCAAATTTGTTCTTCTATTTATTTCTTCTCATGAATTAAAAGCTGAAAAAAGCGGAGTGGAAAAAATTATCATTTCAATGTCTTTTCAAATAGAAAGAACATTCAATTATTTTTATACATCTATAGTCACCACATCATCCACTTAAATCAATCAAAAAATCTTTTTATCGTGCCACAATAAATTATAACAAGAATATTAAGAGCACTTTTGATTAAATGATGGGTTAGGAGGAATCAGAGACAGATCTGTTTTAATATTTACTCCTATGTTAACGCTGAAGAAAAACAGCATTATGGACACAATTTATATTTGAAGTGTAGCATTTGTTCTCATTTGTAATATTTGACAGGTTTAGTGAGTTTTTTGATACATAATGATCTCATTTTCTGCTCATTAAATTTTTTGTCTCATGTGAGTAAAAAATTTCAGTTAGATGTTTTTGTTCTATATCAATCATAATTATATTCTATTTAATTTATTTGAATAAGTCTGGAAACATTTGTGAATCAATTAGAAGGTTTGTTTGGATTTATTTGAAACGTAGTTGACAGACATATTGGCCAAACTTTCCAGAAGTCCGTCAAATAACTTTGAATCACATACAATCAAACACTGTATGTTCAGAAAATGTATGGCTGATCGATCATATGATTTTTTAGAATAAGGAACATACTTTGAGAATAGTAACGTAATTTTAGAGAATATTAATGTTTATACTTCACTTTGCGCGAATAATTTGTAGTGTTTTTTAATCGTCCAAAGGCGGCGAAGGACTGCAATGGTGAAATACTGCCTCAACGAGATAGACCGAAGAGCTCCACTGGAAAAACAATGCCTAAAGACGTATATGCATGCTTGCAGCTAGCTCTCTGTAATTTCATGGCACGAGTTTTTCTTTCCCCAGCACAAGACACACTACACGTTATTTGACGGTATCAAGACATTGCAATGCAGGAACTGAATGAGAGTTTTGGTGAAGGAGAAAAATAACTTTCTTAAATTTTCATGACTCAAATACGCGTCACTGATGAGCATAGTTGTGGCTTAAGGAGAAGATAAGGAGTAAGGATGAAATAAGTGGCCTTTGTACTCTCCCAACCAGAACGATTAACAAAAACTGTGAATGGTGCAATGGGTCATCATAGTATTTCCTTTTCTTTATATTAACTATCTTATTCGTTACTCTTCTGAGTTTTCATATCTCACTCTCTTCTTCCTGGCTTTTCTACCTAAATATTTTTTGTACGCCTGATTCTTCTTATCGAACGCCTAACGGCATTCATCGTAGAACCAATCATTTCTTTTGCAACGCGTTGACGTCCGCTCATCTGTTCTGTCACATTCTTAATCGCTGTTTTCACTTTCGCCCGCAGATCGTTGCTTGTTTAAAGCGATGTGTCTAATATGATGGTCTCTGTAAAATTTTTTGCCACAGACGCTATTTGGAGCCTCTCAATGTTTATTTTTTGTAGAGGGCTCGTATTCACCGAATACACCTTTGACAAACGACATTGATCCGTTCGTTTGATAAACTAATGATTCGAGTTACATTTGGCTCCTCGGTATATACGGACGTCAAGTATGCTCGAGGCCCAATGTTGTTGGATCAAAATATGCTAGATCTGGTTTGGTGATTCCCAGGTAAGTTTATGTATGCATCGATGTGCGAAGCAAGCCAAACCTATGAACTTCCTAATCAGATAGGTGGGTGTTGAAATCACCCAGAATTATTTTTGTGCCGCTTGTAGGCAATGAGTTGACTAGTCTTTTCATGTGATTAAAGAACATTTCCTTCGCTTCTTCATCCTTTTCTTTGATAAGGACAGGTACAATGATCAGCCAAATTTTGTAGATTTTTGCTTTTATACGGATCACATACAACCGTTTATTGATTACTTTAAAATTAATAACGTGTGACTTGAGCTCCTTACCTACAATAAAAACCACTCTGAAGCGTGCCAGGAATCTATTTCATGGAAACCCTCGACAAGAAGCTGGCACCCATCTTATCAGATGCATCACTGAAAACAAGCAACGAGCTCTAGATGGAAGTGAAAGCTTCCATTACCCGCACCAACACTGGGTGAAGTTTGCTACACTATCAAAGCTCAAAAGAATAATAAAGTGCCGGGCATCGATGAGATCTCAGTAGAGCTCATCGCATATGGTGGCATTCACAAAGTCATCAAGCACATTTGCCAACAAGACCATATGCCCAAAGAGTGAGGCCAATCAATTATATTCCCTATCCACAAAAAAGGTGACAAGCTACAGTGCGAAAATTATAGGGGCAATAGGCCTTAGACAATAAAATCCAATCATACGCCAACAATATTTTTGGGGAGTATCAAGGTGCTTTTAGACCAGGTAGATCAACGATAGGCCAATTGTTCACAGTCAGGCAAGTACTTGCACAATGCTGGGAGTTCAACATAGACGTTCACCAAATTTTCGTGGAGTTTGAGCAAGTATACGAGAGTATTGATCGTAACGTACCGTACCAAATAATGCATTGCTTTGGCAGTCAAATAAGTCCGTCTTACCAAAATGGTAATGACGTCAACGACCTCCCAAGTCCGCGTCAATAATCAATTCACCGACGCCTTTGACACAAATATCGGACTAAAGCAGGGAGATGGGCTGTCCTCATTCTTATTCAATTTGGCTATAAAGAACGTCATAGAGAAGCCACCTCTTGATACACGAGGTCCTTACTATACGAGTCAAGCCAAGTTGTAGCCTATGCGGTTAACATCAAAATTTTTTCATGGTCACATCCACCGAAGAACTCTTCCTTAAATTCGACAACGAGGCAAAACTAGTAGGGCTACAAATCAATGAGAATCAAACAAAGCTCATGACACCTCAAGAAAAAAACCTCAAATACACAAATTATAACACACTTGGGGAATACAGTATCGCAAATATGAGCGACCTTTAAATTGATCATTTCACCCTTTTAACATCAATTTAATGTAAATCTATACGATAATTTTTTGCACTCATTTTTTGGATGGCTCCGATAGCTTGAAATAACTTATGAAATTCTTTTGTAGCTACATGATTAAGTTACTAAATTATTAGAGAAGAAAAATGTTAGAAGGGGGATCGACGTGTGTACTAATTCTTATGGGGCCATCACTCTTATTAGATACCGATAGTGGTGACCACCATGCTTAGAGGTGAGAGAGCTTAAACCGAGATCGATATCCACACAAAGCAATGAAAGCTTACTATAGAGCAAAAAATTATCGTATGGATTCACATAAAATTGATGTAAAAAGAATGAAATGAGTAATTTAAAGCTTAGCAAAGACAAGTACTCACAGGAGAAATTCAACCTAAACATAATTCGCAGTTACAAAAACATATTGAGTTCACATAAGTAGGAAAATTAAAAATAGCTCACTCACTCCTAAGCATGGTGGTCACCATCACCGATGTGTATCTAATAAGAGTGATGGCCCGATGAGAATTAGTACACACGTCGAAACCACCGTCTCCTAACATTTTTCTTCTCTAATAATTTTTAAGACTAAATTATTAAAATACGCAACTCAATCATGTAGCTACAAAAGAATTTCATAAGTTATATTGACAAGCCTGTTGTAAAAGAACCTTAACAGCGTCAAGCTTGTTCACTGATCGGACTTTCCAGAATCCAATGCCATAGTCTTTTTTCCGGTTGCGAGGTCGTTGCCATAGATCCAATCCATTCTGAAGCTCGGCTATAGGCTTCGAAACAATATAGGGTTTTACAGGGATGAAGAGTTTACCTTTCGCCCAACCTCCATTCCGGCGGCATGATTATTACTTTCAATTCCGTTATCAGGCGCGAAACACTCACTTTCAATTTCTTGCGTCCCCACAAAGGTGGTATAAGTAGAATTTTGTAGCAGACCTGTAAGTGCATTTACAGTTGTTGGCATTTCTCGGCATTTAATGTCCGATTATTGAGAACTAGCAAACCGATTTTGTGACCCTGAGATCATTTGCTACCTTTGATCGTGAAATTCGGGTTGAAGAATCATGGAAACTGTGGGTTGGGGAAACAAAGAAATCCCTCCTCCTTTCTCAAACGGGCTGAGGACCGTCTAAAGAGCAGTTATATATGTGTGATCATCATCATTAATGGTGCGACACTCAAGCTGGGCCTAGGCCTCCAAGATTAATCTCAATCATCACGGTTCCGCACCTTATACGTCAGTTGTTCTCTGCCACTAAAGACCTATCACCTATTGTGTCTTCCTATTGAGTTCTCGGTCTTCCCGCTGGACGTCTACCTCGTGCTCTACTCTTTAATGTTCTTTTTGGCAGCTGGTTTTCTTCCATTCTTTCTACATGGCCCGCGCATTGCAATTTACGTAACTTTACGCGAGAGAAAACAGGTAGATTGTCAAAAAGTTCATATATTTCATAGTTGTAACGTAGTCTCCACTGTGTTCCTTGTTTCACTGGGCCATAGATTTTTCGGAGGTTTTTGCGTTCAAATACGTCCACTGCCTGTTTGGATTCGCTCGTCAGGGTTCATGTTTCACTTCCATATAACAGCATCAGATTTGAACAGTGATTTATAAATGCGGGGCTTATTTTGCCTGCATATCACTCTGGATCTTAAAATGGGGAGGAGAATGGAGTGGCGTCCAATCTTGTCCGTTTTGGCGCCTCTTCTATTCAGGTTGGCTCCAATGTATACACAGTTATCCACACTTTCAAGGTTGCAGTCGCTTACGGTCAGATTTTGTCGAACTGGAGTTGTTTTCCTCGTTTGAGTCATGAATTTCATTTTATTTTCATTAGCGGTTTGCTACAGATTCTGGGTTCAGGAATACTCCTTGGCATCTAAGATTGAGCGTGCCATAATATTGACGTCATCAGCATATGCTATCAATTGTATGGACTTGAATACTATTGTACCCGAGGTTTCAGTAGATGTCTTCTTGATGACATATTTAGGCGCAATATTGAAGAGCGTTGGGTAAATCCATCCCTTGTTTTGAGCCTGATTCCGTTTTAAGCTGTCCATTAGCTCACCGCTTACCGTGACCAGGAACTCTGTCTTCAGCATCGTGACTTTGACAATGCGGACTTGCTTTATTGGGACGCCAAGTAAAGCATTATTTTATACAGCGCATTTCTATTGACACTGTCGTATGCTTGCTTGAAGCCTATAAAAAGTTGGTGCAGCACTTTTCGAGTACCTGGTGACTGCCGCTCTGACCATATTCGGCTATTAGTCGTTGCAGAAGGTTATTTAGATGGGGACTCCCGGTTTAGAGTAGTTCTGTTGGTATTCCATTTATTCCAGGAGACTTCATGTAAGTTCACGTTTTCATTTAAACGTTTCTCTGTTTGGTAAATTTTTTTAGCTTGACAACGAAGTTTTATATATTATTCCTCTATGGCCCGAGTTGATAGCTGGATGTATTCTTTATTCGTATGGTTCCTTATTTTAGTCGCTTCCTTGCATTCTTCGTCGTACCAGTCGTTCCCACTTTTCTTTGGCTGGTGAACCAAGACCTCCTCGGCCACTTCTGTTACTGCATCTCTTACTGTCTTTTCATGGCTTTGATGTCATCATTACTTTCTCCCGTCTGCGGGGATATGTTGATGCGGTTTTCCAGCACTGACAGTATGTGGACGTTACTGAGCTGTCATTAAGCTTGCGCATCTGGCACGTTCGGGTAACTGATGTTGTTTAAAATTCTTGAAGATACGGCATCGGAACTAGACCCTTATAAGGTAATGATTCAAGTCACAATAAGTTAGTACGAAACTGTCAAAGATCGAAAATAAATATGCATATGGTACAAGAAAATCATTACCATCATAAATACCCTGTTCAAATATGTATATGCTGACAACATTCCAATCTTTTACTTTAATAGCCAGATCATCATTAAACATCAATTTGTGCTATAGAATGAGAATATTTTATCATTTGTTACTGAAAATCATTATATACCACCCATTTAACTTACTAAACTTTATTATAATCATGTCATGGAGTCGTATATGCTCACTAGTTTTTATTTAGCTTATAGACGAGTATATGCATAAACTCAGTTTTCATTTTTTTATTCATATAGGTAGTATAATAACATTCGTGCATTTAATAATGTGAAACAGACAAATTAAATTTCAAACTATACGCAACTGCATATATCGATTTTGGCACGATCTCATCACCAACTCTCGTCGAACTTAGATACGCTTGTGATGATGATGGTGGAGATCACTATCATGATCATCTATGGCAGTATATTCAAAAGTAAGCTGGAAACTAGCTGACCTACCTCACCTCAAAATTTATCCGACTCTCTATTTAAATCGACTGCCATGGATATGTTTCATCTAAATTAACCTACGGACGCTAAATTAAAGACAACACGCTTCTATCTTGTGTGGCACAAAATTTAAATTACTTTATGATTTACCAAACTTTCAATATTAGTCAAAATCAGACTATTAGCACATTTATTGGCCACATGTCGCTATCATCTGCCTGAGCAAGAGTTGGAAGATCCACCGAACATTTAAAACCCCGCGACTAGATGTTGACGGAGGAACAAGTTTATTTTAAAGGTTCTATAAAATGTCACCAAGTCAGCAGGATTGTTTACACTACGCATAAATTGTCAGTTTCAAATGATTTTCAATCTCATTATTGATTTGAATTATGGGTTTTTATTTAATAAATAAAGTTTTGGCGAGACTGATGGTGATTCAGGTACAAAGTTTGATTGTTGGGGAAAAGCATTTGGCCAGCATATTTGGAGTGAATAGAGTTGCATTTTTTCTGAGTACCTCATAATATTTAACAGGAAAATCATCAAGCTACTTTACATTATGAAGCGATGTGATAGAAAGTAATGATTGCCTCTGTGAATGCGAGTAACAAAATATTGAAAATCTATTTATTTATGTTAGCAAACGATAGAAATATTACAATCTCATTTGCTTTTATTGATAGGAATTACATATTGTAAAATAATAAATGAAAATTTACATACTCACGTTGAAATAAAGAACCCATCAGATTAACTATAATGGAAAAAATCAAATACGTAAGACTTTTGACACAGCTGCATATATCATATTCATATTTATAATATATGTATTAAAATAATTGTGCAGAGCCGCTAAGAAGAAGTATTGCACAAAACCACAGTAATAAGACACACCGAAGCGCAACCAAGTTCACGCTGGAAAACAGAACGGATGCCAGGAATGACAATCGAATATAAAGTAAACAAGTTGGGTCGACTTTGCTACGCGCATGTTAGAAGGGTTTTGTACTCAGCCTACGTTATGCAGACACGAACAATGAATAAACTCTAGAAAACTTTTAACGACATCTGTTTTAAAAGAAAAACCATTATTATACCATTTCAACTTGCTGCCATTTTGTTGCAATAACAACCATTGACTGAATAAAATCTTGAAGATATTTTTAATTATTCATTGTATCTGGAAATCAGAAAATCCAATTAAAGGTCTACGAGTCCTGTCTGATTCGATGGAAAGCTCGAATGGTAGACAACCCGTACATTGTTTGTTGTACTCGGAGACCTTTCAAATTGCTATTACTTCCGTGAGTGCGATTTGACTTTATTGAAACTTCCAGGCTTTAATTTAAATGTACCCCTTATGAATTCACAGGGAAAGATGTAATATTTACAAATTCTACTATTATTGACAAAGTTGAGTAAATTTCTACTTCTAAGGTATTTATCATTGTTGTACTCATGAAAACCTACCACCATGAATTGTATGTATGTATGTATGTTTTCATCAATAATTAATATCCTGTACTTTCAATGCTGAAGTTGGGGAAAAATAACGCAAATTTACTCAATGTTCTTGTTTAAAACGGCCGCCATTTTGTTTTACAATTGCTAATATCACTCAAAGATGTGTATGATATACATCTTTCCTGAAAATTTCATACAAATCCTAACAAGCACGTAGTGTCTGAGTCGATTGGATGCAGAAATTGCTCAATAGCCACGTATTGTTGTTGTTGTAACACAGAAAATTTAAATTGTCATAACTTCCTTAAATACCATCGTTTATTAGCCCTATAAAGGGCCATAAACATGTAAATTTCATTATATTTAAGGGTATCCTTACGTTTTTATACAAGAAAAAATAGATAAATCATGCTATTAATAAAAAGCATAGCGAATTTCAACTTCTCAGCTATTTGTCGTTGTTATTTTCATAGAGAACTGCCTCCATGATAATTTAATCAGATTTTTCAGTCCACAGGTGTCCAATCGCGAGGGGGGGAGGGCACTATTTTTTCGTGTTCTTCCACCTCCCCTGCCTATCCGTCAAAGATATTGCAATTTTTATAACGAATGTTAAGATATCTCATCAAGGCCTTTCATTTGACACCCTGTTCGACTATATTATTTTTGGTGAAAAAAATGTTATGGGTTCACATCCTTATATGGAGAGATGCCCCGTTAAAACCCTTTGAAATATTTTTTGACTATGGAACTTTCATTAACCAGAGACTTCTGAGCTGTTCCCAAAATTCAATCACTGTAGCTTCTGTAGTTCCTAAGAAAACTTGCTGTTACGCACTGACGGACGGATTGGTAGCGATATTAACAGGATGTTGTAGAAAAATTTTCACAAAATCCTGAAAAGTAAGATAGTACACACGAGTGTTGCTGTCGCTCTAGTATTTAACCCATGTTTGTTTTTAACAAACGATTAGTCAATTGCTGGGGGCAAACAAACAAAGACGATTAGCTTGAAAGATTAGATCGGAATTTCCACACAAGGATTTAGAGGAAACGGCCATTTGGGCATTCAGGTTAACCTGCACCCAGAACGTTTCAAGTGGGTATTGAGCATTTCTGTAATTTCGGAAGTAAATCAAAAATTCGATGAAGGTAAGAGCATAACATGCATTTAGTTTTACATTGAGAAATAAATAACTCCTACCCCGAAAACAGTGGCAGCCGTGGTTAATCAGCGGCAATTCTGGCGTGATTTGTGCCGGCAATACCACGCTCACTGCCGGGTTGCAAAACTTCTTCGCCAGTAATCGCAAGAATCTCATTGGATGGGAGTCGAAGTGCTTGCATGTCAACTGGGAAATCATGTCATCGTTGGAGGTCGGATTTATTCTGTGAATACCAAAGCCTTTAAATAATTTAGGCCTAGGCTATATTGATTTGTATTTGGTCCACTTTTCTGTTGATTATAAGTATATACGTAAAGGACAATAATTAATTACCCAAAGATGAGGCTGGAACCTTGCAATTAAGTTTATTTATTTATTTCAAAAATCGACCTATAGACTAGTAGTCCAATTACAATTCAGTTAAATAGATAAATACAAAGTATACAAATTCAAAATATTGTACCAATTAGAGAAAAAATATCGCAGTTCAATGATATCAAAAATTAAGAATTATAGGAGTACATATAAACTTGATTTTTCATAAAACTTTTAAATACGCCAAGAGACTGTGGCAGAGTACCAAGACTTTGCTAGTTGTGCATACAAGGTAAGCGTGGTAAGGAAGAGTGGAAAAAGATACTAGTTCGTGCATATGGAATATGAAATTGAAGCGAGAATCTACGAGTATTAGCGCGAGCAACGTCGAATGTATTAATCTGCCTGCATACATTTTGAAGTAAACGACTATGATGAAGCTCATACTAAAGACATTCATCAAGGAAAGATCGTCTGGACTCGAGGGTAGAAAGGTTCAAAATATGTAGAAAGTTGAATTTGAAGTAAAGAGACTCTGTGTTTCTGCGTTGAACTAACTCAAGAGCATCGATGTACTTCCTGTGATACGGACTCCAAATTTGGGAGCAGAACTTCAAATTACAATGTACTGGTGAGAAGTAAAGACACATAAAGGAGGTGATATGTTGGAATGACTATGCGGATCGTAAAGCGGGAGGCTTTCTTAATAATTAGAGCAAAGCGGAGATCAAACTTCAGTTTGCAATCAAAAAGCGTACCAAGATCCTTAAAGGAGGTCACATTGCTCAAAGAGATATCAACAAGCCTATACGCTGAGAAAAGAGGAAATTTTTGTCATCTGATGGTATTTGGAAACATTTTAGGAGAGATGATTTGATTCACACCAGTCACTAAGACGCTGAATATAGTTTTGAAGGATATCAACGTCTAAGAGAGAGTCAATAACTCGAAAAATCTTAAAATCATCGGCATAAGGCGACATGGGGCTGTGATAACAAAAGGTAGATCATTGACAAAAAGTAAAAATAGCATGGGGCTAAGTATTGAGTTTTGCAGGATTCCCGAACTGGGGTGAAAAGAAGAAGAAAAACAAGAGTTAAAAGTGATTACACATTGAAAGCTCAGGATATAGAAGAAAAGCCAGGAAATAGGAACATTGAACCCTAAACGTTTTTCAAATAGAAAAGAGTGATCCACTAAATCAAAAGCTATAGAGGAATCCGCAAAAAAAGCATGCTGATCGAAGGCAGCTGCAATATGATGGGTAAAAGAAAGTAGTTTTTTAGAGTAGATCTACCTTTGATAAAACCATGCTATTGATCAGCTAAAGATGGGAGGTCAAGCGGGCACCGCGCATCAAAAACGATCTTTTCAAGGATTTTACATAAACAAAGAAGAAAGGAAATAGGACGATAGTTTGAGACGATATTACGGTCACCAGATTTGAGGATACGAAAAATGTGGGCAATTTCCCATTGGAAGGGGAAAACCCCACAGGATAAACTCAAGTTAAAAGAAATTGAAATGGGAACACAAAGTGAAGATTGAAAAAATTTTGCTGGAAAATTTGGAATTCCATCAGGACTACAGTACTAGTGAGGTACTGTAGTCCAGATTTTTGACTATGATTACCTTAAGTAGGTTTCAAAAGGATGGGTGAATATATTCGAATATCTAATTTTAATAGCGAGTTTGATGATCAAATTTTGAAAAATTACACAATTAAACCAGTAACTAATCAGGTTAAATGCCATCGTGGATTCGACCAAAATAAAATAGTTGAATTTAATAAACAACGAGATATTGTCATCACTACCTTTTCACCATTAGTCGTTCCAAATCTGGCTGAAAAGAAGCCTGCGTTCTTGTTTGACGAGAAAATGATAGCGATTACTGAGAAACACAGAAAAATACCGTCACAAAAAGTCTGAGATATTTGGTTGATATTGGAAATGTATCTACCTACATACAACATCGATGTTCAAAAATAAACTTTTAGTTTCGCTTTCTTCAGTTTTCACTTTTGAGCGATCGCCAGTAGAATTTCAGATTTTAGAAAGAATTTTTGCTCTTTTGGTGTGATTCGTTTTTGATTTAGTAATAAATTAGTTGAACGGTATATTCATCTTCAGTGCCTCTTCAGTGTACTTTCAGGGTTTTGTAAAGTAATTTTACAAAACCCTACTAAAATCGCGTCCTGTCTGTCCGTCTGTTCGTCCGTGTGTCACAGCTGTTTTTCTCGGAAACTGCTTTAGCTAGAAACATCAAATTTCGTATGTAGGTGTAAAGTGGTGCTCTCTTCAAAGTTCAACTACCAAAAAAATGTTGTAAGGTATTTAAGGGGGGTCGCCCCATATAGGGGAGTGACCCCCGAAAAAAATTTCATTGAAGGTAGCCGATATGGGTATCAAATGAAAGGTCTTGATAAGAAATTTTCTAAACAGGTCTTAGTTTGGCAAAGTTTTCTTCGGGGGCGCACAGGGACATAATAGAAAAATTTGTGTACCCCCCCTCGCGATTGAACACCTGTGATCCAAAAGATCTGAAAAAATATGAGTGGAGGTGTTGATGAGTACAACAACAACAAATACCTTAGAACTCAAAATTCGCTCAGCTTTGTTAATAACAGTATGGTATTCGAATTTCTCATTTTCCCCAATAAAATTGTATAGGTATGTAAATTTGACGAAAATCGAATGATATACACGGAAGTTATAACCATTTGAAATTCCTCCTACTACAACAAAAATAACACATGATCTTGGTATTTTAGGGACTTCCCATGGAATCAGTCACTGCAGTTTTGACTTGATCTTCTTGAAATTTTCAAATAAGAGCAATAACAATAATATTTTTAGGAGTTCATGATTTGAGTGATTTTTGTTGGTTTGTAACAAAATGTCGCCCGTTGCAAATAGAAAAACAATGGATTTTTTTTAAACGTGCACGTCTCTTTGACATATTTCTTGACTTTATTCGTTGCTGGTGACTGCATTGCTGAAAAGTTGTGTACAAAACCCTTCTGAAATGAGCGTAGGACCGTCTACCCAACTTGTTTTATGCTTACATTCGTAAATGAAAGAGCATGCTCTGCGATCTGTTGTGTATTTTGTACGAAGTGTATGAAATATTAATTAAACAATAATTATTATTACTACTACGCAATTATTTTGCAAACAATTTTTGGTGAATTCTAGTAATATGAAAGGAAAATATGAAATTCAGACTTAAGATTAATGGAAAGTTCACTTATAAACTGATACTTTTTACATACACAGCAAAAAGAAACGTCTCTAAATATTGCATTTTAATCAAAAAAAAAACGAAAGATATTTTATCAGAATGCAGTACAAGATTATTAAAGAATTTATAATACAACAGAAGATATGAACAAATTAAATTCATACTGTGTAACGAAAAATACCCCAATTAAAAAAAATTAATATATAAAAAAAAATTTTTTTTTTGAGCTCTACTCGTATGTTCCCTACATACTACTGTGCCCAAAAAATAAGGTGACATTGTATTTATTTTGAAAATTCTTTATTTATTCTTCCAAATCAATTTCATCCCCTTCAAAGTAATCCCCTCCCGATGCAATGTACTTATGCCAATGGTTTTTCCAATCTTCGAAGCACTGATTGTAGTCATTTTCCGGGCTTGAATCTCCTCTATCGTATCTAAACGGTGTCCTCAGAGCGGTCTTTTGAGTTTGCTGAACAACTAGAAGTCGCACGGCGCCAGATCACGTGAATACTGTGGTTGCGGAACGATATGGGCTGAGTTTTTGGTCAAATGATCACGAACTACGAATGCAGTATGCGATATTGCATTATCGTGGTGCAAAACCAAGAATTGTCTTTCCACAATTCCGCCCTTTTTAGGCGGATAGCGTTACGCAAACGACATTTCAATTTGACAGTTTAAATTCAAATATCACCTTATTTTTTGGGCACAGTAGTATATTGCTATTTATATGGTAAAAAATAATTTAAACAGTAAATACCTTCGTTAATTTCTATCTCAATTAAGAATTAAAAAATAATTTTCAGTAAAACATTTTAATTGATGATATTTTAAGTGCAGATATATCATTATTGACATTATTCTCCATGGGAATTCGTTACTTTCTGTACTTGAAATTTTAATTGATGATTAATTTTGAAGACAAAGTCAAAATTACCCCTACATATTATCTCAAAGATAATTTTGTGAATGAGATATTGTAATAAACATAAGCAGTCGAGCAGCCCCGTTGTGATCAGGAGTGGCTGCTCCTGAAGAGATGAGGTGGTCACCCAGTCGAAACTGCTTAGTTTGTTGTTTCACTAGTGTTAAGTAAACTACATCCGTCAAATTTCCATCCTTTAGGCAGAAATGAGTGGTTCACTTCAGCAACTTTAACATCTTTATGTTTGAAATTCCCCTTGTAATGCAACGACCTTCTTCGGAGAAAGTAACGGTTGCTTTTTGTTTAATGTTTGCGTTTGTCTCAAGCCTTCATGTCCGCTAACTTTAACGAGGCAAAAAAATATTGAATTACTGTAGAGTAGCTTGATTGACACCTAATAGAACATTTCTAAAGATAATAAGAATTGATCGGTGCGTCTTGTAGATAGAGTACGTGTGATAAATATTTTTTAGTGTAGCTTCGTGGCTCGACAAGAATCCGCCTCATATGAACCCGCAAATGCTAGTCGTCAAGCAAATGCTCGTCGCGAAGCTAGTTCGCTGAGCTCGGTGTTGTTTTAGCTCGCTGACACTTGAGCCAGATCATCGGCACCCGTGTCCTACACGGGCATTTCGAAAATCATTACAATGGCACCCAACGTGAAACAACACCACTCTCCTTCGAGTTCTCACATTTTTAATTTTGCTGTCGGCAGATGAACCGATTCAATTTTTATTGTCTTCCTCACGATTTCATATTAACGTAGCATACTTTGGAGGGTTTCGTAAAGTAACGATAGAGTCACCGATAAACTTTCTTTTGGTGTTGTTTGTCTTGTCTTCGGGATAATAAGGTCTATAGCATCTTCTGAAATTCTTCGTTCATGACGGCTTTGCCGCCTGAACATGCCGATGATGTTATAGAGTAGTGCGTTACCAAAAGAAATGTTTGCAAATTTTTATACAGTTTGAAGTCGGA
Organism: Odontomyia ornata; assembly: GCA_963969285.1. NCBI lineage: Eukaryota > Metazoa > Arthropoda > Insecta > Diptera > Stratiomyidae > Odontomyia > Odontomyia ornata. The sequence continues at coordinate 62,595,747 of OZ017741.1, read as the reverse complement.
CAGTTGGAATTTTGTACAAACTGATGGTGCCAGGGGTTTTCAAATACACTGCTTGGAATCGCGTCAGTTTTTGCTGGGAGCTAATCTGATGACCGGCAGTGATAAAATCCGCATCATCAATTAGTCCTGACCGACACCCGGTTTGTTTTAATGATTGGTTAGCGGTTTTTATTAGCATACTTTCGTAGAAGACAGGGACTTGTATTCAAGGAGAGGGGTCTTTAATTATTACAACCATTTCTCCACTGTGGAAACAATTGCTTCGTCGAGCAGCCCCGTGGTGATCAGGAGTGGCTGCTCCTGAAGAGATAAGGTGGTCACCCAGTCGAAACTGCTTAGTTTGCTGTTTTACCAGTGTAAAGTAAACTACATCCGTCAAGTTTCCATCCTTTATGCAGAGATGAGCGGTTCACTTCAGCAACTTTAATATCTTTAGGTTTGACATTCCCCTTGTAATGCAACCACCTTCTTCGGAGAAAGTAACGGTTGCTTTTTGTTTAATGTTTGCGTTTGTCTCAAGCCTCCGTGTCCTCTAACTTTAACGAGGCAAAATAGATATTGAATTACTGTAGAGTAGCTTAATTGACACCTAATAGAACATTTCTAAGGATAATAAAAGTTGATCGGTACGTCTTGTAGGGTAGATTACGCGTGATAAGCTTGCTTGCTTGCTGTGATATGCTTGCTGACACTTGTGCCAGACTATCGACACTCGTGTCCTACACGGGCATTTCGAAAATCATTACAATATTTTTAATTTCATTTTTTCAGTTGTAGAAGTTTTGTTCTGAAAACAAAAAAAAGCCCAAAAAATATCAAATGGAATTCATTAATTGTTAAGCTTATGAATTACATTATATGTATTCATTAAAATGAATACCTAAATATTATTACTTATTTCCTTCTAGTAGATTTGATTTCCAGCGGAAACAGAAGCGAAAGGTGAGCGTGACGTCGAGTGGGCACGGTTCGATGTAATCCACGAAGAACTGATTTAGGGCTTTTGGTTCGGTTACGGGGTGTCGTAGTGTGTATTTTGTCGATTTCAATTAGCGTAGGTAGGTTCGGTTTGAATTTAAGTTAAAGCCTTCGGTACGTAAAAGTTGATTTTGTTCTTGATAATTTGTCGCAAGTCCTGAAAAGTTACGGTGAACTAGAGTAGAATGTTTAAATAGGCAATTGAATCAGTGGCTGGAAAATTGACTGAAACTCCTCTCCAAAATAGTTGGCCGACAAGTAGCCACCTTGGTATAGACTGCGAGCATATGAAGATGTAGGCCTTAAGAGGTACAGTTTACTGATGCGCCTCAAGACTTCACATCTTTAACCGATGAGAAGTCAGTTTAAATTCTCGGACGACGGACGGAGTAAAATCATTACATATTCTACCAGAGAGGAAAGAATACTAGACCTCAGATTTGTTTCAACTAATGGACATTTAGACGAACATCAGTGAATTTCAGTTTAAATGACAGAAGTTATTAGCCAGAAGCATAAGTTATAGCTTTAATTTATGGTATACTACGTTATTCATTGTCAATTCAAAATACATTTTAAAAAGTTCTTAAATTGCATTTATTCCTGTCCTTTTATTTAAATTTAATAAAATAATAATAAGAATCAAAAATATATAGATTTGTTACCAAAACTTTTATTTATGTTAATAACAATAATTTTTCGTGTAGCTAACACCTCTTTCAAATCACCCACAACAAAATCCTTGAAACATAGAATGTAGATGAAAAGAATTCTAATTATGATGACTAACGATAATGCATTTCCTGGCAACAAATAAGATCAGTTCAAGCTCTAACATAATCAATCTTTTAGCGGCTGACTGATTCAATGGAAACTAAGACGCATCGTCGTTGGTAAGCTGAATCCAATTAATACTTGTAAAATATAAGAAAACCCATTACATTTTCAATAAAATTCTAAATAGTATCGATTACTCAGCGTTAATAGTTTGCATTTTCCAGACATTACCAATGCAGCACTAGAACATTTGCTCCTTTTTCAACACTTAAGAAATGTTTTATGCTGCTGATTTCAGTACTCCATTTACTGATGTACTCCTTCGTCTGAAAATTATAAGCATGTCTTTGGAGATACTGTTTTGATGCTCACAGCGTGATGATGACGATTTGAACAATACCAGTGACGACAGCGGGTTCGACAACGTGAACATAAACACAAAAACGATGGTGACTATGAAACTTAAGCAATAGAACGAACGACGATTTAACAGATTTGATTTATGCTTTGAATAACGCCCACTTATTCTTAAGGTGTGAATCAAACAGATATTTCATACCAAATAGATGTTTTTCATCGATTCATCGATTTAGACTACGATGAGTATTAGGCGTGAAAATAAGAACAGATTTCTTCACTGTAATGATTTTTATTTACTTCGCCTGCTTGTCTGCTGTGTTCTTTGATTGAATTCGAAAAAATGCAGAATACAATTAAAAATTTATAAAGGAAAAAAAACAAGCAAATCAACATCGACCGGATTGTTTGAAAAGAGAATTGTTAGTCTGTTTATTGTTTAGATGTCTTTCAAAGTGTAACAAATGGAGTGATGGCAGCACCTTTTCCACGTTGAGTAATAATGACAAGGTTATAGATGGCAAATGGGATGACTAGATTTTTAGGTGGGTGGAAAAATGGTTAATGTAATTTGCAAAGAAATCAAAACCGTTTAAGAACGATTTCAAATGTTATGGAGCGATGCTTTATTGAGACCTTTCTAAATGCTACTAAATTGATGATTGTGAAAATGACTGGGTAACAAAATGAAACTAGCTGGGTAGACAGAACCACGCTCATATCAAAAGGGTTTTGTACAAAACCCACGATATGCAGCCACATACAATGATTTAATTCAAGAAAACCTTTAATGACACGCAAAGTAAATATATTCTTGCTTTACAAGGAAAACCAATCTTAATCCATTATATCCGGCCTATATTTAGTTGCAATATTGTTTAAATAATTGACTAAGCGTAATTTTAGATGTATATTTCTTATTCAACTTATCTGAAAATGTGGAGAAAATCCAATCAAAAGTGTAATGTCTGATTCGATGGAAAGCCCATGTAGTAAAAAAACCGTGAAAGATTGTTATAATAGGAGAAAGTTCAAACGTCTACAGCTTCTGTAAAATTTATTGAAACTTATAGTATATAAGAACCTTTTAAAACACTACTAAAATATCTAATTTGATCGAATTCAATGATACTGAAACAGTTTTACTGGCGAAAATGTTGAATTTACAAATCATACTATTGTTAGCAAAGTTCAACAAATTTCAACCTCTAATTTATTTATTATTAGATCTATCGCCATGTTTTTTCCCTTTCATTTGCAGATGCTTCTTCAGCCATTCATTAATGAATTCAATCAAGTGTTAATATTATGTACCTTAAATGCTGAAGTTCAGGAACAATATCACGAATTTATTCAATATTCTCATTTACAACAGCCGCTATTTTGTTCGCAAAGATATCCATGAAACATTTAATTCCTGAAACTCTCATGCAAGATCTAGCGCACCCGTAGCGTTTGAGTCCGTAAAATGCATATTATTCTATAGCCATATACAGGGTTTTCCAATAAGAGGTGCTATTTTGATATTAAAAGGAAAATGCCTTTTTTGATACAAATGATCAGATGTTTATTTCATTATAAAGAGAAAGGTATGCCGTTAATAATGAAAAATAACATCAGGCAAATTACCACCACGACCACGCTTACAGGACCATATCCTTTACATGAAATTTTCCATAACCAAATCACAAAGTGGCTTCCCTATGTCCTCGATAGCCTGACGAATTCCATCTTTGAGGTCTTGAATCGACGCTGATCTGTTGGCGTAGAGCTTTTCTTTCACGTGGCCCCAAAGGAAGAAGTTGCAAGGTGTTAAATCACAGATCTCAGTGGTCAATTGTGATCACCTCTTCTAGAGATAACACGGTCCAGAAACGTTTCCCGTAATGGTTTCGTTGCTTGTGTGGCACGTAGCGCCGTCTTGTTGAAAGGTACCATTGTCCAGATCAATACCATCCAATTCCGGCCATAAAAAATCATTAATCACCTCTCGATAGAGCAATCCATTCACCGTAACTGTTGCTACAGCCTCATTTTCGAAAAAATAAGGTCCAGTGACTCCGCCGGACCATAAACAGCACCAAACAGTCACACGTGGAGGATAGAGAGGCTTCTCAACAATAATTCCTGGGTTTTCCGAGCCCCAGATGCAACAATTTTGCTTGTTGACGAAGCCACCGACGTGGAAATGGGCCTGATCACTCAAGATGATTTTTCGATGGAATTTCGGATCATTTTCATGCATTTCAAGGACCCAAATGATCGAGTTTTACGAACCGTCTCTGCAAAATTTTCACCATTTTTATAGTGAGTTTTAATAATTTCAATGCGTTGTTGAAGCGTGTATTGTTCATATTGAATAATTGCGTTATTTCTTCTTGTCAAATGTCAAAAAATGACAGCTTCAAAAGTGACATCTACCGTAAAAGTGGGCTATTCAACATAACACCTCTTATTGGAAAGCCCTTTATTGTTTGCGTTGTAATTTAGAAAAAATAAAACCGCTGTAACTTCGTGAAAAACTATTTGATTGTTTTGAAATTTTTAAGAAAAGATGAACCTTATGACCGTTTGTCTATCAATTTTGATTGAGTTTAAGGCACGCTTACGACTTTATTCAAGGAAGCGCAAAGTTGATAAATCATACTTTTACTAAAATAGTTGATTGAACTTCAACTTCTGACGTATTTATTCTTGTTGTACTCATAAATGCCTACTTCCATAATTTTTTTTCAAATTTTTCGCATGAGAGTTGTCCAATCGGGAGAGCGGTACGCAAAAATTTCATACATATCCCCTTCACCTGCTCCCATTTAAACTGATAAGGTAATTTTAAGACGATTTGAAAAGATCTCACTAAGATCTTTCATATTATACCCCATTTGACTTAAAAAACTTGCAGCATCTGCAATTGTTTCAAGTTTAATATAAATCAAACAAAAACAATGGTTTTAACGGGCCTTCAAAATTTAATCAGCCACCATTTTGAAAGTTAACACTTGACCCCAAAAAATTTAATTTAGTTGTTAACATGCAATCAGTTTTTACCATACTACAAATTTTCAGTAAAATCGAACGAGCGGTGTGGTTATAGTAACGACAACAAATGTTGCACTTTTATTGGCATTTGAACAGTCGCCAATTTGTTTCGAACTATTCAACTTATAATTTTTTTATTGCTTACTTCAATATAAAATCTAAGAAGCCTTTGTGCCGAGGTTTATTGAAATCAGAGCTATAATTTGCTCAAAGCAAGCCATCATAAATTTTTGCTTAATAATACCTCAATTTTATTATTTTTCGAACAAAATTGACAAGTCCAGCTAATATATTTGCCTAATATACCTTTCCTGAAAATTTCGTGCAAATCAAAGCAAAACTGTGACTTCCAGCGCGTTTACAATTTGCGCTTTATTCAACTGACTTCCCAGTGACGTCACAGACGCTTGACTGAGCATACCTTGATATTCTTTGTACCATGGCCTATAAGTATCTAAAGAACTATGTAACAAGTTGGGTAGACAGACCTACGCTCATGTCAGAAGGGTTTTGTACTCAACTTCTCAGAAATGCAGTCACCAGCAACGAATAAAGTCAAGAAATTTGTCAAAGAGATGTGCACGTTTAAAAGAAAATCCATTGTTTATCTATTTTCAACGGTCGCCATTTTGTTGCAAACCAGCAAAAATCACTTAAACTATCAATTACCAAAAATATTAATGTTATTGACAGTGTTTGAAAATTTCAAGAAGATCAAATCAAAACTGCAGTGACTGATTCTATGGAACGTCCATAAAATGCCAAAATCATGTTTTATTGTGGCTGTAATTGGAGGAATTTCAAATGACTATAACCTTCGTGTACATCATTCGATTTTCATTAAACTTATAAGGTTTAAGGAGCTTTTGCAGGACTGCTTAAGTATCATCAGTTTGAGGGTACCTATACGATTTTATTGGGGAAAATGTGAAATTCGAGTATCATACTATTATTAACAAAGTTGAGTGAATTTTGACTTCTAAGGTATTTTTTATAGTCGTACTCATAAATACCTACCTCCATAATTTTTGTCAGGTTTTCCGGATCACAGGTGTCCAATCGCGAGGGGGGGACACAAATGTTTCGTGTATTCCCCTCCCTGTGCGCCTCTCGAAGCAAAAAGTGTCAAATTAAGTATTGTTTTTAAAAGTTCTTATCAAAGCATTTCATTTGATACCCATATCCACTACATTTGATGAAAATTTTTTCGGGGGTCACTCACCTATATGCGGAGGCCCCCCTTAAATACCTTATAAAATTTTTATTGTAGTTGAACTTTGAAGAGAGCACCACTTTACACCTGCGTTCAAAACTTGATGTTTCTAGCTTTGGTAGTTTGCGAGGAAAAGTGGTGTGACACACGGATGAAGGGACGGTCAGACGGAAAGACAGGATGCCATTTTAGTAGGGTTTTGTAAAATTATTTTACAAAACCCTGAAAAACTAGAGGTCAGGTCTCAAAAAACAAAATGACAGCTAGTTTTAGCTCGAAATTTCAAAGGCTTCTAAAAGCCGCAATTTCGATTCGATGTCTATGAAACTTAGTTTTAAGGTAGATCATTCATGAACAAGTTTCAAAATGGCAGCGGTTGAAATATAAGATTTTTTAAGATTCTTGTGGCCCTCTACTAGCCACATTTTCCAGTGGATTTCAATGAAACTTAAGATTTTGTATAACTGTACTAAGTGCTTCAATTGTGCAAAAGCTTATCAAAATCAGATGAAAAATAAAACGTCCAACATTTAAAACCTAATATTTTAAGGTGCCATATTTACCAAAATTTGAATACTTTTGCCCTGTCTAGAGTAAAACTCTGATTTGAACGAAATTTCGCACATCGAGTGGAGTTGTGAAGACAGAAAAATTACAAAAAACTCAAAATCAAATGCATGCATTCAAAATGGCGGCTCCCAAAGGTCAGAAAGCAAGCGTGAATCACTATTTTAGTAGGAAATTATATAATGAATATTTTTCATGGAAACGTTCTTAATGGCTTAACTTGGAAGTCCTTACATAACAGCCCATTTTTGAGGGGATTGTAAAATATTTTTAACAATACCCTACTAAAATTGCGACCTGTCTGTCCGTCCCCTCTGTCCCGTCCGTCTGTCTGCCCGTGAGTCCGTGCGTCACAGTAAGTTTTCTCGTAAACCACACAAACTAGAGCGATTAAACCTTCTCCGTAAGTCAAAAATGATACCCTCTCAAAATTTACAGTGCAAGAAAAGATTTTAAGGTGTTTAAGGGGATCTTCCTATTTAAAGGGGGTGACTCTTAAACATTTTTTTTTTACCAGAGGTAGGCCAATCTGGATGTCAAATAGAAGATTTTGGTGAGAACTTTTCAAATAGGTCCTAACCAAGAAGCGTTTCCAAGGAAGGGCGCAATGTGACGTAAAATATACGAAAAATTTGTGTCCTGCCTCCTCGCGATTGGACACCTTTGAACAGAAAAATCTCGAAAAAGTCACGAAAGTAGACCTTTATGAGTACAAGGCTAACAAATACCTCAGACGTTAAAACTCTATTTACTTTATTAATAATAGGATATTTTATGAATTTTACGTTCTCATCTGTAAAGTCCAAGAAAGACCCTTAAATTTGCTAAAAATGTATATCTCAGTTTTCTCATGTAAAACGGTTTCTAAAAATTTCATCAACGATTGAAATTCATCAATTACAACAACAATTACACATAATACTGTTTAAATGCACGTTCGCAAACGACCCAAACACTACAGATGTGTAAGAGCTTTGATGAAAATTTTAGAAATATTTTAAAATATTGATATGTTATCATAACTACTCAAGCATTAAGGTGAACGGACTGAAAATAAAATAGCGGTAAATTAAAATACATAATAACCAGATATTATTTTTCTGAGCTCAATTCATGGAATATATGTATGTGTGAGCTCAAATTTGATATTCAGAAGACGTTGTTTGATTTACTAATCATTTCACAATACCCTTAGGTAGGAGGACTCTCCTGAAACGTTTAGTTGGCCTTAAAAAGTGTTTGACTTTCAAAGATTATTCGCTTTTAAAAATGCGCGTATCTATGAGGAAAATTGCCTTTCCGGCTGGTGGTACCAACGGGATTTTCTTACATATAAACAATTCATAAATAACTTCATTTACTTTACTTTGATTTGCAATATTAATCTTACGATAAAAATAAAGCGTTAAAATGTTGACATCCACATCATTATCAAATATTAACAGATTATGGACAAATTCAATGTTAAATTAATCAACTTTATAGAAATAAAGCTCTGAAAATTGAGTTTCTTAAAAGCAAGTACATTATTTGCTTGAGACCACCTTCAAACTAATCGTTGACTGCATCTATTGAAGGGTTATTAATCACTACCCCAACTACTTCCGCCTTGTGCCCCACTGCTCTCTTTATTGCTAATTCCCCTAGCCTTTCCGCATATGGTTTGATTAGCTCCATCGCTGCCTGCTGGTACAGTGCCTCGTTGGGGTAGAGCCGTCCGTCTTCGCATTTGTATAGGCCTGTGCAAGCTCGAAGGATTTTTCACTCCACTAATCCTAACTTGCCCCATTTTGTTTTCGGAGCTCCTTTCCATATCATTACCGCATATGTAGTGATCGGACGATTCAAGGTTTTATAGGCCACTCGCTTGCTCGCTGTTGACTGCTTTCTGAAAAGAAGTAGATGAAGATGGTACGCATAAATCACTTTATTCAATACATTGTCAATGTGAGCACTGAAGGTAGCCTTCCTATTAAAAAACTATCCCTAAGTACTTCGTTTGCCTGGAGCAGTGTACCATCTGCCCATTCAACTTAGTTCTGGAGTCGAAGATGCCTCCTGCAAGATGGCCAACGTTTTTGTGGAGATCCTTGAATATAATTAATTCACCTTTCTTTGCATTTACTCTTATACCCTATTTCCGTAGTATGCAGTAAGGGATCGCAAGTATTTTTGGAGCCTCGTTTTAGCAAAGTCCAAATTGTGCTCAGATGACCACACTAACAAGTCGTCGATGAAGAGGTTCACCTAGATTCCATGTATATATTCATCTCTTATTCCCGGGAATGGACCTAATATACACTCGTGTGGAACTCCCAAGTCAATACAACCCAACCGAACTTTACCAGCCACCGTGAAGGCAGTTCGTCCCCTCATGAGGCTGCCTGAGCCAGAAAGGCAAAATTTATCATTTTGTAGAGAAACTCATTGATCCATATAGAGTCAAAGGCTTTCTTTGCATCAATTAGGCAAGCTACAACAAGCCTCTCATTATACTTACTTGGAATACGGCCATAACATCGACCATCGAGTGAGCTTTTTTGAAGCCAAATTTTCTTTTCGGTACAATTTTGTGCCCGCAGAGAAATGTATGATGCCTTCGAGTATTATCGTTTCATGTAGCTTACCAATATTCATAAGCAGCGAAATTGGGCGAGTATCGACTACGTTATTACTACCCGACTTCTTGGGTATTACATATATTTTTGCGTATTTTCATCGTTGAGGGAATGTAGCTAATGTTGGTGCAATTATTCAGAATGAATACGTGGAGAGCAAAGAAAACATGGGGAGGCCTTTCAAGCAAATAATGAAGATTCACATGCCTTTCTCCTTAAAGAACTTTCGAAAAATATTTTGCAATAGTCAGGAATAGATTCGTCATCCAAAATCATCGACCCATCATAAATAAGGACCCCGGCAGCTCCTATTGGTATGAGGAAACATACAAGGACCTGGTTTGATACTTCCCAGAGCCTGTTCAAATCGCTCATTAGCAAAAGCCTAAGAAGAACCCAGTTAGAGGTAGCTGTATCATAGCTATTAGATGCAAATATTGCATTGAAATCACCTACAATGGAAAAGAAATCGATATTTTTGCACAGAGGAGACACTGTTTCCAAGTTGTCAATGAGTTCCCTCATCGCGTATCCATGATGAGCATCGACCCCTACAAACGCAAAGGTGCACCCTCCCAGCGTGGAGCTTATTATATCTTCGAAGGAAGTGCCTCTGGACTATCAGGTGCAACTCCAATAATTCCCTCTGGATCATTACGCCTGATGATCTTGTATTTTTCCAGATGCACTCTGTATCTTTCTTTGAGTCTTGTTTCCGATATAAATAAGAAGTCTCTTCTATGAACGTTCAAGTATTCTTGAACAGAATTCCTTTTATAGCGTGGAGCTAGTGAACATATGTTGAGGGTAGAGAGTTTAATAGAACTCAAATCCTAAACACGCAGCTTTTTCTCACTGGGATTAATGAGTTTTTTATAGTAAGGGATAAATGGGTCCACTTTTCGAATGAGTGTGAACAAGTTGGTAGTCACTGCTCAAAACCATATTGCGGTCATTCTGTGACTGCTGTTGATGCTGAATTGGCTGATGTTTGGGTCGCCATGTAGGCTGAAGTTTAGGCTACTTTGTTGCACCTTGCAAAAGGCTAGAGTACAAGATCCCTTCTCGTAAAGTATTTTTTATAGAGACGGTGATGAAATCCCTCTTTTCCTCTTTTTTCTTTACACGGCATTCTAATGTTTAAGCCCAGTATTTAATCTTGATTGGCAAAGGATTCACCAAATTTATATTCATAAAACCGCTAAAGATGTTACAAGATGACGAAAACTTAAAAGCTTTCAATAGTTTCATTATCTTGTTTCCAGTACCAGCGCATATTATTAGTAATAGTGGGACAAACTTTGCTAGGTCGGCTTTCAGAGACATAACTAACACCTTCCGCATAAAACACCATGTGATTGCACCAGATATCTGCCAAGACAATGGACAAACTAAAAGATGCGCTAATACAATCCCTAATCTTATCCAAACCAATATCGAGGAGTTAACAAATTGGACAGATAATTTAAATAGAATTCAGCAATTTGGAAAAAAAATATTATTAATCTTTGTTACCTGTTATTGTGTACAATTTAATTATTTGGTTTTTAAGCACTAGGTAATAAGGGTTGCAGCTTCTTTTAGTTTGTTTTATTTTCCCGTGACTGTATTCCAAGTTCTGACTTAGAATCTCTGGGTATGGGAGAAAATAGCGAGTATAGGCACCCGTCTGCTGCAAAATCGAGTTTCACGTACAGCGTTTCTATAAAAGGTTTCGGGGGGGACATAAAAGAAGAGTTCATTTTGAGCTTGCTTGCTGGTTGCAAGATGCACCTGGAAGTGCCGGAGGTTTTCAGGGGCATAGAGATGGACGAGAGAAGGAGCTCCTTGAACAGTGGTGAGAGGAAGGAGGCTTTTTGTAAAGCCAGAAATGGAAGCGATAAAGAGGCCAATAGTGTCTCTAACTCGGGAGCTGACTTCAAAGTTACGTAAGACCCTTGAAGTGAGCGAGCGGAATTTTTGCGAGCTCAAATAGGAAGTAGAGGTAGCTTCTGCCAGTTTTTCAGGGGCCATACCCAAGCCGAGTAGAAGGCCAAAACCTTGAGGATAGCAAAAGAAAATCTAGGCCCTTCCAGCCAAGCTTGGCTGCTACCGAAAAAGAGAGGCTTGCCCTGAAGACATTCAGGGATAGTGTAAAAACGGCATTCACACGAAATTCCACAAAAGGGCAAGAGTTGAACGTGATGGTGAACAGGTCCTCACCAACTTTGCTCCACCCTGAACCAGCTGAAGATCATACCAGCCTATTTAATTTTCTGAAGTGTGTGAAAGTGGCTTGTTGCCCCTAAACTCTTCCAGAAGTGAGAAAATTGACTCTCCTTCTCAAAGTCATGTACAGTTCATACAATGAGTACATGTCGTGGCTGAACTGAAGGAGCATCTCCAAGAGATATCCTGTCAGCAAAAAAGTTCTCGACAATAACCTCTTGGAGGAAAAAAAAGGACGCTTTCTTTTTTTTAGTTCAGTTCGAACTAGACTTAGAAGTAAATAAAGCGATAGACGTGAAGCATCTACTGTATCGGAAGATAAAATAGGAATTACTACAAAAAAGAAGCACTGTTCAGTGCTTCAATTGCCAAAGATTTGGCCACGTCGCTTCTAATTGTGGACTTGGAGATAGATGCGTAAAATGCAACAAGCAACACAAGTCGATTGAATGTCAATCCTCAAAGGATGAGAAAAAGAAGAGATATTTTGTGTTAACTGCAATGCCAAAGCACATCCTGCCTGTTTTAGAGGTTGTCCCAAAGCAAAAGAGGTTGAAGAGAGTGGGAAAAATCTCCAGAAAATAAGAAAGGAAAGAGTTCATCACCGTCTCTATAGAAACTACTGTACGAGATGGGGTCTCGTACTGTAGCCTTTTGCAAGGTGCAACAAAGTAGCCTAAACTTCAGCCTATATGGCAACTCAAACATCAGCCAATGCAGCATCAACAGCAGGCACAGAATGACCGAAATGCTGTTTTGAGCAGCGACTACCAACATGTTCACACTCATTCGAAAAGTGGACTCATTTATCCTCTTAGATTTCTATGAAAATTCAAGGGCTTATTGGACAAACCTAGTAACTGGTCACAAAATTTACTCTGACATCCAGGTTAAAAAAAACCTGAGTAGATAAACCAGAAAGTTTTATATTCAACTTACGATATGCAGCCACCAACAACGAATAAAGTCAAGAAATATATCAAAGAGATGTACATGTTTAAAAGAAAATCAATTGTTGCTACATTTTCAACAGTTGCTATTTTGTTGAAATGTCACAAAGGTCACGCACATCATTAAGGGGGAACGCCGCTGTAACAAGACAATTTCAAGAGCTATATTGTGATAGGGCTATTGAAGAAACTATAGAGCATATCGAAATTTGTTGAAAAGTATTTTATAATCTTTGTCTTGAACAATGATTTTGCGTATTTGTGAAAGTTCATAATAACAAAATGGCGGGCACATTCCCAGTGACGATTTCGTTTTTTAGTGCTACACATCCGGTAGCTTTTCTCCAGCGATTTAGAAGATAGAAGGGTTGGTCGAAAAAATTCAATAATTTATGGTACCACCTATGGTATTACGTAGGATTTTTTGTTTAAATTAATTTATGTGAAAATATTTCAAACACATAAATCACTAGAATATTTTTTAAAAAATTTTACGTACTACCATGTACAAAATCGTTTTCAATATCATGACAAAACCACGAGCCAAAAAGTTAAAAATTGTTCAAATATCCCTACCAGCCAACTCAAAAAACGTTGTTTTGAGAAAAATCTGTATACCGAAAAGCCACAAATAAAATTAACATACCATCAATCTATAACAGGTCTCGTACGTACAACTATAGGACGTGTTTTTTTTTTGTTGGGATACCAAAGTGACCTTAAACCCGAAAACGGGCTTTTTTAAGACTTCTTAAATATTGAGTTTTGTTAAGTTCAATGGTATTCATGCGATTTTATTAGAGAAAATGTGGAATTCGAAAATCATACTACATATTATGAACAAAGTTGAGCCAGTTTTAACTTCTAAGGTATTTGTTGTTGTTGTACCCATAAAGAACTACGTCCATATATTTTCCAGATTTTTGTGATTACAGGTGTCCAAGCATGAGGTGCGGACATTCCGCAAACCTAGCAACACTCTTTTAAGACCTATTTTAGAAATTGCTCTTCAATATCTTTCATCTGACACCAATATGACATCCTTCAAAAAAAATGTTGGGGCTCCTCTTTCGATATGGCGGGATCTCCCTTGACAACTGTTGAACAATTTATTGATATCCAAACTTTTAATGGATCATCTTTTCTGATTCATGTACAAAGTTTTACCCGCTGTGACATACAGACGGACGGGCAGACAGACAAAACCGATTTCAATAGGATTTTGTAAGTGGTATAAATCCCTAAAAATTAACCCACAGAAAAAACTGATGAACAGTTTTTAGCAATTTGCCACGATGATACCTTGTAATATTTATTTAATTAAAAACGCATAAGTTATGAACCAATACATATAGTTTGTGGTTGAAGCTATAGCATCTCCTATCATATACAGGGTTTTCCAATGAAAGGTGTTATTTTGATATTAAAAGAAAAATGCCATGTTTTAATATAAATGACTGGATGTTTATTTTATTATAAAGGAAAAAGCATGCCGTTAATAAAAAAATAACATTAGGTAAATGACCACCACGACCACGCTTACAGGACCATATCCTTTTCATGAAATTTTCCATAACCAAATCGCAAAGTGGCTGCCCAATACCCTCGATAGCCTGACGAATTCCATCTTTGAGGTCTTGAATCGACGCTGGGCTGTTGGCGTAGACCTCCCCTTTCATGTGACCCTAAAAGAAGAAGTCGCAAGGTGTTAAATCACAAGATCTCGGTGGCCAATTGTGATCACCTCTTCGAGAGATAACATGGTCTGGAAACTTTTCCCGTAAAAGCTCAATGGTTTCGTTGCTTATGTGGCACGTAGTGCCGTCTTGTTGAAAGTAAACATTGTTCAGATCAATATCATTCAATTTTGGCCATAAAAAATCATTAATCATCCCTTGATAGCGCAATCCATTCATCGTAACTATTGTTCAGCCTCATTTTCAAAAAAGTAAGGTCCAATGACTCCGCAGGGCCATAAACCGCAACAAACAGTCACACGTTGAGGATAGAGAGGCTTTTCAACAATAACTCTTGGGTTTTCCGAGCCCCAGATGCGACAATTTTGCTTTTTGACGAAGCCACCGAGGTGGAAATGGGCCTCATCACACAAGATGATTTCTCGATGGAACTCCGGATCATTTTCATGCATTTCAAGGACCCAATTAGCAAAGACACGACATTGTTGATGATCGACCGGCTTGAGTTCTTGTATTAACTGAACTTTATAATCGTTAAGACCCGAATCTTTATGCAAAATACGGTTTAATGACGTTTTTGGAATGCCTAATTCTAAAGAACGACGAGGAATGGACAAACCTGGGGTTTCTTCAACACTTTCGGCTACAGCAGCAATATTCTTGGCTGTTCTTGAGTGACGTGCGCGGGTTTTATTCTTCACATCACCAAGTTGTCCTAAAAGCTCGAATCTTTCCACCAATTTGTGTATTGCGGTTCGGCAAGGGGCTTCACGACGACCCAAAAAATGTTCGAGTTTTACGAACCGTCTCTGCCGAATTTTCACCATTTTTATAGTGAATTTTAATAATTTCAATGCGTGGTTGAAGAATGTATTGTTCCAGTTTTACTAATAGCATAGTTTCTACTTGTCAAATGTCAACAAATGACAGCTTCAAAAGTGACAACTAGCGAAATAGCGGACTATACAAAATCGCACCTCTTATTGGAAAACCCTTTATTAGGTTAAGACTTCTTATGTCAGTATAGATTCTTGATTTAAATGAATAAATCAAAAGACTCCTCAATCACATTGGGATCTATTGAAACGATTTCACATACTGTAACTCTCAATTTTTCATCTACTTTTGGAGACATCAAAGGCACCCGCAGCCAGTTAAGCACGGTGTTTGATACCCTGGTTTATTCCTCAATCGCTAAAGACAAATGTCTACATTTCATAGGTTAACTGCATAAAATTTAAAAAATTAATAAAAAGCTCTTGAATTTATTTTGTATCCTTGTCCTTAGTTTAATTAGCTAGCTTTTTGATTTTAGCAAAAAAAAATCATTCCAGCAAAAAATCTTTCTCATGGCAAAATAAATCCTAGTCAAAAACATTTGAAACATTTACTGCCTGAACAATTTTCAAGCCAAAGTTTTGAATTTGTTCAGTATTTATTCACTTTTGATATCTTGCATCTAGATTTTAACTCACCTTTTCATCATTAAGCGTTCACTTCAACTATCAATACCAATTGCCTTCTAAATGATTGATAATAAATATCGACAGATGGTATTTTCCCACTGTTAATTTTACATACTTTCATATTTTTTTATAAATAAATTTTAAACGTACGCCACAAGCATTGATGACGATCACTTTTACTCTGCATCTTTGATAAACTTACCTTCGTTGGTCAAAAAAAAAAGCAACTAGAAACGAATAATTTTCCTATGTTTTGAATGACACGACCTACTATAGTGCAATTGATGATTATTATTAAATTGAAAAGGCAACCAACTAATTCATTATCTCTGCATATTGTTATTGGCTATTTTATCTAAAAATAACTTCAATGGTCAAATTGCATGAAAGATGGACACTGTGTTGTGTGATTGTTACAATCTTTGTCATTACCAAAACGTGTTACAATGATGGATTATTGGGTAGTTGAATGGGAATCTATTGATGGGAATTAGGTTATGAATTTGAATCTTGAAAATGCAGACCTTTTTTCTATGAAACTTTCGAATTTTCAAGCTAAAGGAAATTAATTGAATTTTCGGAATAAACTAGGTTACTCGCTTAAGACTTATTTTTTTTAGATATTTCAATTTCAGTTGCTTTATAAGGCTAAGAGAAGAGTCAATATATGCTTTTAAAATGAATCTTACATGTTTGTTGCCTAGAATCCAGTTTACTGATCTTTTTATTTTTATCTATATACACATTTTTCAAAGCACAAATCTTCAGAAAAAAAACCAATAATATTCATAACAGTAAAGTCCTAGCTTACATTTTTCATTCAAGGAGATACATTCAACAATCGTATACTTAACATTTGCAATATTCTGCAACAACATTCCATATTCTAAACAACGCACGCACTTCATGTTCAACTTGAATCATTCGCATAAAACGACAATATAAAATGAAGAATATCGTCAAGGTGTAGCAGAACAAAACCGCAAAAACTAAACGTTGTAGCCTTTTAAACCACCTTACAGAGTCTGTTGTCAAGTAAAGTTAGGAAGTCCTCTACACACTCAATTGCACATACAATCAACCGTACGCACGCAACACAACATGATTCAATGATTTTTAATTGGTTTATTACGAAAACGATACCAAGAATTAACAACCCCTTCGAATTGAATTGAACTTAATCGAGCGGAATCATGTGGCGACACATCAGGCAACCAAACCATTCGTACTGAGTCTACATACAGATAATCCATAAAGAAGACGGTATGGCACAAGAACAGGAAGTCCAAGTATATAATGGCGCCTAAGACTACTCGCATTTGCTAATTTCTCGAGACCTTTCCTGAACTTCTTTAACTTCTCATTCACATTCGCAGTTTGTTTTGTTGATCTTCATTGGGGTTGAGTATCGAATGGATTGAATATTGTATTCCAATGCTGAAGTTGGCTATAAAACAAATAAAAATTGCAGAAAAAAGAACAAGAAAAAAGAATTACTAAACTAAAGATTCTGCACAACATTCAAAATGTTGCAAGTCGACATAGGCCAAGACTTTGAATGGTTTTTAAAAGAAAATCAAAACAACTATTGGTCGTAGAAGAGAACAATCCTGCATAGATATTACAACTATGCTGAGAACGATTGGTGAATCGAAATGAAAACTTTAGGCTTGAAAAATCTGCAAGTGATTATGGCCCCTCATTAAATTCCAATCCATTGCAAATGAATTGAATTAACATAACAAATTATTCGTTCGTGACTAACCCATAAATGATCGTTTTTGAGAATAACTCTCGCGGTTGCATCTTCTTTACTGATCGGGTTGGAAGGTGAACTTTATTTGATTCGACTACAGCTTTGTTATGTTGTATCGATGAACTAACCCTTTTATGGTCAGTCATTGACAACTCTAACGAACAAGGATTGGAAATATTTCAAAGGATTTTTGAAAAACGAATATGCTAATTTTGTTGCAGAAATTGGTCAACAGTATTTTGCATTGTACAGATTTAGGTTTCATTAGTTTAAATCTATTAAAATCATACTTCAGAGAAACAACTTAAGGATAGGAAATCTACTCAAACCACCCTAAAAAGGATGAAATAACATTTTTGGAATCGGTGCGCAGTCAGTTTTCACTCAATTTAGTTAGGATTGATTACTAAATAGTTGCTACCCAGTTTTCAAAACGGGATAATTGATTTAATACTGATTCCAATAATTTTATTTTATTCTCTTTAAGGCATTTGAAAGTCGATTTTCTTTTTTTAAGCTTCTTTATTTCATGATTTTTCGTCGAAAAATTAAGTCCAATAGAATAACGGCAAAGATTTATTCAGAATAAATAATATTTTCTAGGGCTTTCTAAAATGAATTTCACAAAGACTTTCTGGCTTTGCGTTCTTTCGTTCTGTTTGTCCATCCATCAAGCAAAGGTGCTGTTACTGTTTCGTACTATAAACCCTTCAAGATCTTGAAATAGCACTCCGTTTTCAAATTTCTATTTGTTACAAAAATAATTTTCCATATAACATATTACACATTAAGCGACCTGATATGAGGGAAAGATATCCTGAAGAAGCTTAAAAATTATTCCCTCTACGAGTATGCATACCGTATCAAGAGTTTTCTCCATACCAATGAGACACGCACCAATACATTTTCTTTAGTTTCCGGCAAATATCGTTATTTACTTACACTATCGCATGTACTGTTGAGTGCCTGACGCGGAAACCAAACTGATAGTTTGGTATCAACTCATGTTTATCAGAGTGTGCGTTTAAGGGTTGGTTCAGTATCGCTTCAAAAACCTTGCTGATGCTAGGCAGAAAGCTGATTGAGCGATAGTTTTTACGGCACAAAGAGGCCTTTTCTTTCTTCATGATTGGGCAAAATTTTGGTCTTTTCCATACAGTTGGGAAATATGAATTGTTCTATATACTATTGAGCAATACGTAATATCTAGTAATCCCTGAGTAGTATATTGGGAATGCTGTCAATACCATTTGATTTCCTGTTGCTGATTTTTCCAAATATGAGACACAAATTACCATGTTTGATAAAATAATCAAGAACATTACAACTTCTTTTATGATCAGAGTTCATTGAAGAATCGATTAGCTGTTCAGGCCTAATTTGAAATCAGAAATGTTCACTCTGACTGTTTTAACAAGTAATTGATTCCGTTTCTCAGGGTCTATTGGATGAACAAATTCAGCTCCAATCAAGGCAAATTTTCATAAATTCTCTTTGAGTCAATATCTGCTTTAAATAATTTTATCTCGTTATTTATAACTTTGCGGCTCTGTATATTTACATGAAACTGCTTGCGAATCAAATTATTCACTTTGGTTAAAATGCTGTCTGGGTCCTGTGGTCTATTTTCCCTGAGTTTCTCTACCCATTTGATTCCTATAGTATGAATGGATCATATTCCGAACAGTCATAAGGTACAGTTTCAATACACCTAATGTGAGATACTTGGAGTCCTGAAATCGTCAATAAATATCATTGATGCGCGAGAGAGGAAGACTTTTCAATTCCACCTACGTGGTTACTTTTGGTGCCTCATACCTCCATATTGTTTCTATGTTTAAGTTAGGGAACTAAATTCTCAATAGTTTCTGGTGTGAACTTTACTGGCAGTGATAAATATGAACAAAATTGAACATTTGTTAGATTTTTGTCATTGAATGCCATCAAGCAAGTGTTCTTAAATTCAATTTGCAATGTTCAGTTAGACCTGAAATGAGGAAAACATCATCCTTTTGATGATTTATGACTATTATAATAGCTTTATGGTCATTATCGACCAGATCAAGATAGAATCAGAAGTATCTTGAATGGTTGAAGGTAAATTGGCAATTAAAAGAAAGTCACCCATTCTAATCCAAGCACCAACTCCCCATAATCCAAACCCATACGCGCCTCTTTCGGGAGAAGAAAAACTACCCTCCAAACAAAACTCGTGTGCCCCCAAAAAGAAAACGTCATGGTGACCTCCTATATTCGTGGAAGGAATCACAGCAATGACGATTTAAAAAATCATGGAAGTATAAAATTACTCGCCTGAGCGCAAGCAAATTAAAAATTACAGTTGACGAAGTCGCCATCCATGATGAATAACTGGATTTGGTCCGCAGATCTAAAGCGGAAGGTTACTCCTTCACACCAACGGAACGCAAAAAATACACAGTCATACTCAGAGGTGTAGACTCGGCATTCGGAGCTATACAGGTCAGAGAAGACATCGAAATACAATGTCCGGACATCAAAATTGACAATGTCTTATCGTTAACCAACGGATGATCGAAGGCAAACAGCGTGAACTTAGACTTATACAAAATAAGCCTCAACCAAAAAGAAGACCAAGACCGCCTCCTTAAGCTCCGTTTCATCCTTCACCAGAAAGCGACATGGGAAAAGCCCAGAATAGGAACCTACTTCAGTGTTATAGATATCAGCGCGTCGGCTATGTCTCGGCGAATTGTGCCTTCCAGGCAAGATGTGTAGCTTGTGGAGAGAACCACAGCCCCCGAGAATGCCCAAGAAAGGACATCGACAAAACAAGTAACCCACCTTTCCGTGTCCTCGGCAAAGAGAAAGGCCACCCATCAAACTTCTCCGGATGCCCAGAAAGGAGACGATTAGCAGGCAAGATAGCGCTTTTAAAAAATAAAATAACTACCCCTATTTCAATCCCATCTTTCCATTGTATGTAAGCCCCAATAGCAACGGCCACATCAGCACAACCAGTACCTCTATACTCGGAAGTCACGAGTGGAAGAAATTCAACTATGTGCCGGAACGCAATACCGCAAGAGAATCCGATTCAAAGAGTCCACAACGAAACTGTCCAAGTATTAGGAATATCACCAGGGGAACTCCTAAAAAGGTCGCCCAATTCTGACCGAAATACGATGGCACGCCAACACAATACAAGCCAGTTTTGCTCATTGAGCTATGCCTTAACCTGTATGGGGATAATAAAAACCCACTTTCTATTATATACCGTCCCCCAATCCCTACAGGGGCTGAAGCAACTTGAATTTCCATCGGAGAACAAATAAAAAATGAAAACCAAATAAACAATAAGTAAGAAACCGATTAAATAAATAGAAGAAGAAAATATCCTCTTGCATCCTGATGATCAGGTCGGTAAGAACTATGCCTCTTCTGAAACGCGATTTTGTATGTAACGCTTGAAGAAAACACACGACTAACCAAAATTACAAAAAAGAGTTACAATGTAATTAGGCTAAGAATAGAATAAGTTAGGTTAGTTTCGTTTAGGTGATAATCTGTAAATAAGCAAAAAAACACAAAAACCGTAAGAGCACACGGAATAAAAAAATTAACAGTAGCATTTCAAAACTGTAAAGTATAGACTAAGGTCATATAAAAAAGCTAAAGACATTTGACAAAAGTGTCACTGTCTGTCTCACGTTACATCAATGAAAGTCTTGATAAAGGAGATTATGTTATTGCAATTTTTGTGGACCTGCAGAAAGCTTTTGATACGGTTGATACAACAGCTTTTTAAAAGTTATTTAGAAGGAAGATTCCAAAGAACATCAGTCAATAATGTCTTGAGCAATCTAGCACCAATGAAATCGGGGGTTCCTCAAGGACCCATACTTGGACCAACCTTGTTTTTACTATACACCAATAATTTAAATACATGCAAACTGAAAGATCACCACACATTATATGCTGATGATACTGTACTTCTTTATTCAGGACATGATAAAGTTGCCATGGAGAATATCGTCAACGAGGATCTAAATAAATATCTACATGGCTTATTGAAAACAAGCTAGCATTGAATACTACAAAACAAAATACATGATTTTTAGGCAGAAGGATAAGGAAAACATAGAAAGACATAGATTTGAAATTAAATATCTCGGTCTAACCATACATCATCATTTGACATGGTTGCCACACATCAATAATTTGAGGAGACAACTAGCACCAATGATAGGAGTGTTGAGAAGATATGGAGGTTTTCCAATGCATATAAAGAAACTTGTATTAAATGCATTTTTACTAATAAAGCTACATTATATGGTGGTCATTTGGAGTCAATCATCAAAGCAAACTAGCAGACTAGCAGGAAAGGAGTACTTCACAGCATTTGGTGTGCCCCTTATACCGATGTTTTAGCATTGCCTGGAGGTACCCGTAGGAATCGACGACGTGTGAAGTGCAGGTCGCACGAGCGTTGTGCGATGATGAAAGAGTGGTAGGGAATGGAGGTATTAAATAAAAATGAATCGTAATATTAAAACTAAGTTAAGTAACATATGTCAAAAGAAAAGTTTCAATAAAGTACTACTACTACTGCTACTACTAATACAGTATAGCAATTGAGTTAATGGAGATAAGACGAAACTCATCTTACGGTACGTGGCTATGTGGCAACTTATTTGTACAAACTAGTTAAGTTGAATTTAGAAAACAATACTTTAATGCCCCAACTTTATTTGTTGATTACTTTATTTACACTTTCAATACTATCTTAAGTTTTCAGTTACAGCTCACGTCAAAGTTAAAAACACTTTATTCAATACCAATCGCTATAATTTTTAAAAGAATATAAATTAAATTCCAATTAATAAAAATACTGAAGGCTTAATGGCCCAAATGGCTCTCTAAGTTTATACGTTATCTATCAGAAAAACCATTTAATCAGAAAACACTATTAAATTCAACTCAATCAAAATTATTACATATGTTATGATTCGGTTGGCAAAAGGAGAAAAAAAAAACCAACACGATTCAAAAATTAACTATAATAGTAAAACAAGTTGGGTAGACAGACCTATGCTCATGTCAGAAGGGTTTTGTACTCAACTTACAAAATGCAGTAACCAGTAACGAATAAAATCAAGAAACATGTCATGTTTGAGGATCATACTATTATTAGCAGAGTTGAAAGAATTTTGACTTCTGAGGTATTTGTTATAGTTATACCCACAAATATCTCCCTTGATAATTATTTCAGATTTTTTAAGATCACGGGTGTCCATTCGCGAGGAAGGAAACACATTTTTCATGTATTTCCCCCCCCCCACCTATGCCCCACAGAAGCAAAAACTGTCAGTTTAAGAACTGTTTTGAAAAGCTCTCATAGAGAACTTTCAGTTGATACTAATATCGACTACCTTTCATGAAATTTTTTTTCAGGGGCCACTCCTCTGTACTGTAATGATCGATTCATGTCCTGTTTTTTAGAATCTTAGAATGGTTACAAAGCCCTTTTGCTAGGAGCTCTCTCCTGCCTTTCCGACTTGTTTCAATTGTATATACTCATCCTCATGATACCTATCATTCCTGAAATTTTCATGCAAATCCTAGCAAAGCTGTAGTTTCTAAGTCGGTAAAAAGCGCATATGGCTCCACAGTCATATGTTTCCATAGTAATACAGGGCATATTGTTCCATAGTACTACAGGAAAATTCAAATCGCTATAACTTCGTTAAATACTATTCGATCTTTATGAAACTTTCAGGAAAAGTCAATCTGATAAATAGTCATCTGTTTGCTAAATTTTATTGAGTTTAAGGGTACCGCTTAGATTTTATTCAAGAAAACATAAAATCGATAAATCATACTATTACTAACAAAGTTGAGTGAATTTCGACTTCTCATGTATTTGTTGTTGTTGTACTCATTAAGGCCTACATTCGTGATTTTTTTCAGATTTTTCGGATGAAAGATGTCCAATCGCGAGGGGGGGTACGCGGAAAGTTCGTACATTTCCCCTTCCCCTGCCCCCCTCGGTACTTATAAGGCAATTTTAAGACTTGTTTTGAAAAGATCTCGTTGAGACCTTTCCAATGACACCCTACTCGACTACCAATGGTGAAAATTTTTTTTTGGGGGGTCACTTCCCTATATGAGGAGACCCCCTCAAACCCCTTTGAAAATTTTTTCCACCATTGAGCTTTCAAGAGGTCACCACTTCTGACCTTTCCACAAAGTTTCATGGCTGTAGCTTCTATAGTTTCGGAGAAAAAGTGCTGTGACATACAGACGGACAGACGGACACAGGTCGTGATTGCAATAGGGTTTTGTATTTTAGTACAAAACCCTAAAAACAGTGAACTTTTATCCTACATCTAATATGTTATGTCATAATCTAATTCTAATAAAATTCAATCAAAAACTTGATCCTGTAGTAATACAATGCTATCACAATATTGATTACCCAAACGAACCTGATTTTTAAGCCTATAGGGTGAGCCAAATACAAGTTTCTTTTTAAATATGCGATAAAATCAACAAAAATCAAATTTTTTTCTTATATTTTGGCCTTTTTCGCAAGAGCAAACCTTCCACTGCTGGCGTAACAGTACGCGATCCTCTCAGCCTAGTTTTCCAAGACATTATTGATGGTTTCTGGCCCTATCTGAGTTATGGTTTGTTCAATTTCAATTTCCGTACTTGAATCGTTTGTGGATTTTTCACATAACATGTATCTTTCACAGTGCCATATAAAAAGAAATCCAACGGTGTCAAATCACAGCTTCGAGGCGGCCAACTGACATCACCAAGGCGGCTGATTATACGATTTCCGAATCTTGTGCGCAAAAGACCGATTGTTTGATGAGCTGTATGGCATGGCGTGGCTCCTTGTTGAAAGCAAAGGTCAGTCAAGTTCAAATGCTCAATCTTCGGCCACAAAATTCGGTTATCATGCCTCTGTAGCGCTTTCCGTTGACCAAAACAGCAGTTCTAGGCTCATTTTCAAAGAAAAACGGTCCAATGATGCCACCGCTTTAGAATCCACACCACATTGTCACTCGCTGAGGATACATTGGCTTCTCGATAATCACGTGTGGGTTTCGCGAGCCCCATATGCGGTAGCTTTGTTTTTTCACATAGATTTTTTAAAAAACATCGGCATCCAGTTCGATTTCGATATTTAACAACGATGTTCAAGCGTAAATCAATTCATTTCATTCCAAAGATTAAGCCCTGGGCTACAATCAAACAGAACCCAACATAAGAAATGTCAGCTAAGTTACGAGCAACATAGGTCACCTGAAAACGATTGCCACTTATGTTGTTTTGACAGATGCGAAGATGTGTCATTGTGCGAAAATTTTTAAAACAAATATTAACAATGGAATGTTTAGAGATAATTTTAATGATCATGGTTTTAATATTGTTCTATTTGTGTGTTGAAGAAAGTCGAGATATTTACGGTTATTTCGAAACAGTATATTTGCGTATGAAAGAATATGACCCAAAAGAATTTTTTAAACATACCAGGATGGCCAGAAGCACTTACGATCTGTTGTTTGAATTATTAAAAGAAAAGTTAACAAATTTTCCCAGAGGCCAGCTATTGCTGCTGAATGTAGGCTTGCATTAACTTTTTCTTAAAAATATACAATGAAAAACTAATCCTAGAACGAAGATATCAGTTTTGTGTTTGTTTTCAGAGTTCTATCGCAGGGAGTGTCACATAAGTTTCTAGGATGGAGCTTCAAAATGGGGAAAGCAACAGTACGGAAAATAATCCTAGAGACATGCGATGAAACTTGGATGACTCTGAGCAAAGTACATGTGAGTACACCAAAGATTGAGAACGTTCGCACCATTGCCGACAATTTCGAAAATCAGTTGCTGGTTCTTCCAACTCCGATCTCTGGACTTCGGCCAGATATGCCAAGATATCAACCTTTGCCCGAATACTTTTATTGGGGCGTAGTCCACTGACAATTGTACCTACCATTTGGCCGAAGTTATCCTCGACATTATTTCGATCCGCTGTTGACTTCTCTTTAAGGTACTCAGGGAAAGTATCTATCGCCGTTGTCATTTCCATTTGGTGCCATTGAATGCAAACACATAAACATCCAAAACCCACCGAATAGCGATTAAGCGTTTTATAATTTACAAATCGGCATTCACCATTGTCCTGCTGGTTTGCCGTGATACAAGATACATATTTAGATACGTTGACATAGAAGCTTGTGGCAGCCAATGTTATGGTTGTGAGTGGTTGTATATAATGTAATGCTTTCATTCATTTTGATAACCTTTTCGTGGGAATTTTTGCGAATTCTTTATTCGGAAGGAAACTATTGAGTGGCCAACTATCGCTGCCTCCACCCACAAGGCTACTGAAAGTGCAGTTAAGCTTCCCCTATCTTTTCGTAGCGGGCAACACCTTCCCTTTGAAGGAAACTTTGATGCGCCCATATCCAGGAAAGCGACTAGACAGCAACAAACGCATATTCTACTAAAGGCTGTCACGTGCACGTGTACTAATAAAGAATACGTTTCGTATACTAGTTAGCCGGTGGAGAGTATTACGGAGCTCACTCAAGTGCTTCCCAGAAAATGCGGAAAAATTGCGTTAACAACAATCGCAGCTCACAATTTTATAAAATTGATCGACCAGAAGCCAGCTGTCTACTGCCCGACTACATTTGTTGACCGCAAAGATGAAGACGGAAATATAATTCTGGAAGGATGGCAAAGATATGTGGGAAATGACAAACTATTTAAAGCAGCCACGATGGGATCAAATAATGCGGCACAAATAGCATTCCAACAACTCGATTCCCTGAAAAAATACTTTTCAAACAAAGAAGCGATCAATCGGCAAAGAAGAATTATGTAAATATAATAGAATTTAATAAAAATAGGCAGTTTTGGCGTGAAACTCGTGTTATAAAATCAAACCAAATAAATTGCACTTGGAAACAACATAAGAAACCCATATTATGCATTACAAAAAATAAAATAAGATAAAAAAGCCAATATAATATATACATTTCTCATAAACACTACATAAAATTAAAATTTATCTGCAAAATAAAAGCGTATATTTAGGAGATATATTAAGATTTATTTTAAAATTTTACGATAGTTTGCTGGTTCTTTTAACTCCGATTCCTGGACTTTGGCCAGATACGCTAAAATATTAACCTTTGCCCGGATCCTTTTATTGGGGGCATAGTCCACTGATAATCGAACCTACAATTGGCTGAAGTTATTCTCGACATTAGTTCGATTCGCAGTTGACTTCTCTTTAAGGTACTCAGTGAAAGTATCTATCATCGTTGTCAATTTCTCTTTCAGGACATTTGAGGTCGACCTACGTTTCCGACTCTCACCGAGCGATCCTTGGGAGAAACTGCCGTCCACCTCTTCATCCATTATGGAGTCGTCCAAAGAATACGAGCAGCTTGGGCTCGGCGCCATGCTAGTTTTTATCCTGCGAATAGTTTAATTATTGATGAATGTAAATATAGAAAATATATACTTACTTTCTCGGTTGCATAGGTTCTTTTAAAAAAAAGACATATCCTTTCAAAACCCCCACTCTGTGGAGCATCGTCTTGTGCACCTGACCCAGAAGGCGCATATAGTTTTTTTAACTCCCGCGTATATCGTTCGCGGAGACTGCACTAGTATAGCTCGCATATTTCCTCTGAAATGAATAAATAAACGCTTAATTTATGCATGCTAATTTTATTTAAGTTAATTTATTGACCTGATAAAAATCCCTTTCGATAAATTGGCTTGGGTAAACAAACCTTGAGAAACTACCGACACATATCACTAGATGGTCTTTCTATTAAAATTATTGCTATGAATAATTTATAACAATACTTAAAGAGCTTCGTGCGGTCTCTCCCTATCAATTGCCATCAAACCATATGAGGAATTTTTGTCCGATCAACTACGTAACTTTAAAAAAATTTTATTTTTAACAACATTTTGTAGTTACCGGTTGATTCTAGTTGTTCTGCTACTCTTGCCCAGACGCGCACCTATGCCCCGCCATTTTTATAGCCGACATTCTTCTTCTCGTACAAAATGGGTTGATCTTTTACCAACCCGATTAACCTTTCCCTGAAATTTGCTTCAGTAGTGTTCACCATTATGTATGAAATAAAACGCGTTATTACTTTAAATATAACACCAGAATTGAATTATAGCTATAGCTATCTTCGGTACAACCAAAAGAAAGGAGCTCCAAGGGCTCTTACTGGGCTGGACGATGTCATTACCTGGCATCCCTGTCAGGTGCCCATTGATGATTTCCTTCTGAGGGGGGCCAACCTGTACATTTTTGGCTAGTTCCATTACTATCGGTATCTTCTATTTAACTGTTCCTGTGTAGGTGAATTTGTCACCGAATAAAAAAAAACATCATTGAACTCCTGGCAAAAACTGGTTATAGTAGCCCTCTGATCTGCACTTAAATGTTCATAAAAAGTTACTTCTTGCTTGAGTTTGGCATTTTATTTAATTTGGTTAGAATTCTCTTTGTCATGAACTATTTACATGCAATTCAAGGCTGAAAGGGAACTACCTAATGTGATTAATTTGCTCTAATTGGTCGAAAAGACTCTCCTATTTACTTCCTGGTCCTTATTGAAAGCATTTGGGTGATAGTTTTCCAAAATCTCAATTTTCAAGTCTAACACTGAAAGCTCTATTGTTGTGCTGTTGAAATTTATGCCAATCAGTACTTTTTGCGGACTCAATAAGCTATTGGCCAGATATACTCCCTCCAGAATTTATTGAGAATGACAGATAATCTCCTGGTACAGGTGCAACGGCATCTGCAAAATATCTTGGGAATAGGGATGAATAGTAATGGCCGTATCTAAAGTAACCCTAGTCATCCCATCGGAAGTTTCGCAAGTCAGTATCGTTAGATCGTTGTTTTTTGCCCCTGGACTATAATGGTGCTAACTCCACGCTATTACATATTACCTTGTGGCACTGATGAATGCATGGATCTGCAGGTTAAAACTGCAACAAGTCATTGAGAAATCCTAGTATCTTATCTGCCACATGAAAACTACATAGCGAGGGCTGGACAAAGTGAACTTACGCTTAACCGTGCCGAGAGTTTCAACTCTTGCAAAAGGATTGTACAATGCTATTGAGCTTTCTTTGCTTATATGATACATTTTCTGATGGAAGTCGGTTTGATTAGACTAACCTTAGCACCAGTGTCAATGTTCAGTTTTCTTTTTGATCGTCTTCCAATTTCCAAAGCGAATAAAACCGTAAATAATCCGGAACAGTGTGGATCTGCCCTGATCTTTACTGGACTTAGAGTCAAGTCGGGAACGTTTGGGTAGACTTTCCCTCATTTCTCTGAGTTTTACTCTCCCATACCACATTTGAGCACATCATGTGCTTTACATTCACAGGAAACACATTTCATTTTTATGTCATATACTCATCTACTAGACACTGGTTTAATCTGCAATCTCTACCCTAGAGACCGCGTTTGTTGCAAGTGGTACAGTAATATGTATTCGTCCTTCTATGACAGTCTACGAATGAGTGCCCTGACTTATTGCAGTAATTGCAAATCATTCACGGTGTTTGGTTAAGCTTCTTGGATTTCACAATTTCAGAGACTAGCGGCAATACTGTTTGAACTGGGGTTTGTATAGCTTGTACAAACTGATGTTGGGCAACGGGAATGAAATAAGGTTAAAAATGTGTTACTGATAGGTTTAACTGGCGTGCAGCTGCAAAGATAGAATACTTGAGTGCTCACAATGCTCAAAGTGAATAGAAAACTCCCTGCTAGAGTCTGTCCATGCCCAGGGCCTCTGGTATCAAATCCTCAAAAGAAATCTTCTTCAACGCTAATAGGTATTAGCATGAGTAGTTCAATATCTCATCACTCTTGAGGATGTTTTTCGTAAAATTCTCTAAATGGGAACTTGCAATCTGCAATGATTTTCTACCATACTTAACTGATAACTGGGAATTGATTGCCGCCAAAGTTTCCATGGGACCTTGTCAAGTTATAACTTGTTAACCAACTGTTCATAAATTCCTGTTTGTTTAACAGCTCCTCAGTAGCTTCAAGAGTGGCAGGGAAGAAAGAAATTAATTGATAAGATTCTCCCTG
Source organism: Odontomyia ornata (assembly GCA_963969285.1). NCBI lineage: Eukaryota > Metazoa > Arthropoda > Insecta > Diptera > Stratiomyidae > Odontomyia > Odontomyia ornata. The sequence continues at coordinate 62,565,967 of OZ017741.1, read as the reverse complement.
TAATCTGGTGGGGAATGCAGCTCTAAACTTGATTGTTGCATCCTAAAAATGTATGTCATTTAAGAATTAATTTGAGACTCGAGGCTCCCGAGAATAATGAAATCATTATCCATCAACTTCGCTACTTTTGCGTAGTTCACCATTGTGCTTAATAATAGTTTTGCTTCTGAATTGGATACAAATGGGTTTCCCTTTTCAGGTGTGATTTGGGCAGCTAGTGGACTTGTTGTAACTTCACTAGTGGAAAATGGATTTTCTCAGTTTTGGAAGGTTATTAGCCTTTGTGGCGGTGATTGTGATAAAGAGAAGTTACCTGAATAGCTTTGCGGAGTATCGCAGAACTGTTGTATTTTTTATTTATTTTTTCCGTGGATATCAGTCTGAGTTTTCTGATGCTGCTGTTGTCAGTACCCCCACTTGAACTGCTAACATTGAACCTGGAGTAACTCTCATGTAATTGACGATATGACCTGGTTGGCCAGTCATTTTACTATGAAGACTCCTTTAGATGGGATGAATGCTTGCCTCCTCTGTTTTGCTTTATGGCTTCTACGGCGCAGGGTTTCCCGCAATTGTCCGCATTCTGTTCAAGAGCCTCTCACAAATTTTCCCGTTCAGTCATAGGTCCTACAGGACAGTCGCCCGTACACAGCTGTAGCAGGTGGGCCAAACAATTCCTCCAGATAGCTGTTGTATTGAAACTATGGCTGCCCTTCTACTAATACTGTACTTTGGAGATACATCTGCAGCTCATTTGATCCTTTGCAAACTCGTTTATAAAGTACAGTGAATATTCAAGCGCTCCGATGTTTCTCGCCAACTTTTTAAATACGAAACCTATGCTTACTACTAAAGTCAATAAACAAAAATATGGTAAATGTAATTTCAACTTACCTTCTTAATAAAGTATCACATATTGGTGCGGATAATTTCAATTGCTAATTGTTTTTTACCAATAGTCACACTCCGAAATAGGCTCAATAACTAAATTAAAAAATGGCAAACTTATTTAATGCTAACCACCAAGTCCGTCACCATATTCTCCTGTTGAAATAACGCCTAGTTAGAGCTATTATCACATTCGCTCCTCACAGGGTATGCGTATGCAAAGAGATTGCTCGAATAGCATGCCCTTCAATCACTCGACAACGTGCATCTCGCATAAGGTATGCGTATATACGTAAGTTAGACGATATGTGTAAAATAAGGATCATTGAAAGATCTTGTATCAACACATACGCAAATATTTAGTGCTCGTGCAATATGATAAGACTGGTGGATGCGTCACACCAAACAAGTACCTGCTTGAAAAATATATCACAATATACCTAGCTTTTAAAAATTAAAAGTTTCCGAAGCTAAATCATCTCATATATATTTAATTCAGACCACAGCGCGTACAACAAAAATCTTGGCCAGCTCCACACACTAATCTCAAATATATAATCTTCAGCCAACAGTGCCACTGAAACTTTCTCTGCTCATGATGCATATTCATCGAGTACCTCCCGCATCTACGATAACTCACTATCTGAACTGCGTTGTCGTTTGGAAGCCTAAGCTCACGAAAATTTGTAGTGTGGCAACATGGACGATTGGAGTTATTCAGCTAAATCGAGAAGAATGTATTTTCATGCAGCATTTTTCTTTTCATACCTATCTACAAATTATTCTTGCATCCATGCCATTATCCAGGATTGAGTAGAGAGAGGAATTGAATAGTTACTTTTTAATTCGTCCATTTTCCGGTAAGAAATAAGTTGTTTTAAGTGTACAAAACAACTGTGGGATTCATTATGCATCTACTTGAAAACAAATATGGTTTTAAAATAATTTTACAAAATTTCTTAAAAATTTTTTTACAAAAACCTACTAAAATCATGACTTGTATGTCAGTTTGTCCATCCATCAGTGTGTTACAGCAATTTTTTCGCAAACGATACAAGCTAGAATCATCAAGTTTTGTATGAAAGTGTAAAATGCGCCCTCTTCAAAGTTCAATTACGAAAAAAGGTTACAAAATATTTAAGGGGGGTCTCCCCATAAAGGGAGCCGCCTCTGATTAAAAAAAAATTCATTAAGGGCAGCCTATATTGTTACCAAATATAAGGTCTTGATGAGAAATTTTCAAAACAGTTCGAAGCTGACATTTTTTGCTTAAGGCGCACAGAGAGGGAAACAAACGAAAAATTTGTGTCCCGTTCTTCGTGATTGGACACCTGTGACCTGAAAAGTCCGAAAAATATTATGGGAATAGATGTTTATGAGTGCAACAAAAACAAATATCTCAGAAGTCAAAATTCGCTCAACTTTGTGAATAATAGTATGATCTTCGAATTTCACATTTTCACCAATTGAAACGTATGAATACCCTTAAACTTGACGATATTTAAGTAATCTTATAAAAGGTCCTAATATTATGCAAGTTTGATGAAAATCGAATGATATTGACAGATGTTATAGCCATTTGAAATTTTTCCAATTACAAAAACAATAATACACGATTTTGGTATTTTGTGAATTTTCCATCGCATCAGACACTGCAATTTTGATTTGAAATTTTTAAAATTTTCAGATAAGATCGATAACATAAATGTTTTTTGAAATTCATGATTTGAGTGATTTTTGGTAGTTTGCAACAAATTGGTGACCGTTGAAAATGGAGAAACAATGGATTTTCTTTTAAACGTGCACATCTCTTTGACATGTTTCTTGATTTTATTTGTTTCTGGTGACTGCATTTCGTAAGTTGAGTACAAAACCCTTCTGACATGAGCGTAGGTTTGTCTACCCAACTTGTTTAACGTTCACCTCAAAAATGTAATTATGATCATTCAATGCAATCAATATAATCCATAGTTAAAAGACTCCTGTTAAGAATGAAAACCACGAAATTCAATTAAAAACAAATTTTCGCTACTCATAGTAGTTGTGGTCTAATCGTAAAAGCGCCAAATTTCGATTACGTTCATATATTTTGTTTACTATAAAATATGAGTAAATCTAGTGGCAGATCTTATGTAACTACAAGTTTGGCTATTTGATTATTTGTGTATAGTTCTGGTAGACTTCTCTCGTTTAACATTATAATGTAAATAGCATATTCGTATATTATTATTTCAGAAAAAGAAATTTATTTTCAGATTGTTGTAGACTGCAAATATAAATAAAATCAAAAATTTATTCTATTTTCCATCATAATTTATTTTAAATAAGCTTATAGACGATTCCAATATTTTATTTTAAATTATTGCTTTAATCTAGTTTTGATTTCAATACGCAACAAATTAGCTTGAATAATCTCAATAAATTTCATGCTAATTTCCTCATTTTATAATTATTGAGTGTTAACGTTTATCCAATATTCTTGTAGGTTTAAATATCTTTTTGATCTTTTATCAAAATCACGATTTCATTTACATAAACATGATTAGCTTTAAGACTAGATCCAAAAACTCATCCGAATGGCATTCTCGTGGCACAGTAAATAAAAGCGTTTCACCTTCAAAAATCATCTTCCAACCATAAATTAGACGAAATTGCAATTTCTAGTGTTAAAACGTTCAGTAAGTTAAACCTTCTTCTTTCACGACAATCCAGTTACCTTTTAAATTTTTAGAAATGAATAAAAACGAGATCGCCAATAATGCATAAAAAATAGAAATATTGAATTGTTATTTATGGAGACTTTATTGAGATTATTTCCACGAAGTGATTTTTTGTCACACACTGATATTTTCTGATGGTGATGAATAAATGATCCAAGATGGATTTGATATGATTGACTGAATTAGTCTAGACCACCTAGTGATTGGACTTGGGGGTAACAGTTGTATTTTGATGATGTCCGAACTCAAAACTATGTTTGACGCCTCAAATCCAGTTCAAAACAAGAATTCCAATAAATTTTGTGAATTATGTGAGCTCAACAAAATTTTGAATGCTTGCCTGTTGGGTATTATGTAATATATTGAACAGTAGGATGTTTTTTAAATATTAAATAGAAATTATAAAATTCGATGATTATCTCACAAAGCAACCGGTCAGAAAACTTCTGATAAGCATACTTTCTATTTTAACGAACCAGCCGATTAGATACGTGTTATCTGCATAGATCATAGTTTTTCAGATGGTTCAGCATGATTGAGTGCATGCTGCATGCTGAAAGAATTCGGATGAACAAATTCATTTGATCGGAATACACTGCATATTTTCAATTGTTTTTTTTTTTCATATAGTGATGATAATCATCTGAATTCACTGAACCCTCCTCTCTATATTTTTCATATTAAATTCTAATCAAAAACCTTAACAGCATACACTTTAAGGAAATTCATGAATTTCTTTCAAGACTATCAAATACGGCAAATGTCAATTTTTCGTGGCACATCCTTAGATTTTTTAAATTAGCTACTTGTGTCATTTATAGTAAGACTCTCATCACTTAAATGATATTGGTTTTTATTATGCATTGAAAAGTCTTAACTTTGTTTAGGAAATAGTCAAACTTTGGATCCTGTTTCAGTACATATTAAGTTCACGGGTGCCGTTGCAAATTTGCGAAGCAAAGCATTGAGTTAATTTTAACTCCTAGAGTTTGTTTTGCTCTTGAACTCCTTAAATCTTTGATATGATCCCTCATTCTACTACCTTTGATAAAAAATTTCAGAGGTCGCTTCAGTAAAAAGGTGACCCTCCTAAAAGCATTTAAAAGTGTAAATAAGATCTGAACTTTTGAGAAGCCATTACTTCTGAGTATTCTACAATGTTTGATGATTGCATCCATAGTTTTGTGAAAACTTGCTGGATGGGAAAGTAGTAGGTTTTTGTAAAATTTGTTTTACAAGCTTCAAAAAGGTACCAAGTACACTTTCTCATCCGTGTTGCGGAGATATGTGTGCATCTCAGTAATGACGATACGCAGCAAAAAGTTTAGAATAACTTTTGTACATAATCACACAATCGATAGTTTTTGTCTAAGCTATTTGTCTATAACATAATTATCGAGAAAAATATAAAAAATCTTGATTTTTAACATTGGACCTTTAAAAAAATTTTTGCAGAGGCAGGATTGACGAAAACTTTTGTATAATTAAGATTTGTATCAATTTTCAGCTCTGCGAATTATTGTGAACTTACCACAACTTTTTGTTTATTTTGACTAGATTACGTCATTAACATTAAGCGTCATCAGCAAACCAACGCATCTGATATACCTGATCTGAATCTTCGCTTTATAGACTGCACTCACCGCATACCAAGTCCCCAGCAGAGTGAATTGTGGATCTATGAGTCTTCTCTTCATGAGTTCCAGCAGATGTAACGGGCAGTACGCAAATGACAACTCGAGTTTTTCTTTCATATTGCTGACCAGTACTTTGTTACTTTGCAGCAATAGCGAGTCAGGACAAAGCTGGAGCTTCAAATCAAATAAAAGTCTTGCTGAGAACTTTTCAACAGAGCTCTAAAAATGGCAATGTTTGCTTCAGGGAATGCAGAGGGGAGAGAAAATGTATGAAAAATTCTCCAGTTTTATTTTTAAGGAAGGTGACCATTCCGCAGGAGTCTTATCACAAACGGCACTAACAAAGGTGGTGTTTGCGAGAAAAAAGAGCCTGTGTAATCCCGTCCATATTTGCTTTATGCAAGCAGAGCTTTCATGGAGCATTAATCTTCTGCACGACCAGCTTGAACCCAAGATTTCTTGGATCCCTGATGACGTTATCCACGAAGTCAAGCCAGCAGCGACTCCTACTGCTCTTGTCCAGTCTACGAAAATATTTTCTAGCCAATCTGTTTGCTATTAATCGTTGTTCTGCTATTTCAATCAACCGCCAGTAGACTGAAGATCACTGTGTTGAGGTCTTCAACCAGGCATTTAAAACCTACAAGTAGACGTAATGATCCTCATAGTTGAGTTTATTACATTTACCATTGCCTATACTATACGGGTGCTCATTTCTAAGCAGTCTTTAAAGTTTTTTCCAGTTTTGTACCTAAAAAATATTAGCTGAGCTAAGCTTCAGCACGAAAAGTTCAGTTCCGGCCACCATCACCAGGAAATATTTTCCACTCGGGTTGATGCTACTTCAATAGCTCTCGTGTAGAAATCCCCCGACGAAGACCTGAGTTCGACATATATCCTCCCGAACATCAAAGTCAAAAGCGCTTTACTGAATACTAATCGTTACAAATTTTCAAAGAATATACAGCAAATTTCAAACAATAAATATACTAAAAACTTAATAGCCTGAATGGCTCTCTAAATTTATACATTATTAATCAAAAAACATCTAAACAAAAAAACAATATCAAATTCAATATAACTGGAACTGTTTCCTATTTTTTATTGATTGAAAAGAAGAAAAAAACAACCGCCAACACTATTCGAAAAATTAAGTATAATATATCATATTAGATGTAGGATAAAAGTTCACGATTGAACTTTTATCCTAAATCTAATATGTTATAACCCAACTCTAATTAAATTCAATCGAAAACGTTATCTCACACTAATACAATGCTAAAACTTTAAAACTTATCTCTAAAACTAATACAATAAACATAGTATATACCTAGACTAAATATTGAGACTTATACCTAATTTGTAACATAAATAAACAACAACAGCACTAAATATAGAAATAATGAGGCGAAACTCACAAAGTAAGCAACAAAAACACAAAATAAATAAAAAATAACCGCGAATAATTTAGACATTGTCATTTAGCCACCAATACCTATATTGCTCCGCCACAGCTCAACCAGCCTCAACGAATCTAGCAAATGAATACATCTATTGGAATTGTGGATGGTGAACTCAAATTCGTGGCCCGTATATATATGTTATGTAATTGGGACACCGTCAGAATCAAAAACATATCGATTCATGCCCGTATACATGAATGCTTCTAGAGGAACAAAGCCCGCGGCAAGACAAGTCTCAATATACCCGTCGGTAGGGTGAGACGGCTGTGAAATCCAGGAGTTTTCACTCACAGTTAAAAATTTTGCGATCTGATTCCAAAGAAGCCACAATATGAAAATATCGACTCTCGTAACTTGAGCAGATTGATAAATTCTTCTATTCGATGTATAATGCTTCCAGTCCGTGTCTGGCTTTTTGTATAAACCAGTACATGCACGGAGGCATTTCTTTTCGAAAACCCTTAATCTTTCCATAGTACTTGCACTCTGACTGTCAAAACTGGTCTAACAAGGATCTTATGACTGATAACTTGGACCTTTTGATGAATATATCTGGCATGAAAAAGTGATCGAAGGGCCATAGCTACTTCGTGCATTTCCTCTTCCCGTGCTGCCTCAGTGCTGATAAGGTAGTTTTAAGACCGGTTTTGAAAAGATCTCTTTACGACCTTTTCAATGGCACCCTATTCCACAAACAATGGTGAAAATTCTTCTTGAAGACTCTGCCCGGTATAAGGGGGCGCCCCCCTTAAATCACTCTGAAAAATTTTCACACTCCAAAACTTTCAAGAAGTCACCACTTTTGATCTTCCCACAAAGTTTCATGGCTATAGCTTATATAGTTTCGGTGAAAAAGTGCTGTGACATACATACATATGGACGGACGGGCAGACGGATACAGGTCATAATTACAATAGGTTTTTTTAGTTTAGTACAAAACCCTAATTAGTCCCTGTAACCACACTACATCGAATGCTTTCTCCATATCGATGAGACATGCTGCAACACATTCTCTATCATTTAGTTTCTAACAGATACCTGAGGTTACTTTCATTTTTGCATGTATGTTCAAATGCTTGGCATAAAAATCAAGTTGGCAAATAAGCATCAACTTATATTTCTTACTGTCTGAAGGTCGTAAACACCTTGGCCGTTTTGCACTCATCTGTGAAATATGAATTGCTCAACATGTTTTTGAACAATATGTAATAATTCTCAATAGCAACCTCAGGCAAATTTTGGAATACCGTCAATACCACATGATTTGTTGTTGTTGATCCTGTCAAATATGAAACACAAGTCTTCACAGCTGACAAAATAATCAATAAGATTCATTTCCAGTACTAGACCATACTCTCCGACGAAAACAGAAACGAGGTGGAACAGAGCAAATGGACATAAAACGATCCAAAAACAAGAACCTAATATCCCTCTACCTAACTATATTTAGTACTTATCTGCTAAACCCATCTTAAACTCATATCCTTCCACGCATCCTTAAGACACTGAAAGTGACTCTAAGGAGTTGAAATGTAACAAAGCAAAGCCCGACGGTTTTTCAAGAAAAAAGATAATCAGCCTGCGTATGTCAAATTACATAATAATTGACTGCCATCAGATTCAAGCTCGGTATGAAGTCAGATGTAAGTGTTTCGTTGAAATGAAGATTTGATTCAACGTTCAAGCTTGATTTCAAGTCGGAAACTTTAGCTTCAGTGACTTCTGAAAAACATGATTCCCTCTCTCAGGGGTTCCAACCAATTAAAATATGTTCCAATCAACGCAAATATTGTGCTTTGCATAAAAGAATGGTAGATGTTCATTCAGGTAAGATGTACACTTTAAATGACAATTTTTGGATACCATACCCATATGCAACCATTCCATCATTCAAAGCCCCGCACTTTAAATGAGCGTTGTTCCAAACCAATTTTCTAAGGGTACGATGCTTGATGGTTCTTTTTATGGTGCTGTTTGTTGAGCTGCAGCTAGACAGTCAAACTGAAAAAGCAAGTTAGGAACATTGAAACTTCGTTCTAAGTTTAATTCCAGGATACTGTTTATTAGAGCAGCACTTCAACCTTAGGGAGTTCTTTGAAAAAACCGCACTTTTCCATTCCTGGGAGGTAATTAACCCTGTAGGAGCATCTTTCTCGATACACTTTTTTCTTGTATAACTAACAAACTGTTTGATGTCGTGAACATTGAATGCTTAGTTTCTTCATGCATGAAGTAAGGGTACAGTAAGGAAAAGGTATTGCTGCCTTATAAAATCCTAGTTCTATGATTTTTTAGTACTCGCGGCCTGCAATTTTTTCGTGTTCCATTGTGAACCTAACCTTCTAGTCAAGTTCTTAAGTGGATTTCGATGAGTCATTTGCACCCAGAGTGGATTCAGCAGTGGGAGTGGCTTCAATTGCAGGAGTTGTTCACGTTTTGATTCTGCTGCAGTGGCTGAAGCTTTGATGTATGCCCAGAACGAAGGCACTGATAGTAAAAACGAGATGGCAGATCCTACACAGATGAGCTGTGCAAAGTTCGGGGAGCTGTCGGGATAAAAGACAACCATACCACCAGCATATCAATACGGCTAACTCGGGCTTTCAACTTATGGGTGGGGTTCGGGGTAAAGGCCCCAAATGGAGATTTATTCTGAGATATGGTCAGAAAAGGCCCTACGTGAGAAAACACCTATTAAACTCATGACCACGAATAAAGACTTATGTCATTATCTGGCCAAAAAGCGTCTACGTGCGAAAATACCCGTTATCTCAATTGAAAACATGGTGACCATCGACAGAAATCCCATATTCATAGTTGAAAACCCTGTTACGGTATCGCCTTTTTACTTTGACCTTAGGGTAACTCTCCTACCACAAGCACGAAGAGTAAACAAAAAATGCTCCTGTTTTAGACAAAAAGAACTTAAATAAAAGACGTCATAACCAATCGAGTCTCGATGAAACTCTGTAGTGGCAAGTTCTTTAAATTCAAACAATTTTGTAGTTAAATTAAGGAATCAGGTTAAGAATTCAAGCAGAGAGTTTCATGTAAGTAGTAAAGGACCGCCTGAAGTAATGAGGAATCAATCAAGCCTAACCGCGATTACTTCCGTAAAACTTTCTGGAGATGCTGATGCTAATGAAATGTCTAACAGTGGTAGTTCCAAAGCAAAACCGAAAACATCTGGTGATGGATCGCAAATACAAATGCCAATTCGTACGAATTCCTTTGCAACGCTCTCTGTTGAAAAACCTCGCATGGAGACATCCTAATGAAACGTCTAACAGTGGCAGTTCCAAATAAAAACCGAAAACATCTAGTGATGGATCGCAAATCCAAATGGCAACTCTAATGAATTCAAGCGGACAAGGTATTAGAAGATGAATTGAACGAACTAGAGAAACAACATCAATCGGAACTTGAAGAAATGAAGTCAAAAATTATAATTGAATGCCACAAAAGTGAAAAATGTGAGAGAGTGATGGTGTATGGTGATGGTACGAGAATCGCAAAAATTGTATGCTGCGGAACGTCATTTGAAAGAAAACCTGGAGATTTCAAAAGTCACTTTGCTACCACTGACTATGCTGATAGTAAAGTGAAGGAGTTAACTACAGAAAAATCGAAAAATTTCGCTGGTAAATACAGTCACCACCATTCCAGATAGTTTGAGCATTTTGCAACAGTAACCAATAAAATATCTATCTATTTATCTGCAAAATGAAAAGCATCCTTTGAAGTAGCTACATACATACAAATTTATTGAGTCTTTAGGCATACATGAATATACACGAAATGAATAAAACGTAATTTCCAGCGTCACGACAATGGCCACCAGATGACGGATCGTGGAGACTCTCCACAGTGATAAGGTAAAAGTGCCATTGGAACGGTTTGAGCCGTGATTTGCAAAGAATGTTTTTCGCCGCAGACAACTTTTCTAAGGGAAAAGTGCATTAACCGCCGTCGAGTTGGCCTTGAACTGAAACCGGTGCTCCGTTAGTGGGAACTTATTTAAAGACGGTTGGCGAGTGGAGCGGTCTTTTTTTGTTAGCGATCTATGTGAATCCGAGGAGGAAGGAGAAGACAACCCGAGCAGCGACCAGTACTATCATTACGAGTAACAAAGCTTCCATACGGGACCCTAGGACTGGTTATTTTGTCAACGCGCATATACGACGACGATTTGCCATCAAGAACTATTACGTGGAACAAAGGAGTGCAATTGCGGCACGGAGTTCGAAAGTACCTGCAAATTATTGATTCTTCTGGCAGGAGCAACGCGCAAGAAAAGGGAGCCCCCAATTTCAAGGAGTGTGAGATTTAAGTTAAGTATTCTTTGCCATAATTTTGTTTAATAGTGACAGTTTTAACGATAAGTGATTTTAGTGAAGAAGTGAAAGAATATAATTTGTTCTTCTTCCTACAGCACTACAGCCCCTATCGGGCCTTCGCTTGGAGATAGTTAGAGTATCTCATTTTCATGGCCGTATTGATTTTTTTGGATGTTAGTTTGGTCAGTACCATGCTCCCGTGTGCTTGCTCAGCTATGATATGATCTGATTAAATCAGTACATATCACCACTGAGTGAACACTCGTATTCTGTCCGAAAAATCTCCTGAACTAAATCACGTTGCTCCCAACGAGATTTGAACCTGGTACCTTCGGCTTGTGCGTTCATGCTCTAACCACTAGGCCACACAGACTACATATTTGTTAGTGAAACGAAATAGGGAGTTATATTTTCCTTCGATTTGAATACTGAAGTATGCGCGTGGCTCGAGTGGGTACAGGTGTCAATGTTACATCCTTTTTAGGTGTTTGTAAAAAATTTTTTACACAAAATCCTACTAGCTTCGCGACCTGTCTGTCCGTCCGCCTGTCAGTGCGTCACAGCTAGTTTCCTCAGAAACTATAGAAGCTAAAATGCTCAACCTTTGTGAAAAAGTCAGAAGTGATGGTCTCTCAAAAGTTCAGGTCTTACCAAAAATTTAAAAAATGTTTAGGGGGGGTCCCCCCTAATAACGAATTATGCCTTAAAACTTTTTTTTTATCAAAGGTAGTCGAGTGGGGTATTAAATAAAAGGTCATTTTATAAATTAGGCGGTCCTGGGGAAGGCAAAAGATACCAAAAATCACGCTATTAGAAAACTTGTTTCTAACCCTGGGATGTTTACAAAGACCTTCTAGTAGGAGCACTTTCCTGCTTACTCAGCTTGTTTCAATATAATATATAGTCTGCTTGAGAACCTTCCTTCTCGTTCTTACTTTGGAATATTAGTTAGATTGCTTTTCGTCGCTTACAAAATTTCTGTTTTAATTTTATTTTTAATGGCGTTCGTGGTATTACTTAACGTTTTCTTGATTCGCTCATTAGTAATATCGGCTTGGGTTCTCCAGTGATTTGCCTGCGTAATCTCTCTAACATACATTATCTTTCGCTTCGCAAACATTTACATCAACATGAGTCCAAACATTTCTGGTAACTTTCTTCCAAAATCTATATATATATATATATATATATATATATATATATATATATGTATATATATATATATATATATATATATATATATATATATATATATATATATATATATATATATGTATGTATATATATGCTTATGAGAGTGCAAAGTAAACAAGTAAATAAAAAACTTACTCTAAAAATCACTACCAGAACCACCTTTAAAGTAAAATCATGAAAGAAATTCACCACTGGTGGACTAAGTTGGGGCCTCCGAATCTTGAGGAGTTCTTTAAATCATATTCTAAACAAGATTGAAAATTATTTAGTAACTTAGTAAGAGGCAGTTCAAAGCTTCGAGCCTCGTAAATACAAATGGAAAACAGCTTCAAGCGGTTATTTACATTTTAAATTTGGATGGCTGGTGTAAAATTGGAATTTCTTCTACTGCCAATCTACTTTCCTTTATAGTATCTTTATTCCGCCGATATCCATCAACTGCCAAGTCTATAAGTCTCTACATTACTACACCCCACAGTAAATTCGTTTTCACCGTCATTGACTTGGCACTTTTTCAGTTTTTTGCGATTCTTTGCAAAAGGTTACAGTTTACTTTTATATGAATATTTGATGAATAATGAAAAAAATTCGATCACTGCCATTTTAGATTTAAGAAAGCATCTTCTTTTTTTGTAAACTGTAGACATCAAGAGCAACACTGGAGTCATTGGAATTTTGACGCGGTAACATAATGATATTTTTTATGTTTAGAGCGACCAATACTCGGGATATACCAGTCTTTCAAAATGTGAACTTCATTCCGTCGTTCAGCTAGGCTCCATTTCTATGACTTGAACAAATTGTATGCGTTCGAAAACGTAAAATTTGGGTTGAAAATGTTTGTTTGCGGCAAATTGGCTCGAATTTCCTGCAAGAAATCATCTGCATACATTAAAACCACTCAAATTGTTTCAGAATGCTGAACCCTTTCCAAAAACATACAATTTGAGGTTTTCCGGCCACCGAAATCTGTGAAGTTTGAAATTTTTAAAACATTCCGCTTAATGTGTTTCTTCCAGCGGTACATATTTTGCAACTGTAGAAAGGCTATATTCATTCTTCTCATCATCTACACAGAGGTGGGAATTACTCAAAGAGAAAAGAGGTAAAAGTTTGAAACGTTTGTCTGATACTCGCTGGAGCGCTCATTACGCCTCAGTGAAAATCGTAACAGAAGACGTGAAAATAATTGTGAGTACTTTAGAATATATGTAAGATCCATCAAAATCCAATCTTGATACTAGATCAGCTGCGAGCTTGCTTTTGCCTTTAGCTTTTTAATATGTATTTAATTTTGGCCCACAATACTAGAAGTTAATTTAATGCAACAATACCTACACTCTCCTAAAATGACTTTGCATAAAGGACTCACTAAATTGAAAGCCCTGAGCAACCATTTAGTGAGAGAATGAATCCTGGTTGTAGACGATTCTGTTACATTTGGCACAACAAAATATTAATGATATAGATATTGACATCGAGCGAAGAGGAAGAAGGAGGGTAAGAAAAATAATGCCGGGTGAACTAGCTCTTGATGCTGCTTTGACAATTCAAGAGGAAGGACGTCGATCAATGTTCGAATGCATTGATCGATTTGTAAAAGAATTGGCTCAACGATACATGGCAACGAATGATATCAGCAAAATTTTCAAAACTGTTTAAACAAGGTTCGTGCTGAAAGCTTCTGACGATGCTCTGGCAGTAGCAGCAGCAGCAGACAATCTGGCACAAAATTACGATGAGTTCAATAAAGAGCAGGTGCTGAAAGTTATAAAGCGATATCGTAGGCATCTACTTGCCACCAATACTAGTGTGGACATTGCTGCCAGCTGGACAGCCCAAGAAATCCTACAATTCATAATAAAATGGGACTTCAGTAAATCTCTTCCCAGTACATCGGTTATACTTCAGTACTTCTTGACCATTTGCGTCTCAGTTGCATCATGTGAGAGAAGTTTTTCCCAACTCAAACTAATTGAAAGTTACCTTCGATCTACGATGCATCAAGAGCGGCTGGTCAATCTTTCCATGCTTTTCATTGAAAGAAGAGTTCACTAAAATTGTTGAAGGGTTTAGTAAAATAAAGGCAAGAAAACATGTTAAATCATTACTAGCAGAAAATAAAAATGACGTACAATATTGTTTTCTGATTCATCTCAAATTTAAATTCAAAGATGCTTTATTTTGTAAATCATATAAAAACATTAAAAAAAAATAAAATTATTATCAAATCACAAAGCTTGGCACTCTAACAATATCGGTCAAAAACTAAAAATAATATCGTGCTTATAGCCCAGTCATATTAGGGCTTTCACCTCGGAATGAAAGATAATAAGCTGCAAATTGGTATGAACCTTTGTTTTGTCATTCTAAATGTTGTCTCAAAAGTCACAATCGTTATCGTGTTCGCGTCTCAAGATATTCAAGGTCAAAGGTCACAAAAATCGGTTTTTCGCGAATATCTGGCTTCCTATCGGTTAAATGAGATTTGCATTTATTATAAAAGTTGTAGGCTATAAAATTCCCTACAACTTTTGTTTAAACTTTTTTTTCATACGACCAACCGTTTTGAAGGTAGAGCGCGAAGAGTGCACATCGTACAGTCATATACGGCCTAATGCAAGGTCAAGCGTGAGTTATGGTTATCAGTACGTTATAAAGTCAATTATTTACTTGGAAATTATTATTATTAAACAATGCCTATTATTTATGTACTAACTATTAATTATTTATATTTAATTAAAGTAAGTAACTTGATTATTTATATATAATTATTCATATTTAACTATTTAAGAATATCGGGATCATATGTATTTTCTTCATCGGGATTACTTGGATACAGTGAAGCGTTGAGGCAAGCTTGTCCATTGCACTGGCCGCAAGCTAAAGAACATTGTAGCCCTGATTTTCTGCATCCACAGCGGGAACCACAACCATTTTTGCAATTGCAAAATATTACGTTTAGTAGTTCGGCTGGTGCTGGAGGTAATAACGTTCGTATGGGCTCCAGGATTTCATTTTCAAGCATCCAGCCCCATTCTTTAGGTTCTAAGTCCTTCCCTAACCACGTTTGAATCTGGTAGTAGACACGTTTTGTGTGTTGATGAGCTGCTACACTTGTTGGTGGAAGTGTTGACGTAATATTTTGCAATTGCAAAAATGGTTGTGGTTCCCGCTGTGGATGCAGAAAATCAGGGCTACAATGTTCTTTAGCTTGCGGCCAGTGCAACGGACAAGCTTGCCTCAACGCTTCACTGTATCCAAGTAATCCCGATGAAGAAAATACATATGATCCCGATATTCTTAAATAGTTAAATATGAATAATTATATATAAATAATCAAGTTACTTACTTTAATTAAATATAAATAATTAATAGTTAGTACATAAATAATAGGCATTGTTTAATAATTATAATTTCCAAGTAAATAATTGACTTTATAACGTACTGATAACCATAACTCACGCTTGACCTTGCATTAGGCCGTATATGACTGTACGATGTGCACTCTTCGCGCTCTACCTTCAAAACGGTTGGTCGTATGAAAAAACAGTTTAAACAAAAGTTGTAGGGAATTTTATAGCCTACAACTTTTATAATAAATGCAAATCTCATTTAACCGATAGGAAGCCAGATATTCGCGAAAAACCGATTTTTGTGACCTTTGACCTTGAATATCTTGAGACGCGAACACGATAACGATTGTGACTTTTGAGACAACATTTAGAATGACAAAACAAAGGTTCATACCAATTTGCAGCTTATTATCTTTCGTTCCGAGGTTGACCCCTTTTTTTACCTAATATGACTGGGCTATTAATCAAATGAAAATTTCAACATATTATACGTTAGTTAAGCAAAGGAGGAAAAATTTACCGATCCTATTGAAACATATATATATATTTATATATATATATATATATATATATATATATATATATATATATATATATATATTAACTATAAAAAAAAACGTTATCATCAATATTATTCCTTTTTTCGAAATGTACCGTAAAACTACATCAACTTTTGTAGGATGGAGGGCCTCATATAGATTTTCCGGCCCGGGCCTCTAGCAGCCTAAGTCCGCCACTGAAATTCACGTTTTGAATGAATTAAAATACTAGACACAAAAATTGTCTTACTTAAATTTAAAGTTGTTATATTGCCTCCGGATTGTTTGAGCATTAAATTTAGGAATAAATTAGTTAGCTTTAAAATTAGGAAAGATTACTTTTGATCTTACTCCTTGAATCTTTATTATGTAACTGTAAAGAAACTAAATACACAATTATTAGTTTTTCATACCCTTGTTAAAATAGATCTGTCTTAATTTTTAACTTACAACTAGAAAAAGCATGGGCAACCATTATTATACAAAATCTTAATAAAACAGCTCACCGGCCAACTTTATAATTGCTACCATACCTAAAAACTATCGCGTCAAAGATGACCACTTAAAATCTAAAAATAAAAATATTATTTACGAATATTGTTTGTCGTTTGTGAAGTGGGTAATTAAACTACAAAGCTTAAAGTGTAATAGGCATGTTGTGTGGGAGTGAGACAATTTTCCTAGGAGAAGAGGATCGTATGCATTTTAACACTTACCATTCCAGCCAGTATTGCACCGTGGTGTACTATATATTGCACTGTGATTTTAAAGACTGGATTGTACTTGGGATCTATCTATACGTGGATAAAATCGCGGGATACACTCGTATTTTATATTGAACAGGTTTACGAAATGGTTCACAATAAATAGGTGGGTGGGTTGTTTGGTAATGGTAGAAAGAAACGGTGAGATACTGTGGGATCTAGATTGTGGGAATTCATTTCCACATTCACTGTAGGCTTTTGCCTTTTGATACAAATATCTGGGGAACACAACAAAACTGAATTAAACATATATGAGTAATTGTGGTAATTAAATCGACACAGTAGGGAAGGTGTTAGGTGTAGGATATTGTTTTCAATAGAATGTGTGGTGTTTTATTTAGGTTAAGATGATAATTAATCGTGCTGTACGGCTTTAGTATGAGCAATACATTTTGTTGAGTAAACGATTAAACTCTTCGTAAAAGGTTATTCTTTTAGAAAACACGTAATTTCCATAAAAATTTATACTATAATGCGTCACTGGCAACTCAAAAACTTCATTTATAGAAAATCCCTCTGTTAAATTAGTAATTCCATGTTATTTTGTAAAATTCTGGAATAAACCAACATGGTTTCAATTCTTTCTGGCAACCTTTTACGATCGAACAAGATCATATACGTTTGACCATATCTCAGAATTGCTGCATTTAAAATGATTTTGCATTCGTTAGAATGAATTCAATGACAAACCTAGACCTCACGCGTTGTGACTTACTTCATTATTTCGTTGAAGTTGCATCGTAACAAATCTTTTGGTCATATTAATTGCATCAAATACTGTACGTAACAGGGTGTCAATAAATGCAATTTCGACTACTATATCAACTGTGAATTGATATTATATGGCAGGAAATTTAAGGTAAAGTATTTAAACATCCATATAAATTTCAAAACAATTTCATGCTTGAAATAATTTATGATGGTCAAAAGAAGAGGAAAAATATTTGCACGTAACATGAATTCATAAATCACCCTGTATTAGCATCATGTTTTTAATATGCTGTTGCTGTTTCCATAAAATTTCAGTATTTTAAAGCTACAGATTCCAATTCCAAGTACCATGTGCATTTTATGATACAATTTAAATGCGTTTGTTTTGGTTGTTATATTTTTTTATTTTAATCTTATATGAACCGACAAGGAGATGTGGTCATACATATTTGTGGTGATATGACTATTATAAGAAACAGACAAAGATCTTGAAATGATCAGGTGATATTTGCAACTCATCAAAATCCAATTTTTAATCGAAATAAAACTCTGCGTTATAATTTACTATGAATTTAAGTGTACCCTTTTAAAAAATTGTAAAAAAAACAATTTTGAAAATGACGTATGCTCTCGCACAATCAAGTAATATTGTTTTGTAGTCTACTGGCTTTTAGGATTATTCCTAATCAAAATCACCTTAAAAACTTTTTTGGCTTACTTGTATCGCCTTCTACATTTAGTTTAACCGTTCATAAATAGTCTGATGCTTAGCTAAGTGATGCCAAGCTTACCTGTCAAATTCTTGTATCCTAGCGCTTCCATACTATTTCACCGATGCATATGAGAAAATTGATTCCGATTTTACACTGTCCAAATGTTGCTTTTATTTTTTTTTTTTTTGGTATTAGGCTATGGGTATTTAAGGGCTTATTTGGAATCATTATTATTTAAAAAACTCATATTGAATACCAAGAGCAAAATTTAAATACTCAGATCATGTTTGATACCTTCCGGCCTCAGAAAATGGCCCTCTGAATTTAATAAGGCTGTTTTTCTTCAATACTACTGAATCTCTAAGTCAGAGAACGGAATTTCTAGAGAAGATGCTAGTAAAGATGACACATCCGAAAAGGAAGCTCTGGGTGGCTGCATCACTCACAATACACACAATACATCTAGATATCCTGGCGATAGGTAAAACACAGTTGACCAGTCTTATTGTATTTGGATGCAGGAAAAAATATGTACCCAAGCCTGAGTGCACCGTAAGAGAGAATCGGAAAACGGAAAAATCTCTGGGAAAGAAGAAAACCAAGGAACGGGGAAGCTGAAACTTGCTCACTCCACCATCAAAGTGTGTGAAAGACGGCACACAAGAGCTAAAAGTCTCCCTCCAGAAGAGACGCCGGGCAGTTTCATCGACGTTAACCATTCCGAAAAAGATTGGCTCAGCCGGAAGGATGAAACGGTCCTGAAAAGAATGAAAACCTCTCGCAAAACTCAATGTGGTATCAACAAGGACATCATAAACGATGTTCTTCAGTTGAGGAGCTCCCAGATTGAATTGGACACTGTAGATCCAAGTGGATGAGTGCACAAGAGCAGCATAAGGCTAAGCCCCCTAGCAAATTGCCAGTAGCTCCAACCTCTATTACTAACAAAAGTATGAAGGAGATAAAGAAAACAATAGGAAAGACACGGTCCCCAAAGAACATACCACGTCAAAAGAGACATTTTAGGTAATTTCACATATGGCAAGTAAAAGACTTCTACCAACTGCAAAGGAAAATAAGCAGCCACCTCTAGAAGCATAGAGTAGAGAAACATCCAAGGAAACTCAAGCTAAGTGCTAGGTATGGTACTAATCCCTTAGACAGGCTTTACTGGTCAAAAATTCTAATGGAAGTCCTATTTAAATTTCGTTCGAGAAAGCTGTTAAGCTGGGTGACATCAAAGCCCCTACTAGTGCAGTGCGAGCCATCCGGTCAGTTCATCTGCAAGAGTATGCTACTATATCCTCGTTCGAGCTTATCGCATCCTTCGATATAAGGGACATGAAGCGTGTCACAGAATTGACCAAATTTGAAGATGTCATCAAACATGAGTCCTTTGGCTTAAATGGACTTGAATGAAAACTCGCAAAAAAACATTACAGAGGGCAAAGCATGGCTATCGTTAACCTTCCTTAAAAGGTCAGGTAAGGGCAAAATAAGGATTGGCTAGATTATATGTAGAATGCAGCATATGGAAGCACTTCTTTGCTGTTCCAGGTGTATTGGCTATGACTATACTGAAAAAGAATTGATGAGGCCTGATAAGAGCTCACTATGCTACAAGGGGCGCAAAATGTGACTTTATATGGGCAAGAAATATCGCATCTTCCGTAAAAATTTTGACCATACTTTTGATGACTTCAAGCAAGTCCTGAATCCCGCATACATATACTTACAATGTAGTGCAATGCCCTAAAATCTACTAGAGCAGTTTGCAAATGAAATTAAAGCGGACTAACTGTCACATAAGGAGCAGCACCATGATCGGAGGTTATCAGTAAGGTACCCTAACAAATGTTGAACTGTCACTGTCAGGGTTTGGGACAATGCTCATTTGCTGATATAGTGCCGATAGTGAAGGGATGGCTTTGTTTAAATTTGGCGTTTATGAACAGCTCTTTTTACCTTGTATCTAACACTAAAGAAAGCAAAGGTCATCTTTTCAGGCGAGATTTCGTGCTCTAGAGTACGTTGTCTTGAACGCAGCATGATACGTTCTTATTATAGGAGACTTCAATACGAAAGCTAATAATTGGGATATGCCTCAGACAGTTCTTACAGGAATTCGAGTCCATGAAATAACAGCCAGAACTGGGCTAATTAAGTTGAACAATGACAACGCCCCTACCTTTTACTGCTTCCACTGTGTCGAAACCACACCAGATGTGACATTTGCCTCAGAGTCTCAAGTACCAGTGAGATATAATTGGCGGGCCCTAACAGACAATGTGGCTAATGATCACATAGCACTTGAGATGAACCACTGTGCTCTTCGGTGCACATATGCCCAGCCTCCCATCCTCAGTTGGAACACTGGGAGAATAGATGTTGAATAATTTGTTGATGTGCTCAGCAATTTCAGTCTTCCATCAGTTAGTACATTGGGGCCGGGGTTTTCGACGGGGCATAAACGCATTGCAAGCAGTCGTGATGATGCTCATAGTTGAGCTCAAAATGTTTTGAGCTGCCAAATCTTCCGTTCCCTGCGAATCATCCTGCAGTGGCGCACCTGCCGTGGGTACCTCAATAAACCTCTCGATGTCCATCCTTCCAATGTTCCACCTAATTGTAGAAAGTTGAGAGTGCAAAATGCACTGATGATCACATGCTGAGTAGTTCTTTAATACTCTCCAATTGCGTATCCTCCGTAATAAGGACTCTAAAGCGATTGTCACGGCTGGTATGGTTCCTTCATAGCCAATATGGCGGAAAGTCGAAATTCACTCAGCTTTGCCCATAATAATAGATGAATTTGTAAATTTAAAAAAAAAAATGAAATATATTTATGGAGCTATAACTGTTCGGAATTTCTTCTATCACATTAAAAACAATATACAGTTTTTCTACCATTCGTGCTTCCCATCGAACCAGACACTACACTTTTGATAAGATCTACTCCAGATTTTTAGATAAGATAAATAAAAGTGTCTTTAAGATTTCGTTCAGTAAACAATCGTTTTTCTTTTAAAGTGAGTATGCATTTGTTACAGACATGTCAAAGTTTTTCTAGAGTTCATTCAAAATAATACGTTTACCATCCCTCAGCTCTGAATCATGTTCAGAAGAAGCTAGAGAGCCAAATTAGGACATGGTGGACTCAAACGAATATTCACAAGATTTTCCAGCTCTGCCATCTCCAAAACTTTCTTTCACATGAGGGGCAACTGAAAACCCCTCACAAGCTTTCTTCTCACACCATCGACATCGGTCTCAACTCCCGAACAAATGAACCGCAAAAATATTTGGATGTTCCTGAGGAGGCACGCCTGAAAACCTCTACTAACCGGACAAATTGACAAAGGTGGCTGAGCTTATGAAGCAGTCAAAGAAGTCTGCCAAACACGTTATCTGGGCATTTAGATAATACCTTAATCCCCCACGGATCATAGAAAAATAACAAAATCATTAACAGAGTAAAACTGGCAGTATCACACGTGCTTCCTCCTTGAAGATAAAAAACTACTTCAATCCAGGCCCACCAAATTAGTTAAAAGTCCTTCTGCCAAAAGCAGAAACTGAAATTTACAACATCAGATCAATCTGTCATTGATCAAACCATATACTGGGTAGGCTATTTAATTGGCAACAATTTGGCCACTCATCGAGCAACTGCCACTTTCAAGCTCACTGTGTAAAGTGCGATAGCCTTCATCATTTTACACATTGCAAAGAACAAAACACCGAAAAATTTAAATGCATCAATTTTGGAGGAGAACACGGCCGACTATAGAAGATGTCCCAAAAATGTTAGGGAAACTTTTGCACGAACTGCCGCTTAAAACAAACAACAACCCAGTGCAAACCCCCCAACCAACCACATCAGGATCGCGACAGCTGCTTCCCAGCCACAAACTACATTCACTCCACCAATTATGGAGCAACTTTCCATCAAAATGCAGTCACAGATGCAACTAATGATGCAACTAATGATGGCCACAATGGTGCGGGGCTTGCTTGCGCCCTTAAACCTAACTGAAAGCTCCCAATGACTTCCCCCATGAATCACATTTCCATACTCACGTGGAATGCAAACTCCCTGCAACAAAGGATTTGTGAGTTTAGGCAGTATTATAGTAGGCTATTAATTTGATATAATTCTCATCCAGGAAACCTTTGTGAAGCCGGTAACCAATTTCCGCTTCCCTAACATATATCTATACAGAAATGATTGATTGATAGGAAGGCGGCTGGAACGGCGATTCTTCTGGGAAGAAATGTGAATCACTACCTAATTCAATGCCCATAACTACAATGCGTAAAGGTGACAGCAATTGAAATAAAAACGAGCTCGTTTAAATTTATAGTCAGGTAATTGTATAACCCCTCCCAAAATGAGACTTTCTATCAAGACCGAAACTCCTTGGAAGGTCCCCTCCTGGTGATCGGTGACTTCATCGCCGATCATAATTCCTGGGATACTGTGAGAAGCAATCAAGCTGACGCTGAGCTCATAAGATCCATCGCAGCCATTGGTGGTAGACTAAATATGCCAACTGAACCAACACACTATGGCCGAGCTTTTAATATCATCCTAGACTTTGCAATCTTACGAAATATCCGAACAACGATACTCGATGAGCTCTCTTAGCCGCAAACCAGTGTACTTTTAATAGAGGAAAACTTCATAGATGCACCTCTAAAAGTAAAGAGGATTACAAATTAGCAAGATTTTAGGCCTGTCCTCAGAAGGCGTCACCTAGCTGTTTAATTCAGCCAGTGCGTTGAAAAAACTTACTAGCAAAATCCTACTCACCAAGAAACATAATAGAGCCCAAACTCCAGTAATTAAACACAATCCCTTTGAACTCCCTTAGGATATTAGACTCCTGATACGTAGGAGAAATCAACTGCGGAGACGAGCTGATTATAATAACTTCTGATGCCTCTCAAAAGATTTTAGGCTAAACAGCACAATAAATATTCCTCCCATTCATGGACCAAATAGCCTGAAATACGACAGCACAGAAAAAGCCAAATCCCTTGCAGAAACTCTTAAACCGCGATTCCATGAGAATAATTCCCCTGAGGAGAGCCCTGAGTCTGAAGACAAAATTGAGTCCTCTGTACAAAGACTGCTAGGTTCCCAGGCAATAGGCTCTAACGTAATCCGTCCAATAGACTTACCTGAATTAAAAGACATGATAAGCACTCTAAACAACGGAAAACGCCAGGCTTTGATTCTTTGACGAGCACCATTCTGATATGGCTACGAGACAACATCTTACAAGCCCTGACGGACATCGTCGGCGGTCAATAAGTCTTCTGTCTTCTCTTTCTAAAGCCACAGAAAAGGCACTTTTAACTCAGTTTACCGCATATATAGAGGAAAAGGAGATTATTTCCGAACAACAATATGACTTTCGAGCTGGGCACTTCACTGAGCTCCAGCTAACAAGGGTGGTCCAACATATCAGAAACGGGTTGAATCACAGAAAGTCAACGACATAGTTATGTCAACGTAGCAAAAGCCTTCGACAATGTCTGGAATACAGGGCTAATCTTTGAAACGCATGAATTTTCCACTAAAACTCAATACCATGGAACAGAACAACTAAGTACCTAGATCTAAAATTTGACAATAGATTTACATGGACTGACTATATACGTGACAAGAGACAACATTGTTTAGGTATCCCATCCTCCTTGTACCTCATTTCAAGTTCAAGAAAACTAACCGCTTAAAAATAAACTCCTTCTCTATAAACAAATCATAAGACCCTCTCGTCCATATGGCTGTAAAGCCTTTTGTCAGACCTTGAAATCTAACAAAAAAGTGCTTTAAACCCTGCAAAACAAGGCTCTTAGGAGAATCTTCAGAGCTGCCTGGTACATTGGAAATATTGAAATTCACAGGACACTAAAACTGTTCGACAGGGTAGAGGAATGGCCCTAATAGTACCCTGAACCTCCTAAGATCAACCAATAACGAACAGAGGCTCACCTACTGAGAGAAACTAGTTGAACTATTTGCTATAGGCCAGTTGGGTACAATGATACCCACCGATAGAAATGGAGAAAAGTGCTAAATCGCGCTAGCACCAGGGATATTTATTACCTTGTAACGTTCATAAACAACGCCAACGCAAAGCATTGCTTAGGAATGATTATCGTTTCTTGAAATTTTATCAGTTTTTTGTTTCATCATTGGTTAGCATTAGCGCCTTGATTGATATCCTGAATCTTTTATTTCATCCTGGTTTCAGGTAAATTTCTCGAGAGAAATTTACCTATTGCGGAGAGTATCTTATATATATATATATATATATATATATATATATATATATATATATATATATATATATATATACATATATATATATTTATATATATATATATATATATATATATATACATATATATATATATATATATATATATATATATATCCATATGTATATATGTTTATATATATATATATATATATATATATATATATATATATATATATAATATATATATATATATATATATATATATATATATATATATATATATATATATATATATATATATATATATATAACGAAATTTGTGACCACGCTAAAGGTTGAAATTTTGCTCCGATTTTCACCAAAGTTTCAGGAAAGATGTACTAAGTAAATATCTCGGTTAAATTCGTGAACCAGCTATATCGGTCTGGCGAAAACAAAATGGCGGCCATTTTAGATGAAAAATCGTAATTTCTGTTCTGACCAAAGTATAGCTCCGATTTGGATGAAATTTGGTACAAAGGTTCACTAATGTATGTGATGAATCTCACAATAAAAATCCAAAGTCGGTACGGCTGAAACGTACAAAAGTTTGTTGTTGTAGTTTTGACCAAAGCTTTCAACCAATGTTAAGGAAATTCGGTGGTTTGATAGAAACTATAAGTACCTAAAGAGTTATGTAAAAAAACTGGAGGCCAAGAGGCAAAAAACAAAATGGCGGCCAGTTGAAGCTCAAAACTTCAAAGTCTTCTAAAAGTCGCAATTTTTATCCGATGAATATGAAACTTGATTTTAAGATAGAAATCAATTAGATCCAAAAAAATTTGACAGTTTGGGGATCATGCATGTGCAACTTTCAAAATGGCAGTGGTATAAATATGCCACTTTTTCAGGTTTTCGTGGCCCTCTAGAGGTCACATTTCCCTACGGATTTTGATGAAACTTCGGGTTATGGATGTTTGTACTAAGTTCTTGTATTATGCAGAAAATTTTAGGCAAATTCTTCAAAAGAAATTTACCTATTGCGGAGAGTATCATATATATATATATATATATATATATATATATATATATATATATATATATATATATATATATATATATATATATATATATATTGGATATAACGAAATTTGTGACTACGCTAGAGGTTGCAATTTTGCTCCGATTTTCACCAAATTTTCAGGAAAAGTGTATTGAGTAAATATCTTGGTTAAGTTCGTGAACCAGCTATAACGGCCGGGCGAACACTAAATGGCGGCCATTCTAGACGAAAAACCATGATTTCTGTTCTAACCAAAGTATACCTCTGATTTGGATGAAATTTGGTACAAAGATTCACTAATGCATGTGATGAACTTCACAATAAAAAATTCAAAGTTGGTACCACAGAAACAAAATGGCGGCCACTCGAAGGTGCAAAATTTTGTTGTTGTAATAGTGGCCAAAGCTTTCAACAGATGTTCATGAAATTCAGCAGTTAGATAGAAATTATAAGTATCTAATGAATTACGTAGAAAAGCTGGGGGTCAGATCGCAAAGAAAAAAATGGCGGCCAGTTGAGGTTCAAAACTTTATCGGCTTCTAAAAGTCGCAGTTTTGATCCGACATACATGATACTTAGTTTCAAGATAAAATCTAGAAACTTTGATATTTTGGTGATCATGCATGTGAAAATTCCGAAATGGCGGCAGTTTAAATATGCGTTTTTTTCAGGCTTTTGTGGCCCTCTAGTGGTCACATTTTGATGAAACTTGAGATTGTCTCTGTACTATGTTCTTGTATTATGCAGAAAATTATTACAATTGAGTCAAAAATAAAATGTCAAAAATTTAAAACCTAATATTTTTAGCTGCCATTTTCACTTTAAAATTGAATTATTTTGCCCTGTCTAGAGTGAAACTCCGATTTGAACGAGATTTGGCACATTGATTGATGAGGTCCGTGCATACAAAGTTTACAATAGTCCAAAATCAAATGCATGCATTCAAAATGGCAGCCCCCAAAGGTCAGAAGGCAAGCGCAATTCGTTATTTTAGTAGCAACTGAAATAATGAATTTTTTTCATGGAAACGTTTTAAATGACTTAACTTGTAAGTATTTATAAATCAGATTATTTTTAAATATTGTAAAATATTTTTACATTACCCTAAAAAATTATAAAATCGCGACTTGTCGGTCTGCCCGTCCGTTTGTACGTCCGTCACAACAAGTTTTCTCGCAAACCACATGAGCTTGAATGAGGAAATTTTCTACGTAGGTCAAAAGTGGTGCCTCTTGAAATTTGCAGTGTAAGAAAATATTTTAAAGTGTTTAAGGGGTTCTCCCCATACAGAGGGGTGACATAAACATTTTTTTTTATTTCTGTAGCCCTCTAGCAGCCAAGTTTCTCAATAGATTCCGATGAAAATTGAAATTATAAGTTATTAAGGCAAGCTAATTTAATTTAATTGTGCAAATCGGATGACAAATAAAAGCTTCGAAAATTTGCAGCTTAATATTTTTAGCAGCCGTTTTCAATAAAAATTCAAAATGACGGCCGCTGGTGGTTCAGAAAAGAATCGAAAATATATATATTAATGGCAATGCAAGTGCTGATAAAACTGAAAATTAACCATTTGAGCTATTTAAGCCTTTGTGTGATAACCACTGTGAAATGTGTAAACAGCAAATGTGAGAACGGTGAAACCAGTATTTATATGTTTATAACAATTTATTACCCGCTCATTTGCAATATGTGATCCATACGTGTGCAACTCAATTTAATTAGCAAAATATTTGCGCCTCTATGAAGGGTCTCCAAACACGAACGGCGGCAGATTCTTTTTATGTCAATAAATACCCAAGTGCTGCCACAAAAATTGCAGTAAGAAGTCCAGTAGTAGGTAAGCCAATTTCTTTTTCGGAACCTTACGCTACATACGAGAAATTTACCTTTCCGGACGATGCTGCCAACGGGGATTTTTTTAAATCGAATGAAAAATAAAATAGTCGAAATTTTAAAACCTAATATTTTTAGCTGCCATTTTCACTAAAAATTGAATAATTTTGCCCTGTCTAGAGTGAAACTCCTATTTGAACGAGATTTAGCACATTGATTGATGATCCAAAATCAAATGCATGCATTCAAAATGGCGGTCCCCAAAGGTCAGAAGGCAAGCGCAATTCACTATTTTAGTAGCAACTGAAATAATGAATATTCTTCATGGAAACGTTTTAAATTGCTTAACTGGAAAGTATTTATATAGCAGACCATTTTTAACATATTGTTAAAATATTTTTACATTGCCCTAAAAAATTATGAAATCGTGACTTGTCTGTCTTTCCGTCCATCCGTCTGTTTGTTCGTGCGTCACAGTAAGTTTCCTTGCAAACCACATGAACTAGAATGAGGAAATATTCTACGTAGGTCAAAAATGGTTCCTCTCGCAATTTTCAGTGCAAGAAAATAGTTTAAAGTGTTTAAGGGGGCTTTCCCATACAGGGGGGTGACTGGAATTTTTTTTTTATTTCGGTAACCCTCTAGCAGCCAAGTTTCTCAATAGATTCCGATGAAATTTTAAATTATAAGTTATTAAAGCAAGTTAATTTAACCTGCAAAAAAATTATGCAAATTGGATGAAAAATGAAAAAGTCGAAAATTTACAGCTTAATGATTTTAGCAGCCGTTTTCAATAAAAATTCAAAATGGTGACCCCTGATGGTTCAGAAAAGAATTGAAAATATTTATATTAATAGCAACGCAAGTGCTGTTTAAACTTTTATGGAAATCTTTTAAAATAAGCTATTTCCACTTTTTAAGCCGACAAGTTATCACCTTTGTGTGGTAGCCACTGTGTAAACAGCAAATGAGAAGGACAACAATTTATTATCTGCCGATTTTCAGTATGTGATCAATAAATGTGCAACTCTATTGAATGAGCAAAATATTTGCGCCTCCATAAAGATTCTTTAAATATAAACGTCAGCAGATTCTTTTTATGTCAATAAATACCCATGTGGTGCTACGAAAATTGCAGTAAGAGGTTTAGTAGTAGGCAAGCCAAATTCTTTTCCGAAACCTTAGGCTACATACGAGAAATTTACCTTTCCGGCTGGTGCTGCCAACGGAGATTTTTTTTCATGGGAGCAATTTAATACCATTTGCCGAAAAATTGCAACATCGGTTCCCATCTCTATAAGACAAGTCTGAATCGTCTAACAAGTTTCGCGTGATATACTTGACTTAATTATGTGACAATGTTCTCAAAATATCATCATTAAATAGTTGATAAGATTATGTCAAGTCACGAAATCTCAGTATCACGCTTACTTCCATGTCTCTTCACCAAATAAATTCATGCCAAAGAGACAGCAACAGCAACCATGCCCTCAAATCTATGAAAAACAGCATCAAAGGGAAAATGAGTGCTAAGTTCGTTCAGTTTCGCTTACGGTTCTATTTTATTTTTCTTCTTATTTTCTATTTTCGGTGTTTTATTTCACGAGCGTTTTACTCAAAATGAAACCAAGCCTATGCGAGAAAATACTGAATTTGCTTAACTAGAAGTCTTTAAAGCTTAGCATGTGTGTTGGAACACATAGTATACACAGTTCAAAATTGTTTAGGAAAATTATTTTCAGTTAAATTTTCACTGAAGTTCACATGAAATTTTAGGATGAAAATAAGAGTATCTCCAAATTGAAAGGAAATAGATAATTCTTAAGATTATCAACTATGTTAATTTAAATGTTGAGCAGTGATAGTGTGGGAAAGCTTTTTGTTTTAATCTAGATAAGACTAATTATAAATAGGCGTTAAAATTATTGGTTATTTTTGGAAGAAAGAAAACAATTATGAATTAAATTATCGTTTTGAAAAACATGCTACAGAATCAGTAGATATTCACTGAAACTCCCATCAACTAATCAAATAAAATAAAAGACTTACGCGACTAACCTAGATTTACTCCTTAAAACATTTCCATTTCCCTTGAATTCAGAGGAATCGGAAATTTTCACATCATTCATATTGTTCACGATCCATACCCTACAGCCATCATTCTAAATAACTTAAATTCTAAAAAGTATCTTCACGTGAGAAGAAATCCATATATTAAAATGCCGTTGGGTTTGAACTGAAACTATCTATTGAATTTCAAACATGCAATCCAAACTAACTAATCCACATCGAATAAATAAAGAAGATGAAGACGAGGAAAAGATAGTTGAAGGTTACTGCTGAGGATATGCTTGCGCGCGAATAAATTTCTGCACTACTTCATAATCAAACGGACTAGCGTTGGGTTGGCGAATCTCTATAAAAGATTAGCAAAATTTCGCTGATGGCTATGATTTCTATTTGGTTTCATCGATTTTTCATCTCTCGGGAATTGATGGTATTTCCAAATAGAATCGATTCAACCTCAACACGGCTTAAGGAGATAGGGAGCATGAAGAACAATAGAAAAGATGGGCGTCGCAAAGGTTCTGAGAGGTCATTTACTGACTTGAATTATATCTACTGTAGTTTTGTAATCGGGACCGAATGGCATGTCGATATGGCTAAAGTATTGTTATATTCAAGTTGAACTGGGCAAAACTGATCGTTAACATTGATATGTTCTGATTTTTCGTAACGGATCACAAAACCACCTACTGATCTAGGCTGAGGTGCGGCGATCAAATGAATATCAGCATCTAAGCAGTAGAATAGTAATAAAAGATTATGTACTGATTCAATATTTAATTAAATACAATGACGAGCGCCTCTGATTTCTTTTATATTTAAAAAGCGGTTTCATTGAAGCAAACTAGACCACTCTTTTATAGCTAGTGAAGATTCCACAGTCGCGGGCGGCGTCTTTTGATCGTGCACACATAGGACAAATAAATGCTTTTGTTGATTTTGTTCTTGGCTATCGAGTGAAGTAAGTGCTTTGGTCAAGGACGTAGGAGTTACGCATACGGTCTAGATCTTGGACGTTTTTATCAATATTGATTTAATACTATCGATGAATTCTTGGCAGTAATATTTTAGGATGTATTTATAGATGGATATGAAGATTTGTTGAAGTGATTGCTTTTAAGTTGACATGCTGTGTTCGAAGTGTGATCTGCTTCATCATTCTAATGGTTGGAGACGTTTTGAATTGTTTGCCGTGGCCGTTAAAAAATAGTGCTTTTAAAATTAGTAGATAGATTTTCTGAGTCCGGGAATAAATAACAGTCACGCTAAAGATAGTGAACAAAATAAATTTAGCAGTTTCTGTACTATTAAATGAAATTTACTAAAAATCGAGAATATATTTTCAAGATCGAAAGTTGTCTACCGATCAAAACACTTTACAACCTTATATGAATATTTTTTGATCAGAGATAAACATTAATTTTTCAAAAGCGCCCTTAATCATTTTTTAATTTTGCTGTAATTTCAAGATACCACTATAATCCCAACTCGATCACGTATCTATTCATCTTAAACTTCCCAATTCTCAACAAGTATTGTAGAATATCCCAAAAAAATCTCTCACAATCGCGTCAAGTGCATAGTCTACTTACTTATATTGAATATTTATTGTTTACTAATGGCGGTTCAATGGTAAAGTGACCATTGCCGCCACTGTAGTTGTCCCCCGGGCCGTTAACTGCCGCCGAACGAGTTCAAAGAAGAAGCTTTTACCTATTGAAGGACGGCAAACTACTATATCGGCTGCCGCCTTTGACCAAAGAACTATTTCAAATATATTCATACGTTCGACATATTCATTCTGTTGAATGACTTGTTCATGTGACGTGCTCTATTCAAATCAATTCTTTGGTTAATATGTCGAAAAGTAGACAATAAAGATATGTGTGATGTGAAGAAGAGAAGGTGAAGAAGAATGGAAGATGGTTCAACTAATTTCCATCTTTCATCAAATAAGAACAGAAGGCTAATATACATACTTTCCATGGTGATTCGTTGGTTCGTAGCGGCTGAATGTGTAACTTACGAAATGGTTTACCAAATGTATAGGTTTTCACGTCAAATGGTAATATCAGGTGAGCAAAAAGACTGATGAATGTAATTGAAGTTGCCGCCAATAGTGAGAAGAAAAAGGTTATCTGGAGTTTGTGCCTTAAATTGGTTATTTTTTCAGTGTGATTTTGCTTTGCCATTTATCGACTCATACCGATTGGATGTTAAAAAGGATATTTGGAAGTGTAGTTTTTCTCACTATTATTTTAGCATCATTCATTTTGTGCACAAACAAATTTTTATTGGTTTTGTTGAAATCTCTTCTTTAACGTAGATTTGATGATTGCTTGGTTTAAGTAGGGGTGAAAACTTGTTTACAATCGTAAAAATTTAAAAGCTCCCTTGACGCTTAAGGCGTGAATTGCAAAAGAAAAATAGGCAAACAGGAAATTCATCCTGTTTTTTTTTGTGATAGAGAGGTGAATGCCATTTATGCACAGAGTATAGGACTCCCATGCTCGCAAGAAGGCGACTGGACTACCCACTAAACACCTCCCCTGTCAACCTGAGAACCCAGCCTGGAACCGCTTGACACATTACTTCAGGCCAAGTCACGTTTTGTTACTCCGTGAGGCGCCTTCAAGCTGGGGGATCTCTATCCAGAAAAGCGATCCCCCAGCCCCGACGCCCCCAGCTGCTGTGAGTTCCTTTAATATTTCAGGACTGCCCGAGCAGAATGTACCACCTGGTTCCATTTGTCAACCGATTCGAACATAAACGCAACTATATTATCCGGGGTGAGCTCTCCCGTCTCCCTGTAGAGTTCCCTTCGCTGCCTGACCCATTTTGTATACGCAAAAAATGTGTGGCATACATTGTCCTCCTTTCCTGGGCAAAACCGAAATCGAGAGGCCGTGACTTACCAATCTTGTGCAGGTAAGACTGAAAACACCCATGCTCGCTCAAAAGCTGGTCAGATAGAAGTAAGTCTTACCATGCCTTTGACTTAGCCACGGTCTCCGTCCAGGATGAGGTGCGCAGTCCACCTTCCCTTGGAGCGATTGACCCGAGACTGCTACCAATCGTTGAGCGAGCGCTGTCTCTCCTCGCGGACAACCATCACCCTCGCATCCTCGTTTCAAGACTGCTGCCAATCGTTGAGTGAGCGCTGCCTCTCCTCGCGAACAACCATCTCCCTCGCATCCTCGTTTCGGCGCAGGTAAATAGCGCGTTGCTCTCTAGCAGGGAGGGCAACAGGTATTACGCCTGTAATAACTCTCACCACCGGATCAGAGACTGTCGGATACGAAGATGCAATTCTCAGTGCTACTCTTCTCTGTATCTGTGCCAAACGTCTTCGGTATACCTCCTTGCTGAGAACGTCGCCCCATACTTCTGCCCCGTAAAGTAGCACTGACCTTACAACACTCATCAAGAGGCGTCTTCTTGATGGGCTGGGTCCCCCTACGTTGGCCATAAGTCGACTCAGAGCCGATATTCCCGAAGCAGCCTTCTCAGCCGTTGCTCTGATTTGCTCAAAGAAACTCATCTTCAAGTCGATCAGTAGCCCCAGGTATTTCACCGCTGGCTTCGATTCAATTCGTATGTCTCCAATACTGATCATCCTTACTCTAGGGATTCTCTTTTTTGTCAAGATGACCACTTCGGTTTTCTCCGGTGCTAAACTGAGCCCATGAGCAATCATCCAGCCCCTCACTCGGCGCATTAGCATACCTAGCCTAAGTTGCGTCTGTTCAACGGTGCGGGCAGCGACCAGGGCGGCAACATCATCTGCATAGCCGACCAAGCGCGACTCATCTGGCATCTCAAGTCTCAGTAGCCCGTCGTAAGACACGTTCCACAGGTCCGGACCAAGGATAGATCCCTGGGGAAAACCCAATGTAATTTCCATCCTTCGTTGGCCCTGTGTCGGGTGGTAGAGCAAGCTTCGGTCCGTTAGGTAGTTCCTCAAAAGCCGCATTAGATATTCTGGAACTTGAAAAGGGTTTTCCACCGTATCTAGAATATCAACTTATCTAGCGGAGTTGATCGCGTTTCTGACGTCGAACGTCAGCAACAGGATGATCCGTTGCTTGGTGCGACTATGTACCTCTGCCTTATGAACCGCATTCACCACCTCTGCACTCGCGTCAATGGTAGAACGTCCTGCTCTAAAGCCGTACTGCCGCGGAGGTAGGTCTCCAGGAGCACGAATCGCGTCAGTGAGTCTTCTCTTGATGAGTTTCTCTAGCACTTTCCCAGCCATGGGTAGCATGCATAACGGGCGGTATGCAGACGGCGATTTGGGATTTCCCTTCCCCTTGCTGATCAGCACGAGCCTCGTCATCTTCCATCGTACCGGGAAAACCCCGTCCCGTAGGAAAGCGTTGAATGTGCTGAGCAGCAAGTCAGGACAATGGTGATAGACAAGCCGCAACACCTCAGCCGGAACACCATCTGGATCTGGAGCCTTCCTCGCTTTCAATGAGAGAACTGCCTCCTCCAGTTCCGGCTGTGTGAAGAGTGGACACTCGACTGCTGTTTCACAATGGACAGCGTCAACATGGACGGAATGGGCGGGGAAGAGTCCCCGCACTATCGCGTCCATCTTTTCCGCGTCATGTATACAAGGCTTCCGTAGGGCATCAAGCTTCCGCATGACCAGCTTGTAGCCAAGGCCCCACGGATCCTTGTTCACATTGTCCACTAGGTCTTGCCAGCAGCGAGCCTTGCTACTGTTGATCAGTTTGCGAATGCATTCCTGGCCGATTTATATGCTGCCACCCTGTTGTATGCCTCGTCACCATTCCGCGTCCGTTGAGCCTCACGTCGAAGCTTGTGACACTCCCTTCGCTTTTCAGCGATTTCAGTTGACCACCAGTTCACTGGAGACTTGCCGTGCCGGGGTTTTTGACGGGGCATAGAAGCGCAGCAAGCAGTCGTAATGATGCTCATAGTAGACTCTCGACGTCAGTCCTTCCGATGTACCATCCAGTTATAGAAAGCCAAGAGAACGGACGTCGAGAGACAACACAACTTATCTCAAGCAGAATGCACTGATGATCACTGGCTGATTAGTCCTCTAGTACTTTCCAATTGTGTATCCTCCATACTAAGAACTCCGAGGCGAATTCACGTCTAGTATGGTTCTTTCACAGCCAATACGGTGGAAACTCAGCGTATTCCCGGTGTTTAGTACGACGAGTGCCATCCTGGCCACCATTTCCAGGATTCTTTTTCCCCGCGGGTCCGCATGCCCCATTCGATTGCTTTAGCATTGAAGTCGCCCCCAACGAGCACTTTGCCCTCTGCGTTTGAGACAGCGCCTTCCAGAGCGTTAAGCTTGGCTTGGAAAGATGATTTCGACTCGTTCGGTGTTAGGTACACACAAAAGAAGGTGGTCCCTGAGCACCGAACCCACACGAAACCAGCCCCCCATCCACAACTCTCCGCTTGAAAGTCACTGTTCCGAACCCAGATGGCGGCAGTACCAGTCTCGTCAGAATACCATAATGCAGGACTTTCATTATGGTGGTGCTCACTCAGCAGCGAGAAGTCGGTTTTCATGTCCCTCGCAAACTGTCCAAGCAGATTTTGGGCGGTTGAACTCCGCTGTAGGTTTAGCTGCAGGATTCGAGTCATTGAAGTTCTGATTTTGCCTTGGCTAGGGCTTCCTGGAACACCCGGCATTTTCCTGATCCTAAGACGTGTCCAAAATCAGGTCTTGGATCAGAATCCTTGCAGAGAATACAGTGTGCCTCCTTCGTACACTCTTTTCTTTTATGTCCCATTTCACCGCATTTGTAACCTAGGGAACTCCTATCGGATCCTTTGCATACTTGTGTGTTCTAGCCATAGCTAAGGCATTTGAAACATTGAAGAGGCGTTGCTCTTGGCCGTATCCTACAGACAACCCACCCCATTTGTACTTTGCCCTTGTTCAGGAATTGTTCGGCATTCTTTTCGGTCAAGTCCTATTGTTTCTTGATGTCAGTCTCGCTTTGATCCTTCCCACGCTAGGAAACTCCCTTTTGATGGCCTTTTCCACCCCGGCCAGATCGTCACGCAGTCAATGTCTCTTATTTCGGTCGTTGCCATCGGCTCAATCGAGGCTATAGTTGCGCTTTTGCCAAAGACTTTCTTTACTGCGTCGCAGAATGCTTCCTTATTGCCGGCCTCTGCTCCGAATTCGACCAAATGTGGCCCGACCGCGTTGGTCGTACTGCTTTAATGGTAGTGTTGGTGTTTCGGGCCTTACGTTTCCCTTGATGCCCCGCAGTGCCTCCACGTAGGATCGGCCATCTTAGGGTTTCACGAGCAGTGCCTGCTGCCAGGGTCTTTGTCGGGGCTTCTGGCTTTCCTGTTTTGCATCAGGTGTTTTTTCTTGTTGGGCGTTCGTGCGAACCTTTGAAGGAGTTTCTTAGCGGCTTTCTTCGCTCCTTTTGTAAGCACTATCCGAAACCCGTGCTCTGGTGCTCCACGCCCATCAAGTGCCCCTTCGTTCCTTCTTTTATTACGATCTCCTTTGATTGGGCTGGACGCCATTCTTTTATTGATTTTTAATACTAGAGCTATCTGCATCTGGCCTTTAGATTTTTCCCCCCGCGCTTCTTTAGCCTTCTGCTCCTCTTCGGCCTTTAACTGACTTCTTTGATTGTGCCCTATGCGACCTAGGAGCTTCTCTAGTTCAAGTAGCCTAACCTTTACTGCTTTGCTGATTTTTGGGGAATCGGATGAAGATTGTATTCTTTTAAGAACATCTCCCGCTTTTCGGAATAGCCTTTCTTTTTCATGTCGCTGGGGGCAATTCTACTTTGCAAGTATCCTTGGGAGAGGTTATCGCTTTCCGTTTCCGAATGCAGTACTTCCGCCACATTTTCGACGTTGGCGGTTCAATCACACAACGTCGCTTTATTTGTCTGGTCACTCGTTGCTTTTTGTGCCGTAATCTCCTCACTGGCTTCAGGATGTTTCATTACTATGTCGGGATTTGCGACTTTTGCATCGGTCGCTTCAGTAACGGT
This sequence comes from Odontomyia ornata, assembly GCA_963969285.1. NCBI lineage: Eukaryota > Metazoa > Arthropoda > Insecta > Diptera > Stratiomyidae > Odontomyia > Odontomyia ornata. The sequence goes on along the minus strand of OZ017741.1, from coordinate 62,529,412 downwards.
CGCAGCAGTGATCATCGAGTTCTCAATGCTCTTTATATATTTTTCCACCACTCGAACACCTGAAGCGTCCTGCAGAGCTTTTCGCTTTTCCTTAATAGAACGCTCTGGCGTTCGCATAATTTTTTTGCAGCGCTCGAATGCCGCAGGAACCTCAGTCTGAACCAGACTGTCTGCTAATCTCCGTTTTATGCCCGTCTTCACTGTCATTGTATTCATCGTCGTTTTTGTCATGGTTAGTACCGCTCTCGAAATACTGTTAACATCGTGGCTGCAATTGCTGGTTGCATCGTTGTTATTATTTTTTATTTCTTATTTTTGAATTTTTTTGATCTTTTTTATATGTTTTTGGTTCGTCCAGTTTTATTGGGTCCCCCCTCGGAGCCACTATCTCCGTTCGTGTGTGTAGTCACCTTATTAGTCCCATGGTTATCTTGGCAGAGCAGAGAGGCCATGCAAGGGTTGGCACTAGCCCTTATGGGGACAAGTGCTCAGAGCCAGACCAGCGCTAATCGGGAGTCCGTCTCACCCGAACCTACACCACCAACCCAATGGTGCAAACTTCGAACGTACTCCGAGGCCTGCCAAGGTTTTACCGGGACGGTGACGGTATGATAGTAGAATTGGAACCGTTCACACACGAGGAGCCTTTCACCTTGGCACTACTGTGAAAGCAACTAGATCCAAACCATCATATCCGCCAGCCCAAAGCATGAATTCCAGTTCGTTGTCCAAAGGGTAGTCCAGATCCAATCAGAGTCGTTACCTGTCATCTCAGGAGGGAAACTCACGGCACCCCCCATATCCTCGGGTTCGTGGGGGCGGCGCTCCCCAAAGAATGTTAGCCTCCAAGAGTGCTCTTCGTGACCGGCATTCCCCCTACGGGAATTTCCTCCGGTACGTGGGGGCGGAAGTCCCCAAAGAATGACAGCCTCCAAGAGTATTCCTGTCAACTAGCATTGCCCCTAGCTAGTTGGTTATGTAGATACTTTAGTTGAAATTCCTTACCGACACAGCATTGTGCGTGATCAAAATTTGGAATTATGGCTGATTTGAGCCTAAAATATAACTGAAGCAAATACAAAAAGGGTCGAAAAAAAAGAATATCAACTTCAAAATGCTCTGAAAAGGAAGAAATTAAAATAGTAGATAGAGCTTTAAGGGTTCGAGTCATGCAGTCGTCGTGGCAAGATGTATCGAGCGAGCACCACAAGATTTTCGAAGGATTTTTATGCTAATTAAAATTTGGAAGAAATTGGAAATACGGAGGGACTGCGGAATTTCGGAGGGATTGCGGAATTTCGGAGCAAAGGGAATTTTTGGAAATTGTGGAAAAAGAAAAGAAGATAAATCAAGTAGGAAAACAAATCAAATGATAGGAGTGGACAAAAGGAGTTGAATTGGAATTGAAGTATTTAGAAGAAACACACAAAAAAGAAAAGATTATTATTAAAGCTTTTTTTAAGTGTTATTATCATTCTCTACAGTAGAATTATTTTGCTTTTTAATCTTTTGATTGCTAGGCTATAAGGGTTGTAGTTTTTACTTTCTTTCATTTTCCCGCGACAGTATTCCAAGTTCTGTCCTGGAATTTGTAGGTATGGAGGAAAATAACGAGTGTGGAGAGCTCTCCGCCGCTAAATCATCAGGCATGATGATCCAGAGGGAAATCCAGGGGTTGCAACGGCTCACAAGGATCACCTGAAAGTCCAAAGGCACTGTCTTCCAAGTCTGAAATGTATTGAAGCAGACATAAAAAGCTCCACGCTGAGAGGATGCACCTTTGTGTTCGTGGAGATCTTTGTTCAGCATGGATATTCAGCGACTTAGAAACAGTACTTACTCTGTGCAAAAAATTCGATTTCTATGTCATGGGAGGTGATTCCAGCGGAAAACATCCCCTATAGGTAAATATTGCATCTAATGGCTATGGAACAGCTATCTCTAACTGGGTTCAATTAGATATCGATCTCATAATGATTGCTCCGAAAGAGCCTACCGTCCGCCAAAACTTGTCTATTATTGACTTCTTCATCGTGTCTGCCAATCTGGTTAATCTCTTCCACAGTTGGAGGAATTTCGAGTGTGGAGTTCTTGACGCCGATTCTGACCATCTTTTGGTTGAGCTGACCTTAAGAGTGAAAAGAGTTTGAAGCTTGACGTCGTAAATCTTAAACTTTTCATTCCACACAAGCAAATCGATTGGGGAGCAGAAAGTGCTGACATTGACGAAAAATTGAAGGGAGTTTCGATCAATAGATCAAAAAATCTTTCTGTTCTAGGAATCGATGAGGAAGTCGCACGTATAAATTCAACCCTTGATACGGTCATCTTAAAGACCTCCATTAAGAAATCCTCGATGAATTACCTTCATCGAGATTCACCCGAAACCATCTTGAAGCTTCATCGTAGATGTAGATGACTTAGAAAGCTACTCGCAAGAAGCTACCGACGCAGTTTTTTTTTTTTTTTGTGGTAGGGAGGTGAAGGCATTTATGCCCGCCGAGTCTGGCAGTGTGGGACTCCCATGGAGGATACCTTTGGATTACCCACTAAACACCTCCCCTGTCAATCTGAGAACCTAGCCTGGAACCGTTTGACACATTACTTCGGGCCAGGTCTCGTTTTGTTACGCCATGGGGCGCCTTCAAGCTGGGGAGTCCCTTTCCTAGTGGGAGGGGAGGGGGGAAGAGGAATTGCCAGAAGAGCGATCCCCCAGCCCCAGTGCCTCCGGCTGCTGTGAGTCCCTTTTATATTTTAGGATTGCCCGAGCATAATGTGCCACCTGGTCCCATTTGTCAACCGATTCGAGCATCACCGCAACTATATTATCCGGGGTGAGCTCTCCCGTCTCCCTGTAGAGTTCCCTTCGCAGCCTGGCCCATTTGGTACACGCAAAAAATGTGTGACAGGCATTGTCCTCCTCTCCTGGGCAAAACCGACAATCGGGAGACCGTGACTTGCCGATCTTGTGCAGGTAAGACTGAAAACACCCGTGCCCGCTCAAAAACTGGGTCAGATAGAACCTCAGTCTCATCATGCCTTCGATTTGGCCACGGTCTCACATCCGGGATGAGGCACGCAGTCCACCTTCCCTTCGTGCAATTCCTCCAAGACTGCTGCCAATCGTTGAGCGAGCGTTGTCTCTCCTCGCGAACAACGATCTCCCTCGCATCCTCGTTTCGGCGCAGGTAAATAGCGCGGCGCTCTCTAGCAAGGAGGGCGGCAGGTTTCACGCCTGCAATCACTCTCACCGCCGAGTCGGAGACTGTTGGATACGAAGATGCAATTCTCAGTGCTCCTCTTCTCTGTACCTGTGCCAATCGTTTTCGGTATACCTCCTTGCTGAGAGCGTCGCCCCATACCTCTGCCCCGTAAAGTAGCACTGACCTTACAACACTCATCAAGAGGCGTCTTCTTGATGGGCTGGGTCCCCCTACGTTGGCCATAAGTCGACTCAGGGCCGATATTCCCGAAGCAGCCTTCTCAACCGTTGCCCTGATTTGCTCATAGAACCTCATCTTTGAGTCGATCAGTAGCCCCAGGTACTTCACCGCTGGCTTCGATTCGATCTGTATATCTCCAATACTGATCATCCTTACTCTAGGGATTCTCTTTTTTGTCAAGATGACCACTTCGGTTTTTTCCAGTGCTAAACTGAGCCCGCGAGCAGTCATCCAGTCCCTCACTCGGCGCATTAGCATACCTAGCCTAAGTTGCGCTTGTTCAACGGTACGTCCGGCGACCAGAGCCGCAACATCATCCGCATAGCCGACCAAGCGCGACTCATCTGGCATCTCAAGTCTCAGTAGCCCATCGTAAGACACGTTCCACAGGTTCGAACCAAGGATAGATCCCTGGGCAACACCCGATGTAATTTCCATCCTTCGTTGGCCCTGTGTCGTGTCGTAGAGCAGGCAGTTTAAATATGGTAAACTGGAAGTATGAGCGTATTCATCTAGTGATTAAGTCTCTAAGCCGAATGATCTCGATGAGAACCACGGCTTTTGATAACGAGCGATTTGAACAGGCCCTGGAAAATATCAAGCCAGGTCCCTGTATGTTTCCTCATATCAATAGGATAACTGGCAGAAAAAGGCTATCCGGGGTTCTCACATATGATGGATCCATGCTCATGGATGGCAAAACTATCGCTGACTCTATCATAAAACATTTCGCGAAAGTTCTTCAAAGAGAGAAAGCAAGTGCGGACTCTTTCGTTACTTGTTAGTGAGCAGTACCATAACGAATTTCGACAGGCATAATGAGCAATTGTACATTGACCAGTTTTTTTGATTCAAATCGCTCTGACGCACCTACTGGCCATGATCCGTTTGTCAGTCCTGAGAGACTCACTTTGTTGGCACTGGCGCAAAATTCCCAAAAATCAGTGGGGGCTGATAGAATCTCCAATTATATGCTTGAAAGGCTTCCCCATGTTTTTTTTTTGCTCTCCTCACGATCATTCTGAATAATTGAATCTACATTTGCTACTTCCCTCAGCAATGGAAATACGCAAAAATAATTGCAATACCCAAGAATTTGGGCAGGGCTGACGTATTCGATACTCGTCCGATTTCGCTGCTTTTGAATATTGGTAAGCTGCTTCAAAGATAATACTTGAAGGTATCATACGATTCTCTGCGGGGCAAGAATTGTGCCAGAAAGAAAATTTGGCTTCAAAAAAGCCCACTTTATTTTTTGTGGTAGGGAGGTGAATGCTATTTATGCACAGAGTGTGGGACTCCCATGCGCGACTGGATTACCCACTAAACACCTCCCCTGTCACCCTGAGAACCCAGCCTGGAACCGTTTGATATATTACTTCGGGCCAGGTCTCGTTTTGTTACGCCGTGGGGCGCCTTCAAGCTAGGGAGTCCCTTTCCTAGTGGGAGGGGAGAGGGGAAGAGGAAATGCTAGAAGAGCGATCCCCCAGCCCCAGCACCCCCGGCTGCTGTGAGTCCCTTTTATATTTTAGGACTGCCCGAGCATAATGTGCCACCTGGTTCCATTTGTCAACCGATTCGAGCATCACTGCAACTATATTATCCGGGGTGAGCTCTCCCGTCTCCCTTTAGAGTTCCCTTCGCTGCCTGACCCATTTTGTGCACGCAAAAAATGTGTGACAGGCATTGTCTCTCCTGGGCAAAACCGACAATCGGAAGACCGTGACTTACCGATCTTGTGCAGGTAAGACTGAAAACACCCGTGCTCGCTCAAAAGCTGGGTCAGATAGACCCTTAGTCTCACCATGCCTTCGATTTAGCCACGGTCTCACATCCGGGATAAGGCACGCAGTCCACCTTCCCTTCGTGCAATTCACCCAAGACTGCTGCCAATCGTTGAGCGAGCGCTGTCTCTCCTGGCGGACAACTATCTCCCTCGCATCCTCGCTTCGGCGCAGGTAAATGGCGCGGCGCTCTCTAGCAAGGAGGCCGACAGGTATCACTCCTGCAATCACTCTCACCGCCGAGTCGGAGACTGTTGGGTACGAAGATGCAATTCTCAGTGCTCCTCTTCTCTGTACCTGTGCTAAACGTTTTCGGTATACCTCCTTGCTGAGAGCGTCGCCCCATACCTCTACTCCGTACAGTAGCACTGACCCTACAGCACTCATCAAGAGGCATCTTCTTGATGGGCTGGGTCCCCCTACGTTGGCCATAAGTCGACTCAGGGCCGATATTCCCGAAGCAGCCTTCTCAACCGTTGCCCTGATTTGCTCATAGAACCTCATCTTTGAGTCGATCAGTAGCCCCAGGTACTTCACCGCTGGCTTCGATTCGATTTGTATATCTCCAATACTGATCATCCTTACTCTAGGGATTCTCTTTTTTGTCAAGATGACCACTTCGATTTTTTCCAGTGCTAAACTGAGCCCGCGAGCAGTCATCCAGTCCCTCAGTCGGCGCATTAACATACCTAGCCTAAGTTGCGCTTGTTCAACGGTGCGTCCGGCGACCAGAGCCGCAACATCATCCGCATAGCCGACCAAGCGCGACTCATCTGGCATCTCAAGTCTCAGTAGCCCGTCGTAAGACACGTTCCACAGGTCCGGACCAAGGAAAGATCCCTGGGCAACACCCGATGTAATTTCCATCCTTCGTTGGCCCTGTGTCGTGTCGTAGAGCAGGCTTCGGTCCTTTAGGTAGTTCCTCAAAAGCCGCATTAGATACTCTGGAACTTGAAAAGAAAAAAAGCCCACTTGGCGGTGGATGCTCTGGCCGTGTTCCAATCTGACATAACGAGAAGTTGGCGCAACAATAAGCTTGTTGTAGTTTCCCTGATCAATGTGGAGAAAGTCTTTGACACTGAGTGGTATGGAAATGGAGAACAAAAAACATGTTGCAGGTAACTATAAATAGATTGAGTAAACAGAACTATACTCATATCAGAAGGATTTTGTACTAAATATACGATATGCAGAAACCAATAATTAATAAACTAAAGAAATTTTAACGACATCTACAATAAACACATATTTACTCGCTTTCAAAAATATCTAATATATTTGTTGTTATTGCACTCATAGGGAACTGTCTCCATGATTTTTTTTCAGATTTCTCGGTCCACAGGTATTGGATCGCAAGGTGTAATGACTTTTTTAATGCCCGTGGAGGACACGGGTGCCGATGGTCTGGCATAAGTGTCAGCGAACTATAAACAACACCGAGCTCAGCGAACTAGCTTCGCTTAACGACCGCGTACGCGTGCTTGACGACTAGTATTTGCGGGATCATATGAGGCGGGTTCTTGTCAAGCCACGAAGCTTCACTACAAAATACTTATCACCCGTACTCTACTCTACAAGACGCACCGATCAATTTTTATTGTCTTCAGAAAAGTTCTATTAGGTGTCAATTAAGCTACTCTACAGTAATTCAATATTTTTTTTACCTCGTTAAAGTTAGCGGAAACGAAGGCTTGAGACAAACGCAAACATTACACAAAAAGCAACCGTTACTTTCACCGAAGAAGGTCGTTGCATTACAAGGGGAATGTCAAACCTAAAGATGTTAAAGTGGCTGAAGTGAACCACTCATCTCTGCCTAAAGGATGGAAACTTGACGGATGCAGTTTACTTTACACTAGTGAAACAACAAACTAAGCAGTTTCGACTGGGTGACCACCTTATCTCTTCAGGAGCAGCCACTCCTGATCACCACGGGGCTGCTCGACTGCTTATGTTTATTACAGGACAGTCTCTTCGATGCCGACCCAGACATGGAGAGACTGAAGGGTTTCGCTCGTTACTAGTAAAGAAACAATTGTTTCCGCAGTGGAGAGATTGTTGTTATAATCTTAGGCCCCTCTGCTTGAATACAAGTCATTGTCTTCAACGAAAGTATGCTAATAAAAACCGCTAACCAATCATAAAAACAAATCGGGTGTCGGTCAGGACTAATTGATGATGCGGATTTTATCACTGCCGGTCATCAGATTAGCTCCCAGCAAAAACTGACGCAACTCCAAGCAGTGTATTTGAAAACCCCTGGTACCATCAGTTTGTTCAAAATTAGAACTGTCCGACTACAAACTTTATAAAAATGTCCAAACCTTTCTTTTGGTAACATCAAGGGCCGAACTACTCTATAACATCATCGGCATGTTCAGGCGGTAGAGCCACCACGAACGAAGAACTCGAGAAGATGCTATAGACCTTATTATACCGAAGACAAGACAAACAACACCAAAAGAAAGTTTATCGGTGACTCTATCTTTACTTTACGGAACCCTCCAAAGTATGCTACGTTAATATCAAATGGTGAGGGCGACAATAAAAATTGAATCGGTTCATCTGCCGACAGCAAAATTAACAAAGTGAGAACTCGAAGGAGAGTGATGTTGTTTCCCCTTCGGGCCCCACGTTGGGCGCTATTGTAATGATTTTTTTAATGCCCGTGGAGGACACGGGTGCCGATGGTCTGGCACAAGTGTCAGCGAGCTATAAACAACACCGAGCTCAGCTAACTAGCTTCGCTTAACGACCGCGTACGCGTGCTTGATGACTAGCATTTGCGGGATCATATGAGGCGGGTCATTGTCGAGCCACGAAGCTACACTGCAAAATACTTATCACGCGTACTCTACTCTACAAGACGCACCGATCAATTTTTATTGTCTTCAGAAAAGTTCTATTAGGTATCAATTAAGCTACTCTACAGTAATTCAATATTTTTTTTGCCTCGTTAAAGTTAGCGGACACGGAGGCTTGAGACAAACGCAAACATTACACAAAAAGCAACCGTTACTTTCACCGAAGAAGGTCGTTGCATTACAAGGAGAATGTCAAACCTAAAGATGTTAAAGTGGCTGAAGTGAACCACCCTATAAATTCAGAGCAAAGGCTGACTCATCTCGATGAAGATGAACTTACTAAGAATGAGCTCCTCAACTTAACTGTCATATTTTCCTGCCTTTTTTTCTATCTAATTCTACGACACATAAAGGCATATGTGTATCTTCACTCATAAATCTGTTTTTCCCTTAATACAATAATAATGCAGTACGTATGTGGCGCGTGCAAAGAGTTGATTAATTTCATTTCAAGGAGTGAATACCTATACTTAGGAAATGTTAGATCTTTTGACTTTTCCAGAAAAAAAATATATAATTGCAGCTCTGGTGGGTTCCAAGAAAACTTTACCTGCAGCATAGGTAGACGAACGGGCAAGCAGACCGATGGGTCAGGATTTTAGTAGAGGTTTTAGATGTCATATTATACAAAATTCTGAAGAAAAAAAATACATTCAAACAATAACAGGTAAGGCTAACTGCTCCTCAGGAAACGCTTGGCTAACTTGGGGCTTAAAGACTGTCACCAATTTCAGCCATCAATCTTTGCTTTTCTTAGAAAAGATCAAACTAATATATACTTCTGACTAAAAAAGTATACACTTTAGTTCGATTTTTCCTCTGCATATGCGATTTTTCCATTATTTTAATAAAACTATCAAAACTAATGGGCCATTCAATAAGTACATAGGATAAGTAAGAAAAAAAACGGAATTTTGACAAAACTCGGTTTTATTATTCAACATAGTTGCCTTAAAGGGCGATGTGTAATGAATCATGCGACGCCGCTGGTGACCACTACCAACACACTTTGCTGCTAGGTGGCTTGTCATTTTACGTTGGTTGTGACCAGTGCACATCCCACGTCTATTTTGTCGTGGGATGCCAACAGAGATTGACAGCCACATGGCAGTGAATTGAAGTGTGGAGGTAGTTTCCGCCACGCATAAGCAGTTTTAAGGAGTTTTGGCCGACAGCGAACGATTAAACAGAACAAACGGTGCACAAATACGAAGTGGTCGCATGTATGTATAATCACGAAGTTTTCTTTAAATTTTCGGAGATTTGTGTAATATTTCGATTTTGTAGCGCTAACAGCTGTTCGTGTTCAGTACTCAGAACTTGCTCCATGGTTGATTCGTCCCGAAAACTGTTTCAATACTCTCGAAACAGCGTTGGAAACTTGAGTGCAAAACAAAAAAGGAACGGACTGTGTGTGCTACGAATGGTGCCGTTTATTATGTGCTACGCCACCGGCACCGATGGGCAACGGGCTATTGTTCAGTTTGCAGCAGCAGCACCAGCAGCAACATCCACTCGATTACTTAATTACAGCAGCCGCTGCAGGAGATATTCCACAACTTTTCACCCAGATGGAAAACTCATCAGCGTAACCATTATAGAAAATACAATTCCAACCAATCAGAACAGTAGTGGTGGCGAAAACACTGAAAACGAGGATACTCGGGAAAAGCGCACAAATTGCATAAAAATCGTTAAAGATGAAATCCTTGAGAATCCTCTGCTGCCAATATCAATAGCCAAGCCCAGTATTACACTTATGGAAACGGAAGAAGTGAAGTAAGTATGCGACACGATAAATTTCCCACTTTGTGGTGAGTTGGTGCTCCTTCCTCTACTCTAACCTCAAACTTACTTTCAATCTATTAATATAAAGCCTAAGCTGTATTTTGCATTTATCTTTGTGAGAATGAGGTTGAAGGAAGTCATTCATTACAAGGAAACTTATTTCCTATTTTCTCTCAAAATATTGCAACAAAAGCACATTTCGCACAAAGAAAATTTCAAATTACTCGTACATGGCACGAATTTCTAAATTTCTTGGACATGTCTAAGATTCCGATCTCTTTACAAAAACACAAACAATCATGCGAAGTAGGAAGTATACATACGAGTATATATATTTACAAAGCAATATTTTTGAAAGACTAAAATTATTCGAAATGACATTATTCAATAATGAACCTAATTAAGCAAAATGTTTCTAAAACATTATGAATGGAATCGATATGAAAATCGAAAAAAAATTCCAATAGTATTAAATATAAGAATAACACAAACAAACAAAAAACACACACAAAAATGCAATAATTTTCTTTTTTAAGAGTAAACTCATTTTTGCTAATGTAATAGATATATGAAAACCGAAATTTACAATGTTGCTATGTGCCTTTAAGAGTAAATTTAGATTAAGCTTTTCGTTTAAGTTAAACTCCTTGTTGAAGGAAATTATTTTTTTTGTACTTTGTTTGATTATTAATACGAAATCAATGCACTTTTTACAAAAACAATGAAATAGGAAACGCAAACATTTAAAATTTTGCGTTAAAAGTTGAACAGACGAGTAAAGTCAGGAGAAGAAAAATTAATTTAATTTTTTTATCAATTTTTTCATATATTTATAAGTTAAGGAAGCGTTGATTCGCATTTATAAAGGTTGTAACTAATTGCACAAAGCAAGAAAAGTTTTCTTAATATTTTGTCATGAGTATAAGTGAATTATTTATTTCTTACATTCAATAACGTAAAACAAAAATAACCCATGAAATATCCAGTAAATACTTTGAATTATAAATTAATTTACTAAATCTTTCCCCTGGCACCTTTCACTCCTTGTGATATCTTTTCCAGTCTGTCATAACGTATTCAGTTTATTAAACTATAAAATAAATCATTCAAACATTTGAATCATAAATACTCATTTGAAATGAATATTTACACTTTGTTGTAAATTAATAAAATCTAATTAACTAAAAACTTCAAATATTAACTTCAAAGAACCTTCCCGAAATATACCTTCCATTTAGTATAGTAAATCCTTCCCATTTGCTTCCCGCACCGTTGTAATCATTTGAATGAAAACATACGGATCACAACCCGATTGTACTTTGGAAACAAATCAGCCTGATTAATTAATGTAGAAAGCAAAATAGGTCTGAAAAATCTATCCAACATAATTAATTTAATCTTCTCGACTATCTAAACGGCCAAACTGCTCTTTGATAATATTGAAAAAAAAAAACAATAGGCAATTATATAAAAATGAATAAATAATTAAGTTCCAATTGTCACTATGAACATTTCAAGATGCTGTAACAATTGTTTCTTTTTTCTGATTAAACATTTTTAATTTTGAGCTTTCGTCTTTTTACGCCCTACAAAAATAACTTCACTCACAATAAGAATCTTCATAAAATTAAACTTAAAGGTATTACATAAATAAAATAAATGCAAACAAATCAGTACAAGTTGTATATAAAAATCATAAATTTAAAATAAACTACATTAATAATTTAGAATTCTTAATATCATATTTATATTTATAAATAAACAATTATATACCAACATGAATTGATAACGAAGAACACGACTTTCCTTTCCAGTGGTTCTTCTTTTCAGCGGGAAATGAGGTGCAGGGTAGGTATGCCGTCGCGAGGGTAGGGTTTGAGAAAATCCGCTGAGGTCGGTTTCGCGTTGCGCGCGGTACGCGGTACCTTAGTTGATTTTGATTTTTCTTTAGCGTAGCTTTTTTCGGAATTACGTTAACGTAGTGTATTTTTCGGTACCGCGTCGGAAATTCGGGAACGCGAAGTAAAGATTAGATCTTTGTTTTTTGACTGGTTGTAGGAAGAAATACGGAGTAACGTAAAGTAGGTTTCCTCTCCGTATGGTTTTGTTTTGTAACGCGTTTGAAAACGGGCATGTATAGGTGGCTGAATATTGTAAGTGAGCGTAACCCATTCGGAGACCCGCGACCGAAATCCTCTCTGATCTAGCTGGCCGACAAGCAGCCACCGCGTGAATGGGTTACGGTGCACGGATTGGTTGACCGGTTGGTACCGTCCGTTGGCACTACTCAGACTTAACGTCTAGAACCGATGAGAGGTCGGTTCCGCGTTCGCGCGTAGACGTAAAATCATTACAGATGCAACGAGTATAGCGATTTTCCAACTTTTTGATACCACTTTTATAGTACGATTTCTCTTTCTCATCAAAATAGGCCTCCGTTTCAGCGATTACTACATCATTGGACTTCAATTTCTTTCCAGCAAGCATTCTCTTGAGATCTGAAAACAGGAAAAAGCCACTGGGGGCTAAATTTGGAGAATGCCGTGGATGGGTTGGTAATTTAAAGCCCAATTCGTTCAATTTTGCCATCGTTTTCATCGATTTGGGAAACGGTGCATTGTCTTGGTGAAAGAAAACTTTTTTCTTTTGAATATGCGGCCGTTTCTATGCGATTTCAGCCTTCAATCGATCCAAAAATGCACAATAAAAGTCACTGTTGATGGTGGTTCCTTTTTGGAGATAGTCGATGAATATTATTCCGTTCGCATCCCAAAATAAAGACGCCATCACCTTACTGGCCGACTGTTGCATCTTTCCTTGCATTGGGTTCGGTTCATCGATTCCTGTCCACTCAGCTGACTGTTTTTTGGATTCTGGTGTGTAATAGTGAAGCCATGTACCATCTATTGTCACATATCGACGATAGAACTCGATTTTATTACGATTTATTAGCGCCAAACACTCATCTGAAGCATCAATGGATTGTTGTTTTTGATCTACTGCGAGCTCACGCGGCACCCACTTTGCACAGAGCTTTCGCATACCCAAATCCGTGCAAAATGGTAAAACACTACCATCTGATATCTTTACAAAGTCAGCTAGCTCGTGCACCTTCAATTTGCGATCGTTCGTAACCAATTTGTGAATTTTTTTGATATTTTCTGGAATGATTACCTCGTTTGGGCGTCCGCTGCGCTCTGCATCATTTGTGCTGGTACGACCACGTTTAAATTCAGCAAGCCACATCTCTACCACCAGTCTCGATGGAGCTGAGTCCGAATAATGTTTATAAAGCCATTGTTTGGTTTTCACTGTATTTTTTATTTTCATCAAATAGCATTGCTTTATCAAAACTCGAATTCACTTTTTCCATTTTTTTTTCAATAACAAAAGTTGCTTCACACAAAATGTTATAACCCACGAATCAAAAGTCCGATTGCTGTCAAATTTATAAACGCATCGTTTGAAGGTTAGTAATAATAAACAAGTTGGGTAGACAGACCTATGCTCATGTCAGAAGGGTTTTGTACTCAACTTACAAAATGCCGTAACCAGCAACGAATAAAATTAAGAAACACGTCATGTTCGAGGATCATACTATTATTAGCAAAATTGAAAGAATTTTGACTTCTGAGGTATTTGTTATAGTTATACCCATAAATATCTCCCTTGATAATTTTCTCAGATTTTTTAGATCACGGGTGTCCATTCGCGAGGGAGGAAACACATTTTTCATGTATTCCTCCTCCCCCACGGTGCCCCCACTGAAGCAAAAACTGTCAGTTTAAGAACTGTTTTGAAAAGCTCTAATAGAGAACTTTCATTTGATACTCATATCGGCTACCGTTCATGAAATTTTTTTCAGGGGCCACTCCTCTGTACTGTAAGCATCGATTCATGGCCTATTTTTTCGAATCCTAGAATGGATACAAAGCCCTTTTGCTAGGAGCTCTCTCCTGCCTCTTCAACTTGTTTCAACTGTATGTACTCATCCTCATGATACCTATCATTCCTGGAATTTTCATGCAAATCCTAGCAAAGCTGTATGTCAAAGTCGGTAAAAAGCGCACATGGCTCCATAGCCATATGTTTCCATAGTAATACAGGGCACATTGTTCCATAGTAATACAGGAAAATTCAAATCGCTATAACTTCGTTAAATACTATTCGATCTTTATGAAACTTTCAGAAAAGATCAGTCTTATAAATAATCATCTGTTTGCTACATTTTATTGAATTCAAGGGTACCATTTAGATTTTATTCAAGAAAACATAAAATCGATAAGTCACACTATTACTAACAAAGTTGAGTGAATTTCGACTTCTCATGTATTTGTTGTTGTTGTACTTGCTAAGGCCTATATTCAAGATTTTTTTCAGATTTTCCGGATGGAAGGTGTCCAATCGCGAGGGTGGGGTACGCGAAAAGTTCGTACATTTTCCCTTCCCCTGCCCCCCTCGGTTCTCATAAGGCAATTTTAAGACCTGTTTTGAAAAGATCTCATTGAGACCTTTCCAATGACACCCTACTCGACTACCAATGGTGAAATTTTTTTTTGAGGGGTCAACTCCCTATATGGGGAGACGCCCCTTAAACCCCTTTGAAAAAATTTTTCACCCTTGAACTTTCAAGACCTTTCCACAAAGTTTCATGGCTGTGGACTCTATAGCTTCGGAGAAAAAGTGCTGTGACATACAGACGGACGGACGGACGGACGGACAGACGGACACAGGTCGTGATTGCAATAGGGTTTTGTATTTTAGTACAAAACCCTAAAAAGCATAGGGAGAAATTTTTAGTAACGCTATCAATGTGTCATCCTATGGACTTATTGAATGGACTGTTACGTGCATAGTTTATAAAGTCTTAAGTCCTTGTAGGCTCTCCATAAAGTGTTTACTATGTTGGAAATATATGTGAATTGAAACACACCTGCTTATTCTATATCGATTAAAACATTGAACAAACTAATCATTTTAAGCACATCTTGCTTCCATTCATTATATTGAAACTACTATACACATTTTCTTCTAAGCTATTCATGAAAGTAATAATTGATTCGATATCGTGATAATGTATTATTAATGTCTATCTTTGCAATCAGAATTGATAACAACTAACATAACACACCAGACAATAAATTGACTTTCCAAGTACTATCCCGCAAGGAATTAGTATGTTTCACCCTTCGCGTCAAGTCAATATTAAGGCCAAAGTAATCCTTTTTCAGTTCTTTGAAGGTAGATTCGTGCAAACTACCAAGGACTCTTTTGTAAAGACTCTCTAAGACTTGATCACATTATTTTCTTTTTCATACATCAAGCCTGGTAGCTTTCTTCCATGCTTACAAAACTATCAAAGGCATAAATAATATTATTCCGTGAAGAAATCCGAACGATTTGCATTTACATTAAATGCGTGCAGTACCATATTTAGTTTTGTCAATTGTAAAACCACACTCAGTGGCCAAGTAATACCAACCAGTCCGATCATCCTCGAGCCACAAAATTCAAGTCCACTTTGAATTTTCTTCTTGTTATCACATTAGAAGCAGTTAGAGGTATCTTCCCACTTGCTGGAAGACAGTACGGAAGAGATTATTATAATAGTAATGAAAACATCCAAGAATATTAACAACTGTTTATAATAATTATTCGTTGCAACCGAAATGCGATAAATTTTGCTAGATGAAAATTATAAGTTTTAATCTCATGCTAACCATTTCTACTTGAATGTGATGATGATCATGATAGTGCCAGGATCGTTTCAATAAGGGAGGATTACAAAGTTGTAATGAGTCAGTATCTTGGTAGGTTGATCATAAGTTAAGCCTGAACATTTATTTATCTGCAAAACTAACTTAATTGCGGGGATTTAACGATCGTATCTTTGCAAACTGCATCTTACACCTTCCCGGATAAATGATCGTGTGCAAGTGATAGATTACAGTAGCAACCGTTGGACGAATGGTCGTTGCTACTTTAATTGCTAATAGATAAATGTGAAGGCAATTAAGAATTTTCCAACAATTAAAAAAGTAAAGTCATTAAAATTTCATTCACTACTCATCTAGTTGCTAATATGTGATCAAACTATCGATAGCATCTTGAGAAACTGTGGGAAAAAGTTGGTTTATTCTCCAATGTTTATTTATACTCATGAGCTCCTCTTTATTGGAGTATCCAGCTCGCTGGAGCGATTTAATGGTATTGGGGCTTGAAATTCACTTAACCAAAAACAGCTTCATTCATTCGATCTGATCGCGGCCTATCCAACCTTGTCATTATCCTGCCCATATGGACAATCTGTATGACTTAATAACAGCCTTAGATGCGATTTATTCAAACATTTGACTTAAATGGCCAACACACACGATCGCACCCTGTCCCAAGTTTTTTTCGCATTTCTTGCAAGATCTGTTGCTCCAATTGATCTACATTACCGGGTGAGATTCTCATCGGAAGGTGGATCATTTCTTTGAAATATATTTCTCTTTTGTAAATATTCTTAGTGGCAGTGGTTCGCTAATCGTTCTTTGAAAGAAGCCTTTGAGAATTTTCTTTATAACAGGAGAATCTCATATAATTTCTGAGTGTAATATAAACTGACAGCTTGACCACCTCTGAGCTGAGGTGTATCATATAAAGTAAAGCAATCATATGGAAACATTGAACGCATACGCCTGCCTGCGATCATCGTGATCATACATTTTGTATGATATTAAGATGGGTAAAGTTTTCTTTCGTTTTTTGGGTCCCGTAGATTTTAATAATTGAACCTTGAGATATACGAGTATATGCTCAAAATGCCACAAAAAAAAACAATTGAGTGCAAATGATACAATAGGTATAAGATATCTTTTATAGAATGAACATTATCTAGACCAAAGTCCTGAATAAAATTGAGGAAGGTTGAGAGGTACGTGCATATCAATATGAAGAGCAGCATACTCAAGCAAGCCACCATAACCGCCCACAGTGTACAATGTGTGTAGGTGGGTGTATTGGGCAGTTATAATTATAAAGATCGATCTGAAGAGATAATTTTTGTGCAGACCCCATCGCTTAAGTTCTAAGGTGCGCATATAGATGATTGCTTGCTGTTGTTTCAATACGAATTTCATGGATCGTCTTTATTCTGCAATCGAATGAATTGAAATGATCGTACCTTTAGAATGAGATTGCAGCTTACCCCACCCTGTTTGCATTCAGTCAAGATAGCATGAGAAGATATTCACTCTTTGAAATGAAATTAATCGATTCTTTGCACGCGCCTCATATGTACTGCGTTATTATTGTATTAAGGGAAAAGTAGATTTATGAGCGAAGGTACACATATATGCCTATGTGTGACGTTGTAGAATTAGATGGAAAAAAGGCGGGAAAATATGACAATCAAGTTGAGGAGCTCATTTTTAGTAAGTTCATCTTCTTTGAGATGAATGTCAGCCTCTACTCTGAATTTATTTTAATATAAATCTAAGCTGCTTACTTTTCATTCGTAGACGAACAACTTGAAATATAACACATTTTTATACCCATCTATTTAATTTAATATCTTTGTGTGTCACTACAAAGCAATTCCTAGAAAACAAAGAAATGAAATTTTATTTTTGATGATCAGTTTTTCCTTTGTTCCATGCATTTTATATATTTAACTTAGCGAAATAACGTGTAGACCAATTTAACACGGAAAGGTTTGATATGTTTTGGGTAGTCTTCGATTGTGAGAATAGCTCAAAAAGTTTTTCATTCGAGATACGAATTTAAATATAAATTTTCATGGAAAATCTCAGTTGAAAAAATTTTATTATTGGGTTGGTGGTTGTGAAATCACCGATACTTTGATTACGTATCAGTTCACGGGTGCATCGACCTATAGAACCATCAAGGAGGCAGAATTTGCCTGGATGTTGGAAATTAGTATACACGTTAACAGGAGCATATCACATTCCATCATGCATATTGCACTTTCCCACAATATATAGAATTCAGTTTACATCAAACTGCATTTTTCTACACGTTCCCACCAGACACTGCATATCGAGTATCATTCTCCTTCCGCCAGATGAACTTGATTTACCTTGAAACTAATTGCGCGAGTAGGCAGTCACGTGGCTCGACAAAACAATAGATCTTGCTACGGTGCAAGAGAGTCTTAGTCGTAAGAAAATCATTGTACAATGAACATCTAAATAAAAATATATTTTTTTCGTAACTTAGACAAACGGATTCTTAATTGGCGCCCGAGCAGGGACCGCGTTTAGATTACCAATATCGTCTGAATATCGTCAAAATTATTTGAGAAAGACTATGTCCGACTAGCGTAGACGAGAAAGGCTCGATCCAGTTGCGAAATTTCATCCGATTAGTGCAAAATACGAAAGGTTTGATCGCGAAGGGCTCTATACGCGCGTCTTTGAATCCTAGAGGAACGAGGCCCCCCAGTAATCACTTACGCGAACAAAAAGGAGCTGAGCACAATCAGCAGCCGCCTCCAGGATGATATTAGTTTTAATTCTGGTGTAAGTAGAAAATTTTTTTGAGGGACGTTAAGTGAAATTAAACGAATAGTGAGAAAATTGCAAATTCATTAAAACAGTAAAATTGAAGGTAAAAATCAATTTTTAATGTCAGTGAGAGGTTTTTAGTGAGGTAAAAAAAGTTGAGAGTGATTGTTCACTAAAATTTAATTATTATTCAACAAAATTTATAAGGATAAGAAAAGTACCTTCAATTTAAAATTTTTTTGTAATAGTTTTATATCAACCCTTCAAAATGACCCGACAAGAAAATCTCATTCGACCCCCCACACTGCAAATTAACCCCGAAAATGCTCCAAACCCACCTGGAAGTCCCTTTAATGCTCATGCTTATCCAGAAGCCATTCTATCCAGTATCCTGCAGCGAGAGTGCCCCCGTATAATGCAACAATTTCTAACCCCAGTGATAGATCCTCAAGAAATAGAGGATCAAGTAATTCATGAGGATCAAAGGTCTTAGGGGATTGTCAGGTCAACCAAGAGAATTCGGTTTCTGGCGTAAAAGTGTTGAAAGAGTCCTTAAACTGTATGATAATTTGCGGGGCTCACCCAAATACTATGGTATTTTCAACTTGATCCGTAATAAAATCGTGGGTCAAGGGGATGCAGCACTGGAGTCTTACAATACTCCACTTAACTGGGAGCAGATACGCCGTTTCTGACCCTACATTACTCTGATAAAAGAGATATTAATGCTCTAGAATATCAGATGAGTTCCTTAGTGCAGGGTGCTAATAGCATCCAAGGTTTTTACCAAAAAGTGTACCACCATCTATCGCTTATCTTAGATAAAATTTCCAGGATGGATATGAAGCGACAAATAGCATGGGGTAAACATATAGGAACAAAGCTTTAGATACTTTTGTGCGTGGGCTAAATGAATATCTGCCCCATCTCTTGACAATAAGGGAACCAGTTGATCTCCCACATGCCCTAAGATTGTGTTTGAAACAAGTAAATGTAAATTACCGGATAAACTATGCCCAGAGTAGTAGTAATGCAGTTCGTCGGATCTAGAATAATACTACAGCGCCAATCACGCCTAGACAAAGAAATATTCAGCAGGCACCCACGCCAGCTCCGCGGAACTTACAACATGTACTCATATCAGCCCCACGAAACTTCCAGCAAATGCCACCTATACCTCCGCCTAGAATTTTTTCCAATCGACTTCGCCAGTGCACCCTAGATTTTACCCAAAACCTAACTACGTTCAAAACTTTAATAGGCCTTATCATTCCAATGAATTCAACCAGAATCCTCGCTTCTATTCAAGTTCGAGACCACAATAACTACAGTGGCAACTACCACCAAGACCCCAAAATGAACCCATGGATGTTGACAGGTCTATTCACTCTATGAACATAAATTACCAGAACCGACCTCAAGCTAGGCCACAATTCCCTCTGAAAAGAGATAATAATCAACCCATTAATTACCCTCCAAAACAACAACGCATGCATTTTACATAGGGATCAAACCTGGACAAGGAAATGATGGAATACCAGGAATCCATTGCACATGAGGACAAACAGCATAATCAGTCCTTGGTCGATTTCGTTCAATCTTTGGAACTCGGAAATGATAAGACTCATTTCCGATGCTGAATTACAGGAATTCCCGGAGCCCAATGAAACCTCCGATTTGCAAGACATACATTTTTTAGACTGATGAGCTTTTCACTCCCTTATTTCGAGTACCGGATGAAGAGCGGATTTAAAATGAAAATTCTAATAGATACTGGCACTAACAAGAATCACATTCAGCCAAGTTGTGTAAAGTCAGAACGCGAATTTTAAGATACAAGTTGATACGTGCGAATTCATGAAGAACAATGTGGAGTTTCTTGAATTCGTCGTTTTGGAGCAGGGTTTCAGATCAAATCCGCAAAAATTCCAGGCTATAGTAGATTTTCCACCACCCACTACGCTGAAGGAACTTAGATCTTTCCTACGTATGGCAGATTATATCAGACGCTCCGTTCTGGATTTTGCAAAAATAACAAATCCCCTTACTTCGCTGCTAGGAGGGGAATCAGAATATCCAAGAACCTATCCAGCAAAATTAAAATCCAGTTGACCCAGAAAGCACTTAATGCTTTTCAAAAGATAAAAAATCCGCTGATCTCACAAGACGTTATGTTGATACATCCCGATTTTCAAAATATTTTGAGTTGACAACTGACGCCTCTCAGAACGCCCTTGGTGCTGTACTGTCACAGGGAGGACGGCCCATCACTTTCCTATCTCGAACTCTAAGCCGTATCGAGATTAATTATGCAACCCACAAGAAGGAAATGTTGGCCATAATTTGGGCATTAAAAACTTTGCCAAATTTCCTTTACGGATCACGTAAAGTTAGAATTTTCACTGATCACCAGCCACTGACGTATGCATTGAGTAATCGTAACACCACTTTAAACTGAAAAGGTGGAAGGCGATATTGGAGGAATATAATTATAAACTCCAATATAAGCCCGGATCCAATATCATCTCAATGACAGCTGGTTCTCATAGTGACGAAAGCTCCTCTCACAACCTGATCATCACGGTGGAAACGCCCATCAATGGCTTCTGAACACAGATTATCCTTAATATAGGCGAACAAAGTACCTATCAGTTAGAATGACCCTTTCGCAATTATTGGAAGCACGTATTTTTTGAACCCCAATATACCAGAGAGAACCTCATTGGAATTTTTAAGAGATATTTGAACTCCAGCGTGATCAATGGCTTGAAAACAAACGAAGTAACAATGGGACTCATTCAAGAAATTTACCTCCTTTTCTTTAGTACTTACAAAATCCGTTTCACCAAACAGGAAGTTCAAAATGTCCCAGATGAATCTGCCCAGGAGGAACTTATAGTAAAAACCCATGGTAGAGCTTACCGTAATGCAAAAGAAAATATGCTACAAATTTTGGAGCAATATTACTTCCCCAAGGTGAGTGCCAAAATCAAAAATATCATTAGCAATGCACTGTCTGTTAGGAAAATAAATATGATAGGCACCCTAACAATCCATTCTTAAAGCCTACTCCTATCCCCGAATCCCCGGGCCATACAGTGCATATTGACATTTATTCCACTGAACGCCACCTAATCCATACAAGTCTGGATAAGTTCAGTAAGTTGGCACAGGCAAGAATTCTCAAATCTAGAGCCCTTGAGGATGTGCGAGCACCGCTCAGGGAATTGTTGTTCTTCTACGGCGTACCTAAGTGCGTAGTAGTAAATAGGGAAAAGGCCTTAAACGCTGCATCTATGCAATTCATGATGCGCGGTCAATTGGGTATTGACATCTACCGTACCCCAGCATATGAGCGAGGTGAATGGTCAAGTCGAAAGGTTCTACCCCACACTCTCAGAAATAATGAGTTGCCTTAAGGCAGAAAGATCCCGTCGCACATTCGAGGAACTGCTTGAAAGATCCGTTTACGAGTATAATTTCACTATACACTCGGTAACTGGTAAAGTCTTTTACAGTAAAAACGTTTCGACGAGCTCGAAAAATCAAGATAGGACAATATAAAACTCTTAAAAGACAAACAGGAAAAGGATCTCAATTTTCATAACAAAAATAGAGGACAAGCTAAAGAATATCAGCTAGGACAAATAATCTATATTAAAAACATTAAACGTTTAGTATCGAAATTAACAGCAAGATGCAAAAAGGAAATAGTCAAAGAAGACAGGCCCACATTAGTCTTAACTGAGTCAGGCAGGACTATTCACAAGAGTGACATTCAAAATTGATTCTTTTCAGGAGCCTTTCATCCATTGTCCAGACTGAAGTGCAACTTACCAATTATAACAGCTCTCAATTCATCGCAATAAATTAATTAATTAATTTAATTAATTTTAAACTCGTATATATTTTCCAAATCGAACAGTATACAATGTTTTTATCTGAGATCTCATCCACCATCCACGATCACATCCCATCAGGCAACCCTTTTCATCAACTCCTATATTACATGAACTATCGCAAATGAAGAACTTAATTGCCAATCTTGAATTCAAATTGAAACGCTCTCTCAACTTTATTCGAACCGCACGGAAGTGGAGGGTAATCCGGACCACAGTGATCTCATGCTACTAGAAGGTAAAATAAACGAATTACTAGAAAATAATAACAAGCAAATTGTAATAAATCAGGAATATAACAGAAGAATAAACCAAATAACAAATATTACTAATGAAATTATGAATACTATAAAAAGGTTAAGTTTTTGATAACAGAGGAAATTTAAAAAAAACTTTGTTCTACAAATTCAAATCTATATCATTCCTGCCCTGATCGACACTCCCTGCTTTATTTACCCGCTCTGTGTTCTCTTGCATTTGTTTAGATGAGTGTTTTTTCAATACTGTATGCTTCAGTCACAGCTAATAGATAATATTCAACATCGTATCCCCACTCAAATTATTTAATTGTTAACTACACCATTTGCATACACTAATGTTTTCTTTCATTCACCCATTGTGTATCTTCCCAAAGTCCACAACTATCTGGAATTTGGTTAATTTCTTCAGGTACTTTCTATTTTGCAATCTTTTCTCAAACCTAAAATTTTAAATTATATAATTTTTGTTAATATCTTCCTTGATTTTTAATTGATAATGAGTCTCGATTTTTCATAATTTTTACAAGACTTCGTTTGGTGAATTACACAAAGACCTACTAGTTTTGTATACTGTCTGTTTGTTTGTCTATTCATCCGTGTATCCGTTCATCTAAGGAAGTTGTTTCAGAAACTATAGAATCTACAATGTTTAAACTTTAAGGAAAAGTCTCTTGAAAGTTAAGGGCTTATTAAATACGTAAAAAGCTTTTAAAGGAGGGTGGGTACTCCAGATACTGAACTAACCCTGAAAATCATTTCTTTATCAAAGATATTTGAGTGAGATTTCATCTGAAAGATCTTTATTAAAATTTTTAGAATGTGAAACACAATAGCCAGTTCATGCACCAAGGGGTCTAGGAGGGGGAAAAAAGTACAAAAAATTTATGTCTCATTTTCACCTGAAAAAATGGAAGGTATATTTTTATGAGTACAAGACCAACAAATATCTCAGAAATCAAAATTCACTCAACTTTGTTAGTAGTAGCATGATTTGTGAATTTTACGTTATCCTCCCATAAAAACGAAATAGTACCTTTAAGCTCTTGAAAATCGATAATTTAATTATGTACGTTAGGATCATGTCCCTACACTTATAAAGGTTCATCGAAATCGGATCATAATCAAGTAAAATATACCGGTTTCAATGATATGGGATTAGAAAAACAATGAGTCGGTTTGTTTTGAAAACGTTCCATTGCCTGGACATAATTTACAGCTGCTACGTGCTTATAAAGAAAAATACTCAATCTTTTGGAACGATCTCTACGTCTAACCCTATATTCTTTCCGCTTTAAATGGAGTGGAGTTAGAATTCAAGAGAGAAATTAAATATCTTAGAATTTGTGTGGATAGTAAGTTAACTTTTTAAAATTTTTATTCATTTTTTGTAGCAATACAGCTCCTTTTAGGCCTTTGCTTAGAGGAAATTTGAGTTTCTCATGATCTTGATTACATGCATCGGCACTCGAGAAAGTGATATGTTCTGTACTACGCTTTAATCGTGGTTCCTCCACCCAGCTGCGATACATTCTGATTCATATCATAACTGAACGAATTTTCAGTTTGTCCGAAGAATCACCCGAAACTCACATGGAACAGACATATTGAAGTTGTGGAAATAAAGCCCACATGAACTCTATCGGGGCTTTTGTGGGCTTTATTGCCACAACTTCAATATGTCTGGAACGCTGGAGGCAATTCAACAATACTGGGCAGGATGTAGGCCATGTTGGTGAGACCAATTATCATCTACAGAGCTTTTATCTGAGTAGAAGAGATTCAGAAGCATACAATGGAGTAAGCACTGAGTAAAGTGCAACGTTTGGCCTATGTCTGCATCACGGTGAGATATTGCCCGACAGCAATACTCGAATACATACTTAATTTATCACTCCACCATCCAATAATAGAACAGGAATCTAGATCTACAATGATCAGGACGTTCTATCACAAAAGGGAGAGTGCCTGTAGAATTAGGCATAAGGATCAACAGAAATTACGCAAACTGTTTTTAAGGATCATTGAACTGTTGATGGAATGATGGTCCACTTCAGCTTTTACAAAAACATTTGTACAAGGCTAAGCAACAAGCGGGATTGAAGCTCTGACTGTATGCTCTGCTACAGACGGTTCTAAGACTGCAGAAGTGTTGGTAATGGGGTCTTTGGCAAAGCATTAAAAACTTTGAACCGCTGAAAATGATGGCGAGCATCCTCTTAGTGGAGATATATCCAATAACAGTAAGTGCACAATGTTACAAATACAAGGGATACAAGAGCAAAGCGATAGCGATCATGTCTAATAGCCAAACAGCTCATAAAGCCCTAGAATCACCAACAATGACATCGAAGTTGGTTCAAAAATGTTAAAGAACAACAAGGTCACTCTTTTTTTCAGGGTATTGTAAAGTCATTTTACAATACCCTACTAAAATCGCGTCCTGTTTGTTCGTCTATCCGTCCGTCCGTCCGTTCGTGTGTCACACCAGTTTTTCTCGCAAACTACATAAGCTAGAAACATAAGATTTGTAATGTGACGCCTACGCCCGGGAATCGAAGTGATTCCGATCCCGAACCCTTGCAACCGGCCAGATGGGTATGTCCTCGAAGTGCCAGCGGACTTCATCTGTCGTGCGGATATCGTTGCGCAGAAAATATTTCTTTTCTTCCCAAATATTTAGATCTGTGGATATAAATATTCGAAATATAAAATTAATCCAAACCCCGACACATTTCGAGACATATCCATCTGGGAATGCCCCCTCCACCGTGGCCATCGAAAAACTATGCCACTGGCGACAAATGGAGATGCACATTGCCGCCATGTGGCGTTCCATTCCACAGTAAGTAGGTGTAAAGTGATGCCCTCTTCAAAGTTTCATCACAAAAAAAATTACGAGGTATTCAAGGGGGTCTCCCCCAATAGGGGAGTGGCCCCCGAAAAAAAGAGTTTCATCGTATGTAGGCAATATGGGTATCAAATGAAAGGTCTTGATGAGAACTTTTCAAAACAGGTTTTAAAATGACAAACTTTGCTTTGTGTGGTGCACGGAAAAGGGAAATGTACGAAAATTTGTGTCCACCCCTCCCCCCCTTTCACACCTTTCACCCGAAAAACCCCAAAAAAATAATCGACGTGAGACTTTAAGAGCACAAGGGCAAGAAATACCTTACAAGTCGAAATTCGATCAACTTTGTTTATAATAGTACATTTTATAAATTTTGCGCTTTTGCCTATAAAATCAAAATGGGACCCTTAAAATTCCCAAAAACTACAATTTAAATTTTTTGAAAGCAATCGTATGTGTTCTAAAAATTTCACAATAATCGAACAATAAACAGATAAGTTATAGCCGATTGAATATTTAACAATTACAACAAAATTAACACGTGATACTAGGGAGATACACATTTGCAACGGAGCTAGCCACTATGAATATGTAGGAATTTTGACAAAAATTTTAAAATGGTCTGTAATATTGATGTGCTATCATGACCAATTAAACGACGGGGCCATATTACTTGAAACAAAATGGCGGCGAATATAAAAATATAACAACCATAATAATTCTTCGAACTCGGTTTACGGAATCTGTATATTAGTCAAGTTCTGATATGCAGAATATATTATTTGATTTACTAAATGTTTTAAAATACCCTTCCAGGAGAAGCACTCTCCTGCTGCTTCAACATGTTTAATACCTTCTTTCCCTACAACTCTCTTCATTACTCTTTCATCGTCGCATAACGCTCCTGCGATCTGCACTTCACACGTTGTCGATTCCTGTGTGCCTCCAGACAATGCTAAAACTCCTTTTCTGCTAGTCTAGTCCGATTCGTGAAATGTTCTCAAAGATAAAAAAATATTCTAATACGACGCAGTTAAAAAAAACTCTGAGTTTATAAAAACCAGCTGTCTTTAAGTATCTCGACGTTAGGGTCTCAAATGCCCTAATATACTGCATTTTCAATCTTCTGGCCTTATCATTAATTTGAATTTATTATATGCTTCTTAAGCCTTTTCTTAAAAACCAATAATGAGTTTACGTTTCTGGAAGATTGTTGTATATACGCAGAGCACCATTCGTTGCATCGTTCTTTAGTCGATCAGTTCTAGCGTAGGGTATTACAAAATTGTTGGTATTTCTTGAATTATATGGATTTATTTTTGATACTTTTATAAAGGGGTTTCGTTCCGATTCACTGGAAATTAGACATTTGAAGATAAGCTTAGCTATCTCCATTGTAATGATTTGACTGAAGGTGAGTGCATTGGTCCGTTGATACACTAGTCTTGTTGGAGTGAGAATTGGCAGGTCGAGAATATTTTTATAGGCTTGAGTTAGTATCCTGGATATAAGGTTTTGCTTTGACTATTGACTCCAAATGACCACCGCATAATGTAGCTTTGTCAGTAAAAACGCATTTAATACAAGTTTCTTTATATGTATTGGAAACCCTCCATACCTTCTCAACACTCCTATCATTGGTGCTAGTTGTCTCCTCAAATTATTTATGTTGGGCAACCATGTCAAACGATGATCTATGGTAAGACCGCGATATTTAATTTCAAACACTCTTTGTAAGTGTCTGCCGTTAATTTTTAGGTTAACTTCTGTGTCTTCCTTATTCTTCTGTTAAAAAATAATGTATTTTGTCTTTTTAGTGTTCAATGCTAGCTTGTTTTCGATGAACAATGAACGATATTTATCTAGATCCTCGTTGACGATATTCTCCATGGCAACTTTATCATGCCCTGAATAAAGAAGTACAGTATCATCAGCATATAATGTGTGGTGAGCTTTCATATATTACATATATTCAAATTATTGGTGTATAGCAAAAACAAGGTTGGTCCAAGTATGGACCTTTGAGGAACTCCCGATTTCATTGGTGCTAGATTGCTCAAGATATTATTAACTGATGTTCTTTGGAATCTTCCTTCTAAATAACTTTTAAAAAGTTGTTTTAGTTTTCCTTGTATACCATAAGATTCAAGTTTTTGAAGTAATAGGTCATGATCAACCGTATCAAAAGCTTTCGTTAGGCCCACAAAAAATGCAACAGCATAATCTCCTTTATCAAGACTTTCATTGATGTAACGTGAGACAGAAAGTAACGCACCCCACTTACTGAGGGAAGGAACAATCGCAGCATTTATTGCTTCAAATCTTTTATACAGTCAGAAAGCACTTTTTTGTATACATCTGAAGCAATTAGGAACTAAAGAAGACGATAAACTCCAGAAAAGTTATTCAGGGCTCAAAAAATCGAATGTATTCCTTAAGTCCTAAGAAGAGAAATAAATTAAATCAAACTAAGAAAACATCAACCTGGGATCCTTTTAGTATTTCTTGCAGGATATTGTAAGTCCTGAGGATATCTTAAGCAAACGGGTCTTAAGGAAAATGGTGGGTGCAGGTTCTGCAAAAGTTCGAAGGGAAAATACTCTTCCGCAGGAGAAGCGAAAGTCTGCCAACTTACTACCTACGTAAGGAGCATTTCGGATACCTGAAGCCAACAAAGATCATTAATTATTCATGAAAGGTAGGCCTGGTTAAGGTGTTCTAGGTATTTCAGTAAAATTGGGGGCATAATAGATCTGAAAAGATTGAAGTGCAAAACATCCAATTATATTTGCTGTCTTAAGCCTTGTAATTGAGCCCATTCTAAACATAATAAAAATAAACTTCACCACAAAACTTGGTCAAAGGTTGTGTGTTTTTCATTTAGGATGTCCATTACTACGAGTATAAGTCTCCTTATATTTTCTAACGAAACTTTCTGCGCGTTCGCTCCTCTCTTTGCAAGCTCGTCGGTTAGCTCATTTCTTACAATTTCAACATACCCTGGCCTCTTGTGAATAAATACTCTTTTATTCTCAAAGATACTGCAGCGAACCATGGGAATTTAGTGTTATTTTGAGGGTGTTGTTAAATAATTTTACAAACCCCTACTAAAATCGCAACTGTCTGTCCATTCGTCCGTCCTTGTGTCCCAGCAATTTTTCTCACAAACGATATAAGCTAGACACATACAATTTTGTGTGTAGGTGGAAGTGATGCTCTCTTCAAAAATCCGCTACAAAAAATTGTATAAGGTATTTAAAGGGGGTATCCCCATATAGAGAAGTGAGCTCTGAAAAAAACATTTCATCAAAGGTAGCCAATATTGGTATCAAATGAAAGGTCTTGATAAGAGTTTTTCAAAACAGGTCTTACACAGGCATTTTTCGCTTCAAGGGGTGCACAGCGGGGTGAAATATACCAAAATTGTGTGTACCTCCCTCGTGATTGGATGCCGGTGAGCTAAAATATCTGGAAAAAATTATAGAGGTAGGTATTTATGAGTACAATAATAACGAATACCTCTGAAGTCAAAATTCGCTCAACTTTTTGTTAATTTTATTTTGCAAAGCGCGATAGTTACTCCGCCCTTTGCATCGCATATCTATCCGCTTCAAAGACGTTGCAAGGTACATGCGCCTTTTGCATCGCATATCTATCTGCTTCAAAGATGTTCCAAGGTACATGCGCTGCTGCACTCATATAGAAAGCTATTGTCTGATGTGAATTAACTTCTCCTTTCATCTAGCTGCGCGAAATGATAACCGAATACCTTTTATCGAATATTTACGCATAGAGCTTATACAGTTAATCGCAGTCACCATTAGAATGTTGAGGTTGATATGTCGCTGAATTTGCGAGCAGCCATTCAGATTTCATGCTGCTTTGAGAGGCAACGTTGATTTTTCATCTACTTTTCCTGTATTTAGCATACAGCTCTATAGGAGATAATACAAGCCTGGTATTCAAAGACTCTGAGAAAGTGCTACTTCTTCTTCTTCGTACTACAGCCCCTCTCGGGCCTTCGCTTCCGGCCAACAGCGCCTCCAACTGTTTCGGTCCGTTGACCGCGTCTTCCAATTCCGAAATCCGAGCAGCGATGAACTGTCTTCGTTGACCGAGTCAGACCAGCGATTCCTCGGTTTCCCCACTGGCCTCCAGCCTTCAGTTCTCGCAACGAATAGTGCCACTGTTATCACAGACATGTCTGCCCGTTTGCTATCTACAATTTTTGCCTTTCTATTACTTTCTTCATAACAGACCAAGAGACCAAAATCCAATAAACAAGAGCCGGCCTTTGACAAACGTGTAAATCCAGGGGCAGAATTCACTCAAAAAATTTCTTACAGGAGCTGAAAGAGTAATAATTTTCTTATGGATCTATCTTCTAAATTTACGTTTACTATCTGCAATGATAAGAAGATACTTTGCATGACTTGCTACTGATGATGAACCTCTCCTTATGCGTCTTTGAGCCAGTGAATTTTCTTACTCTGAGGCTATGTACCTACTTTTCAGAAGTGTTAAGATACATCACATGAAGGTTTCCCTCACTTTTGTGGCAGGCACTATCATCTGTAGCCTTAATTGTCAGATTGTTCAAATCTCACTCTAAATCTAGGAACGCTACCCAGGTAGTATACCTTATATTGGGGATATCTTACATATAAATTGTTACTTCTACCAATTTGATCTATGGTCTTTCAAATGTAAACCTCAAATACATTTTGAAAGCTTTCAGTATAAAAACCTTAGACTACTTAAGTGGTAGCCTTTGGGACTTATGTGACTACTCTTCCCAGCTGTTATAGTTTGGCATATACTAAGGATTGAGGCAATCTTTGAAAATCATCATTAACCAGGTAATAAAAAGATACCCAAAACTGTCAAAAGATTCAATTTAATATTTTATAGACGATATGTGGATGACTGTTTCATCGTTGTTGACTCACAAGCAAATAAACAAACGAATTACTTACCTATATGAATGAAATTCACCCGAATATAAAGTTTACTACAAAAAGAGAAACAAATGGACAACTCATTTATATGAACCTAAACGTGTCGCGCGAACAAACACAATTAGACTACAAAATATACACAAAACTAATCACAACTGATCACACCATACACGAAACATCGAACCACCCCGCACAACATAAGCTAGCAGCGTACAGATCACGCCATCCCCATGACTCCTACTAACTACTCCAACGAACTAAACAACATTTACAGAATAGCTAATTATAACAGATACAAATGCACCTAACCGTGATACGCAAGGAAACACGATTCGACTACAGAATATACAGTAAGCCAACTACAACTGATCATACCATAGACAAACATTTAGCCACTCCGCACAACATAAACTAGCAGCGTACAGATCAATGTTGCAGCGGCTTCACTCCATCCCGATTGACTTCTACTAACTACTCCAATGAATTAAACATTATTTACAGAATAGCTAGTAATAACGGATACAAATAACGTGACATTGACAATCTTATTACGCAGTACAAACAAAAATAGGAATGCCAACTGACTGAAGTGCGTAAGAACTGGTGGTCGTTCTTACGCATTTCAGTTAACTTATGTAGGCAAAGAGACAAACAACCTTTCAAACTTCCTTAAGAAATATAAACTGCATTCTAAATTAACAACATTGGAAACAAACTGAAACCAAAACTAAATGACACATCAACATTCGAGAACAGTGGTATACACAAACTGACATGCAAGGACTGCGACATGGTATACATTGAAAGAACAACGCGGAAACTAACGACAAGATACAAAGAGCACTAACGATCTTTCTTACACAAGGTCTTTGACATGGCTGCACAAACAAAACACAGGATCGAAACATACATTCTAGAAAGGCTTAAAATATACAAATATAGGAAAACAGACGGTGACATTATCAACGAACAACTTATTACAAATTCCGTTGCAATTTGCTCCGTACTAGACCACACTCTTAGACGAAAACGGAAACGAGATGAAACAGAGTAAACGGCCATGCAAAAAGCAAAAAAAAAACAAAAACCTAATATCCCTCTACCTGGCCTAATTTAGTACTTGACGTAAGTTACTACCTGACCTTATTGAGCACTACCCACTTAACTCATGCTACGATCATTAAAAGTCATTCCCTTCAACACATCCTTTAGACACTGAAGATGACTCAAAGTAGTCGAAACGTGTCTGCTCACACAACAAAGCAAGGCACGACGGCTATTAAAGATAAAAGAGAATTGGCCAGCATATACCAAATAAACAAAATTATTGAATAAAAAGATATATTCCTTTTGCAAGATAGCTGGCACAATTCCATTTGGCATTTGTGAATTTGGTTAAGTTAGGTAAGGGAGGGGCACTTACACAGCCTAGAGCTCACACTCATCCACGTCTGAGCTACCTCCTTTGTCAAACATCAGCACCTTCAGGTGCATTTTACTCAGGTCAGGATTGCTTGAAGGATTTGTAATATATACATATATATATATATATATATATATATATATATATATATATATATATATATATATATATATATATATATATGATATGATTCCATTTGTCAACTCATTTCAGAATCTTTTCGATGACTATAACTAGAGAGAACTTTCTTATTTCATTAATGAGGCCACCGTGCAGACTACGTGTATCTCACCTCTGGAAAAATTCGCTACAGATGCCATCTTATTTTTGCACACGAATCTTCTACAGTTAAGATTGAAAGCATTCATGCCCGCTCAAGAGCTGGGTGAAGTAAATTTCAGTGTCAGTAAGCCTTCAATTCAGCCATGGTCTAACATCTGGGGTGAGACAAAGGTTTATTTCTCCTTAGTGCTATTCATTCAGGATTGCTGTACCAATCGCTGAGAGAAAGAACGAGCTGTGTCTCTTTATTCGCAGGCGTAACTCTATTTCCTTGGTATCTATGATTTTACGGTACCCTTTAGGATATCTAGTCTTCGATTACCAATATCGCTCACTTAGACATTGACTGACGTGCAGATTCGATCTATATACACATATGCAGGGTGTGTACGGTATTTGAGGACAACTTGAGAGTAAAATTAATAAGCATGTATTTTTAACAAAATTTAATGAAATTTCAGGAATTTTTTATACAACGTTAAATTAATATGCGGCTATAAAGTTATTCAATAAAATTGCCATTAGCAGCAATAACCTCTTCGATCCGGGTTCGAAAACGATTACATGCCCGAATCAAATGCTCCTTATTCATATTGACCATAACGGCATCCATAGCAGTCTTCAGCGAAGAAGTGGTATTACGAGGACGCTCATTGGCCTGACGCTCAAGTATGCCCCATATGTAATAATCAAAGGATTAAGGTCTGGTGAGCTAGGTGGCCATAGTTTCGGTGTTATGTGGTCATGAAAAGCCGGAAATACATGAAAAATGTGTTTCTTCCCTCGCGAATGGACACCCGTGATCTAAAAAATCTGAAAAAATTATCAAGGGAGACGTTTGTGGGTATAACTTTAACAAATACCTCAGAAGTCGAAATTCTTTCAACTTTGTTAATAATAGTATGATCCTCGAACATGACGTGGTTCTTGATTTTATTCGTTGCTGGTTACTGCATTTTGTAAGTTGAGCACAAAACCCTTCTGACAAGAGCATAGGTCTGTCTACCCAACTTGTTTCCTTATTACCGTGACGCTGCCAAGATAAAATTTCTTGTTGTTTTTTCACCGAAAGTGTAAAAGTTGTTAAATTTAACTCTTTAAGATTGTGCTGAGTGTTTGAAGTAATAAAAATGCCGTTAGATGAGGTTTCTATAGCTAGGGCTGTCGCTTTAGCTGATGCTGGATACAGTCAACGTCGCATCGCCCGAATGCTCGTTGTACCTTGAACCACGATACGGAATGCTATTAGACGGTATCAAGACACTGGATCATATACCCGGAGGGCAGTTCAAGGCAGACATCGCTGCACTTCCATCCGAGATGACCGTTTTATCGTCAGCAACGTGTTGAAAAATCGGTTTTGCACTGCTACTGAAGTTCGTACGCGTCTCTTTGAGGTCAGGAATGTTAGTGTAAGTGAACGTACGATTACAAGAAAACTGTGTGAAAGTGATTTGAGAGATTTTCGTGCAGCTCGCGCCCTCTAAACTTCTCCCACAGCACCGTAGAACTAGACTTATTGTTGCGCGAGAATATTACGATTTTACAATGAAGTAATGGAAGAACATACTGCTTTCAGATGAAAGCAAAATAGCCTTATATGCGTCAGATAGGCAGCAGCGTGTCTACGAATGTAAAAATTAGAGGTTTGCTGACAGCGCCATATCCGAAACAGTGCGTTATCAGGGTTGATCAATAATGATTTGGGGAGGCATCTCGTATGAGGCCCGTACCGATCTTGTCGTCTTTGATAGGGCAGTATACATGCTAATAGGTACGTGGAAGAAGTTTTCCAAGACCATTTCGTACCATTTGCTCCATTTATTGGAGCACATATCAGGCTAACGCATGATAATGCACGTCGCCATGTCGCTAGATCTGGGACACAATACCTTAATGAAGTAAGAATTTGAACTTTGTCATGTAGTCCCGA
This sequence comes from Odontomyia ornata, assembly GCA_963969285.1. NCBI lineage: Eukaryota > Metazoa > Arthropoda > Insecta > Diptera > Stratiomyidae > Odontomyia > Odontomyia ornata. The sequence goes on along the minus strand of OZ017741.1, from coordinate 62,495,420 downwards.
TCTCAATCCTATTGAATACATTTGGGACAACCTTAAAAGACGTGTTTGGGCAAGAGTACCAGTGCCTATTACCCTAGGAGAGTTCAAGACCGCAGTTTTAGAGGAGTGGCACAATATTCCGCAGTAGGACATTCAGCATGTCATGGATCATCTTCCAAAAAGGCTTCAAGAAGTCATAAGAGCCCGAGGTGGTAACACCAATTATTAAATTTGAAGTCAATGACAAAAATATAAACTTTTTCTTGAACTAAACAAAAATAATCAGTTGAAAGAAATTTTGGAAAAATCGATTTTGTTGAGGAAAATTTTATGAAATAAAAAATTTTTTTCATTTTTTTTATGTATCGAAAGATGCTTTCAACATACCGTTCATCAAATTTGTGTAAAATGTGAAAGTTCTGGAAAACTTTGTGAATTACAGGATGGGCGGTAAAAATAAATAACTAAATATATATATATATATATATATATATATATATATATATATATATATATATATATATATATACATATACATATATATATATATATATATATACATATATATATATAAATATATATATATATATATATATATATATATATATATATATATATATATATATATATATATATATATAAAGGGTAATTCATTATAACGTTTGATTTTCAATAGGGTTTTGACCGATCACGCGTGACTCCTGTCAAACTGTAATGCAAGTTTTATTCAGTAATGTTTGACAAATCATGATGGAAAGACTTCCACCGCAACAACGTAACCAAATTGTTTAGCTGTATTACGAAACTCAGTGTTCTGTGAGAAATTCGTGCTTTTAGGGCATCTCCTGGTATGGATCGTCAACCTACCGAAACCACTATAGCTAATATCATCTGCAAATTTGAAAGCCAGCATACATTGTTGGATGATACTCTCCGATTAGACCACATCCAGCACGTAGTGAAGAGAATATAGCGGCTGTAGCTAAGAGTGTGGCTGAAGACCGTAACGAATCGGTTTGGCATCGTTCTCAACAGCTTAGTTTTAAGGCATACAAAGTTAAACTCGTGCAAGAATTGAGGCCGAGCAATTTCGCTTGCGTCGTGTTTTTTGGTGAACTCTGAATCTGTTCAATGAAAATCCGCTGTTTTATCGCGCAAATTTTGTTCAGTGAAGAGGCGCATGTTTTGCTCGATGGATACATGAATAAACAGAACTGCACTATTTCGCCTGATGAAAAACCTCCAGCAGCTATCACTACAGCCACAGAAATGCACGATTTTGCAAACCGAACGGGGTCTCGACGGTAAAAATCGGTGTCCAGACGATGATTCCCTTGCAACAAATTTCCGCATCGTACTCAGAAAAAAACACTTCCTTCTCTTGGGGATACATTTTAAACTTTCCGCGGACGTGGTTTTTGACACGGTTTCGTTTTAAATAAAATCACGGCCTATCCCGGATCGTATCTCACCGACTGCGCCAATTTAATTGTTCTTTTTCGATCTTATAAAAACAAGACTTTGTTTTTTATTTTGACCGCTTTTATTTAACTCCATTGAATTTAAATGGATTCAATCGAGAGCGTAAATGGTAAATCGAATGAATTAGCAATCCACTACAGCCTCAGGTTGGGCGGATAGGTTAGGGAGGCTTCGCCGTGTTCACGCAAAATTACTTGAATTAATGACAAACCCAAATGTTAATGGCTTTCCACTTTTATAGGAGAAATATGCTGATTGATTGCAGGAATTAGCTCTTGTTGATTTTTGCAACAGCGGAACTCAAAAGGTGTGCATATGACACCTGGGTAAATGCACTTAGCTTTCGCATATCATCATAATTAGAATCGACAAGATTCGTGGGAATGTTGTCTGCGGGAAATTGCGATGTCAGAAGTGGAAAATGAAATATTAGATTTCATGGAAATGAGGTAAGTATTTTGATTTTAGGGATATACGGATGAATGTGTGGAGGATCTGTGGGAATTGGATGTAACATCTAACCACTAGAATTTGAAATTAAAAAAATAGTAAAACCTTCCTTGTAATTTTGCGTGTTTTTAATTTTATTTTCGTAATCGATTTTCGATCGTTATCGTTCGATCTTCTTCAGTGATTGTTTCACTTATCTAAAGATCCTACTTATATACTTAGCCCTTAATTACATTGAAGGATGTTTCCTAAAGAGGGTAATTAAAATCTACTTTATAATTACTTAGCTAATTAGCTTCAAGAGCCAGGATTTACAATTACCTGCTTCGTTGTTCATTAGCACGGCCTTTTCTCTTGAAATGGCGAGACTTTCCATTGCATCAAGTTCTTTCGCATCTTTTACTTCTCGTACTGGTGTTGCGTCATCCACTGTGATTTCATATCCTTGAGTTATAATATGCTCCACTGCTGCTGATCTATAGTTATTCTTCTTTCCTTTTTTTCCTCACTGCACTTGCTTTGCTTAAATGTTCTCGCACCCTGGTGTTGATTAATCTTCTTGTTCGTCCAATGTAAACTTCGTAACAGTCGAGGCATTCGATCCGGTGGATGCCCGATTTCTCGTGTGGTTGCCGTTCATCCTTAGTTGACCCGAATATGTTTTTCGGCTGAGTTTTGCTATTTGATTCGATTATTCGTATGAACTCATGGTGTTTTAGCCTCCTTTTTAATTGATCGTTGACACCTTCGTAGTATGTAACTGCCTTCCAGTACACTTTTCAGAATCCGGGTTGAGGAGTGTCGACCGTTCTTTCTTTTGCCGAGTTTTTCTGATTTTGTCCGCAATTTTCTTGATCGTTGAGGGTTTGAATCCATTCAACTTCGCAGTGTCAAGAATATACTGCATTTCCTTTTCCCTGGCTACCGTATTGAGTGGTAGATCATACATCCTGTGAATCATGGCTCGATAAGGTGAAACTTTCACTTGTTGCGTGTTGTTCGATGTACTCGGGATCGTCCGTTGTGGATGTGTTGCCTTCCTGCAGATTTCGAAACTGATGTCGCCACTCGTTCTTGATACCAGTGTGTCCAAGAAAGCCAATTTCCCATCTTTTTCTTCCTCTACTATGAAATTAATATTTTTGTGCGCATTGTTCAGTTCCAATTTTTTTTTTGCAGGTCTCCTTTCTTGACGTAAGCGAAAACATCATCCACATACCTGATCTGGCATCTCGGTAATTGGTTCTTTGTTTTGAGTCCATCCTCCAATCGCGTCATAAACATTTCACCAAAAACGGTGATAGTAGATTGCCCATAGCTGCTCTTCCTTTAGTTTTGTAGAATTTACCCTGAAACGATAAGTAGCTCTCTGTCATACACAGCTTCGATAACTGGAGAAACTGTCTCGTTTTCGTCTTCCATGCCAAAGAATTGTCCTGTTTTAGTAACCACTCTTCGATGTAGCCAAGTGTTTCCATCACTGGTATACTGGGAAAGAGAAGCGTTACCCTGAAGAGTCACATCGTAAAGTTGCATTGCAGCCTCAAACATGCGACGGAACAGGCGAAAATCGCGGGAAGAAACCTTATGAAGTAACGTTTAAAGCTTATGAAAGTCACCTGGATTTAATGAGACAATCAGAGTATTGCGGCAAAGGTCACATGGAAGATTTATTGGAGAAGGCTGATAGAGCAGAAATTGACTAAATTAGAAGAAGCTACTGAACATAGGTCTAACTATGCAATAAGGCCAACAAAGGTCCTGAAGGAACACATAATCGTGGAGATGGAAGCAGCTTTTAGCAAATTGCCGGAGTACACAAAGCGCCAGCGAGAAAGGAGATAGCAAAAGCCATAGCGGGAGCCCAAAGGTCAACAATGAACCCAGAAGCAGCCATTGCCCTTGAATTGAAGAAGACACCAGTCTATTTCATCTAAGCGGACAAAGGAAACCAGTTGTCATAATGGATAAAGTCAAATACGAGGAAGCGGTTACCATAAAAATAAACAGTGGCAACTTTTTCGAACTTCGTCGAAACCCTCTGGAGGAATCTATCAAACGGGTTGAGAGGACGATCAAAAGCTGCGAGCCACTATTCGGTGAACTGACGAAAGTGAGAGTAACAAACCCAACTCTACCAAGGAGCAAATGCTTGCCCAAGATTCACAAGGAAGGAGATGAGATGCAGGAAATAATATCAGCTGTGAACGCTTCAACGCAAAAACTAGCAAGATGGCTAGTTGAAGAATTCAACAATATGAAACCAGTGGTGGAAACACTTGGCTACATGGTTACTAAGACAGGACAATTTTATGGCATGGAAGACGAAAACGAGGCAGTTTCTCCAGTTATCGAAGCTGTGTATGTCAGAGAGCTACTTATCGTTTCAGGGTAAATTCTACAAAACTAAAGGAAGAGCAGCTATGTGAAATCTACTATCACCGTTTTTAGCGAAATGTTTATGACGCGACTGGAGGACTGACTCAAAACAAAGAACCAATTACCGAGATGCTAGATCAGGTATGTGGATGATTTTTTCGCTTACGTCAAGAAAGGAGACCTGCAAAAAAATGGAACTGAACAATGCGCACAAAAATATCAATTTCATAGTAGAGGAAGAAAAAGATGGGAAATTGGCTTTCTTGGACACACTGGTATCAAGAACAAGTGACGACATCAGTTTCGAAATCTGCAGGAAGGCAACACATCCACAACGGACGATCCCGAGTACATCGAACCACACGCAACAAGTGAAAGTTTCACCTTATCGAGCCATGATTCACAGGGTGTATGATCTACCACTCAATACGGTAGCCAGGGAAAAGGAAATGCAGTATATTCTTGACACTGCGAAGTTGAATGGATTCAAACCCTCAACGATCAAGAAAATTGCGGACAAAATCAGAAAAACTCGGCAAAAGAAAGAACGGTTGACACTCCTCAACCCGGATTCTGAAAAGTGTACTGGAAGGCAGTTACATACTACGAAGGTGTCAACGATCAATTAAAAAGGAGGCTAAAACATCATGAGTCCATACGAATAATCGAATCAAATAACAAAAATCAGCTGAAAAACATATTCGGGTCAACTAAGGATAAACGGCAACCACACAAGAAATCAGGCATCTACCGGATCGAATGCCCCGACTGTCACGAAGTTTACATTGGACAAACAAGAAAATTAATCAATACCAGGGTGCGTGAATATTTAAGCAAAGCAAGTGCAGCGAGGAAAAAAGGAAAGAAGAATAACTTAAGATCAGCAGTAGCGGAGCATATTATAACTCAAGGACGCGAAATCACAGTGGATGACGCAACACCAGTACGAGAGGCAAAAGTTGCGAGCGAACTTGATGCAATGGAAAGTCTCACCATTTCAAGAGAAACGGCCGTGCTAATGAACAACGACGTAGGTAATTGTAAATCCTGGCTCTTGAAGCTAATTAGTTAAGTAATTATAAAGTTGATTTTAATTACCTTCTTTAGAAAACATCCCTCAATGTAATTAAAGGCTTAATATATAAGTAGGAACAATCGTTGAAGAAGATCAAACGATAACGATCGAAAATCGATTACGAAAATAAAATTAAAAACACGCAAAATTACAAGGAAGGTTTTACTATTTTTTTATTTTTCATAATTATTTTGTGAAAATGAAATCAATTACGAACACTAGAATTTACCAAATAATCAACAATCACTAAAGTTAATATTATTATTATTATTTTTATCAATGCTGCTAGCCATACTGCATTGAACGTGAGCTGGCATAAGTTGGTGTTCTCAGATGCTATCACGGGGAGGTACCATTACTTGGCCACTGCCGATTCGCATACTTTGATCAAAGTTGCTTGCCTCTTCGACACCCGCGAGTACTCTTAAGTTCTATGACATTACGTTTGGACATTTTCTGATTGTGACAAGAGCTCCTCGTTTTTTCCTCAATGTGTTCTGCTTAGATAATTTAAATAACTATCTGCAAGAGCATATTCAGTCAATAATAAAAGTAAGACTAAAACAAAGTGAAGGCCGCTTAAATTTTATTATCCATGGTTTTTCTTTTAATCGAGTATTTCATATACAATGTAAATGTTATTGAATTTTTCTTAAGTTTGTTCACTATGGTGACAGTAGGTTTTGTGCAAAGCCTTCTGGTAGGAGTATACTTCTGTCTACCCTGTTTGTTGGTTAACAATTGTTTTAAGAATATAAATTTTCAAAAGAAGATCTATTTCGGGGCGGTTTTATACAAAATCAAGTTTGGCGAGGCGTGGAATATATGTTCTGAGAACGTTAGAATCATGCATTATTGTGGATTTCTGCAAAAGCATAGTTACTTTTTGTACCATAAAATAAATTCTACACACTATAAAAAATTAATTCAAAAATCAGATATGAATTTTTCACAGCAGCTTTACACTGCTATTTTTCCGTTTGTTTTTGAGCGTATTTGTTTCATTCAATTGCATAAAATCGTCAAAGGTGCATTTTATTTAATAAAAATCTAGCAACACTGTTGCTAGGCTCTTTTGTTCAAACCAGACACAAATTTTCTTCTTCTAGTATTCTTGTAAACATACGCTATGTTGATCGAAACAAATTATATTCTAGAAATTCGAAAATCCATTTGAATCAACATAAGTTGAATCCATGGTATAAAGAATAACAAGGTATGCTCGCTCACGAAAGCTGGATCGCCATTTAAAGCTTTTGTGACGTCACATGGATCGAATCGGTTGGATCTGCAAATGTTGATTTCTTTTCCAATAAGAGGTGTTATTTTAATATTAAAAGGAAAATGCCATTTTTTAATACAAATGATTGGATGTTTATTTCATTATAAAGAAAAAGGTATGCCGTTAATATTAATAAATAACATCGGGCAAATAACCACCACGACCACGCTTACAGGACCATATCCTTTTCATGAAATTTTCCATAACCAAATCTAATAAGAGGTGTTATTTTGATATTAAAAGAAAAATGTCATTATTTAATATAAATGATCAGATGTTTATTCCATTATAAAGAAAAAGGTATGCCGTTAGTAGTAAAAAATAACATTAGGCAAATAACCACCACGACCACGCTTGCAGGACCATATCCTTTTCATGAAATTTTCCATAATGAAATCCAATACTAGGTGTTATTTTTAATATTAAAAGAAAAATGCCATTTTTTAATATAAATGATCGGATATTTATTTTACTATAAAGAAGAAGGTATGCCGTTAAAAACAACATCAAGCAAATGAAAAATAACATCAAGCAAATGACCACCACGACCACGCTTACAGTACCATATCCTTTTCATGAAATTTTCCATAACCAAATCGCAAAGTGGCTGCCCTATGTCTTCGATAGCCTCACGAATTCTATCTTTGAGGTCTTGAATCGACGCTGGGCTATTGACATAGACCTTTACTTTCACGTTGCCCCAAAGGAAGAAGTCGCAAGGTGTTAAATCACAAGATCTATTCAAAATAACACCTCTTATTGGAAAACACTATATTCAGAATTTAATAACTTAATCTACCGATATTGATGTTATTAGTAAAGCCAACAGAGTGTTTCATAGATGTAAAACATATACTCGACTAAAACTGAATTTAGGCATGCGCAAGATTAAATATAAAGGAAAATAAAAAAAAGGGGGAAACATATCCGTGATACTAATGTGATATTTATAATATGTAGTAAAACCGAACTACCTGCATAAAATAAAATTGCCTGCAACTAATGCTTGCAATATTTGAATTGATAAAAATTCGATGGGATTTGTCAATGAGAACGTTACGTGTCTAGTTGATTGTCCTTGAATTCGAATCGAATAAAATTTTAAAATTTACGATCCCCTGGAAATCGTTTTTGCTTGCTGAAAAACGTCACATTGAATGAAACGTTTGTCTCCCAATTCAAGAATTGAAAAAAAAATCATTTTTCTTAATTTGTACGCATCACTTACTTTGTTGCTTATAAATAAATTGAAATGTATGGATAATTAAAGATAATGTATTGATATTCCAGAGTAGAAAACTAGTTAATGTATTTAAAGTATTTGCTATTAGTGTACCTTAATCTGATCAGATAATCATATATTCAACATACAATTAACTAAAAATGCGCACCTATACCGAAGCAGAGCAATTGCATTTATCATATGTATTTCTTGAACTTGAAGATTTATTTATATTAGTATGAGCATAAAATGAATTTCAAAGGTAAAAATCAAGCAAGAAAATGGATCTTTATGAGAAATCTCTGATTTTATTTCAAACATGTCCTGAAATCCATATAAAATTCATTAACAAATGCATTCTATCTGAAAGCTCCGATCCATGTGACGTCACATAAAAAGCTTTTTTCATGAGCGAGCATACCTTGTTATTCTTTATACCATGAGTTGAATCCTGCTTCATTAACTTCCCCTCAACAGCGTTTCCGACGCTTCACCAACTACCGTCTCAAGCGTTGGTGACCTATACCGCGCAGAGAGCAATTCAGCACATTTCATTACAAAGCTTCACCAGCGAATTTTGACTAGCGTCATATTGCATTACAGATTTTCGGAAACTGAGAGAAATATATCAATCAGATCTCGTGCAGGTGCGTGCAGATTTGCGTGATCTGGAATTAATGTATGCAATTGTAGGGGAACTTTGATCTAATTTCGCTATGAAGGAGAGCGCATTCAATTGCGAATGATTAAACGATTTTCGACTGTCCCTTCGCTAACAAGTGGTTGATTTTCCTACCGGATTTCTGCGTCATACATTGTGAATTATTTAATTTTTAATTGGCATTTATGTTATAGAGTTGGTAAATCTACTATAAATTTAGTGCTTTTCTAGTGAACTATCGGTAATAGCGCAAGTGAAGTGAATATTTGTACGCATAGGGGCAGTGAAATTCGAAACTGCTTACAAGGAAGTTCTTGTTGGAAAATAGGTAGGAAGCATGACATTGTTTGAAGCTGCAAGAATGTTCTTGTTTGAAATTCAGGAAATAAAAAAATTAAAATTTTCCATTGAATTTGATAAGGGATATAATATTAATTATGTAACGTTTCTTACATTCATATTCAATATGATCTTATATTTTTATAAATATTTATCTAAGTTGTCAAATTTCAGAATAACTACAATCTTCGTATTTTATATTTTAAATCAATTTTAAATGCTTCAAATTTAAATATTTTAATTTTAAGTTTTATCGAATTTGCTGCCGAATCAATTGCTGCTTTTTGGTATGGCATATATTTTCTTGTTTTATTATATTAGAAGATGAAGTGGCTCCGAAATTATTCAAAAAATATTTTCTTAACCAATAAAATTATTTTCGGGTTGCGAAACATGGTAAATTGCTTGGTTATAGCACTCTTTTATCGAATGGTTACCGCTGCACCGATTGCATTCAAATTTTGTATTCCGGAGCACTTTTTAATTCTAAAACCGATAAGGTGAGGAAAAATCCGATCCAAAACCTTTTTCAATATAATTTTATTAATTTTAGTATCAAACTGACAGATGAGCACTACATTTATTCATCAATTGACAACCCACACATTTATTCAATTGTGATCAGATGTTGTCATATAACACAATTGAAGAAAATAACTTCTAAAAACAAGAGAGGTGCCCTTGTCAAGAATAGAAGGGTGATCAGATGTTGTCATATAACACAATTGAAGAAAATAACTTCTAAAAGCAAGAGAGGTGCCCTTGTCAAGAATAGAAGGGTGCTCTTTCAAAGAATAGAAGGGCGCCCTTCTAAAGAATAGAAAGGCACTGTCACGCGCAAGCGATGTGTAAAAAATAATAAGAAATAAGAACAAAAGTATTTTACACTTAGTATATTTTAAAACACATAAACTTTTGTACAACAACTTATTTTTATAATTAATATATATTTACACATCTATTAATTGCTTGTCCGACGCGAGTCACGGAATCTATAGAACTATCCAAGAAGCGCACGAAAATCTAATTTGCTGCTAAAAACGAGATTCAGCCTGCTGACAATGCAGTCTGCAGAAATTTACCTTTTTCATGTGAAAATTTTCGTTCCCATGAAAATTTTCACATGACGACTAAAAATTTGCAAGTTCATGTAGACGCTTACGTTGCACTCACGTTGCACTCGCGTTACATGAACTTACCTGAAATTCAATGAATTTAGAATGCTCCACAATAGAAGGGTACCCTTCTATTCTCAAGGGGAAAGTCTATAAAATACCAAAATTGTATGTTATTGTTGTTGTAATTGGAGAAAGTTCAAATGGCTATAACTCACGTGAATATGATTCGATTTTCATCAAACTTACAGAATACTAGTATATTTATGCTAGTATATTTAGCAAGACTACTTAAATATCGAATTTCGTTAAGTTAAGGGGGAACCCTACGATTTTATTGGAGAAAATGTGAAATTTAAAGATAATTAGAAAGGAGCGAATTTTAACTTCTACGCATTTGTTGTCGTTGTTATATTCATAAACATCTGCCGCTATAATTTTTCCAGATTTTTCGGATCACACGTGTTCAGTCGTGTTGAGGCTTGTTAGATTTACAGCAGTAAAAACCAGCGTGTCTTGCTCAAGTGGTATATTCAGTGCGACTAATTCCTTTTACAAAAGAACACAAAATAATGATAATGCAGTAATCTGATATACATGTAATAGAAGTGAGAGAGAAAGAGCAAAGGAATTTTAGAACTAGCATTACACTTTTACAGTGTTATGTAAATGTATTTCACAGTCTCCCATAATACAAGGTCGATCTATTGCTCTTTTTATCGTAACAATTTAAAGTAACATCAGTCAACAATGCACCAAAAAAATTTGATTCATATTTATAATAATCCAAGTAATTTAACGAATTTTTGGTGATTGTTCTTGGCGAGCACTTTCGTCAGAATATCAGCAACCATTTCCTGGGTAGATGTACATTTGACGTCTATAATACCCTCATTGAACATTTGCCTGATGTGATGAACGCGCATATCAATATGCTTTGTGTGCGCATGGTAAACAGGATTCTTTACAAGTTGTAAGGTACTCTGGTTGTTTCCATAAAGCAATGTGTGTCCATTGATGACGTTTTCAAAACCCATCTCGGCCAACAGACTCCTTAAGAAAATAATTTCTTTCGTTGCTTGAGAAATTGGTAGGGAGATGAATGCTATTTATGCACAGAGTGTGGGACTCCCATGCGCGACTGGACTACCCACTAAACACCTCCCCTGTCAACCTGAGAACCCAGCATGGAACCGTTTGACACATTAATTCGGGCCAGGTCTCGTTTTGTTTCGCCGTGGGGCGCCTTCAAGCTGGGGAGTCCCTTCCCTAGCGGGAGGGGAGAGGGGAAGAGTTGCTTGAGACATGGCAAGGTACTCTGCTTCCGTAGAACTCAGAGTTATGACATTTTGTTTTCGAGATTCCCAAGATATGTGTAAGAATGTACTTCGAAAATGACTTTCTTTCATCATTACAACCAGCCCAATCAGCATCAGCGTAACCCATCAAAGAATGACCTGTTTTAGAATAAACGGTTTTTAACTTTATAGTGGAGTTTAAATATTTCAAAATATTCCTCACAGACTTCGAATGCGTTGAATGTGAATCCTGATTCAATTGCGATAACCTTACCATGCAATGTAATATGTCTGGTCGCATCATCAGTGCCAGGTAAGTACATAAGAGATCCGATTACTGACTGATACATTTTTACGTCAGCCTTTTCACAGTTTGTGCAGTCGCTGCAAGGTTTTAAGATCGTTCCTCGGTTGAATCGCGTTGGTGTTGAGTTACATTCCAACATACAATTCTCCTGAAGAAGGTTTTCGATGAATTGTTCTTGGTTAATTGTTATGTCTCCTCGTTCTTCTTTTCTGCATATTTCAATTCACAGAAAGAATTATGCAGGCCCTTTGTCATTTATGTTGAAAACAGATGATAAACTTCTTTTGATGTAGTTTAAATTATCCTGATGATATGCAATAAGCATATCATTGACATAAACAAAAATCATGCTCATTCTTTCAGCTCTATTCATAATATAGGCACAAGTGTCCGCTTTACATTGAATAACACAGATTTTCTTCAATGTCTCATCTAACTTCTGGTTCCATCCGCGTCCGGATTGTTTTAATCCGTAAAAAGCTTTCTTTAACATGCTTACTCGCTCCGGATATCTTTTATCAATGAACGTTTTAGGCCGCTCCATATATATCTCCTCCTTGAGTGTGCCGTTAAGATATGCAGCAGTTACATCCGCTTGATGCAACAACAAATTAAATTCAACAGCCAACGCGAGGACACATATTACTGTGTTACTGGCGAAAAAGTGTCCTTGTAATCAATGTTCACTTTTTGGCTACACACTTTCGCCACAAGTCTTGACTTATAGCGAACCATTTTTCCTTTTTGGTCGGTCTTAATATTGAATACCCATTTACATTTTATGGGCTTCCGTCCTTTCGGCAAGTCTACCAAGTCCCAGGTTTGATTCTTTATGATGCCATCATAAAGAATCAAATGCATTGACTTTTTCCACTCATCTGCTGGTGGACCTGAAAGTGCATCTTCCACAGCAGCAGGGTTTCCTGCTCAATCTACATCCATCAAGTTAATTGAGTTTTGTTTTCCGGTTCGAATTAGGCAGGGTCTTCCTGGTTTACCCGTCCTGATAATTCTGGGTCTACCTCCTTTATTATAGGATTTCACAATTGGTTTTTCTTCATCTTGTTCATTTTCGTCTTGATCGCTCTCGTAAACTTCATCACTGTCCACGGGTTTGTTTGGTGATATAGTCTTACCACTAGAAGTCTCCACCATTACCTCGAATGTTTCACTTTCCACATTTTCTTCTTCGGATTCATTATCGAAAATAATAAATTGATAATCATCATTATCATTTGTATCACATTCGTTTTCCAAAAATGTTACATCTCTAGTTTTGTACACTTTCCGTGAATTCGTTTCATAAAGCCGGTAAGTCTTTGCTTCTTCGCTATATCCTACAAATACAACTGGTATTCTTTCGGATCAAATTTCGACTTGCTTGTCTGCTTATTTAGCATTATTTCTCGGCTTCCGCATGTTTTTAGGTGTTTTACAGTTGGTTTTACTCCATGCCAAGCTTGAAAAGGTGTAATTTTTTCAAGTAATCTGGTAGGTGCTTGGTTTCGCAAATAACATGCCGTATTCACAGCCTCCGCCCAATACGACTCCAGTAAATTCGCTTGAATCAAGATACACCGAGCCATTTCGATCAGCGTGCGATTTGCACGCTCAGCCACATGATTCTGCTGCGGTGTGTATTCAGCACTTAATTGTCGACGGATACCATGCTGATTGAGATATTCTGTGATATCCCGACTTAAATATTCTTTTGCATTATCGCTGCCAAACATTTTTATTTTACACCCCGTCTGGTTCTCTGCGATTTGCTTAAATATTTTTAGCACATTATGTATTTCACTTTTTAGGGTTTTGTAAAATAATTTTACAAAACCCTACTAAAATCGCCTCCTGTCTGTCCGTCTGTCTGTCTGTCCGTCCGTCCGTCCGTCCGTCCGTCCGTCCGTGTGTCACAGCAGTTTTTCTCGGAAACTGCTTAAGCTAGAAACATCAAATTTTGTATGTAGCTATAAAGTGGTGTTCTCTTCAAAGTTCAACTAAAAAAAAAATTAATAAGGTATTAAAGGGGGGGCTCCCCGTATAGGGGAGTGACCCCCCGAAAAAAAAATTTCATTGCAGGTATCCGATATGGGTATCAAATGAAAGGTCTTGATGAGAACTTTTCAAAACAGGTCTTCGTTTGGCAAAGTTTGCTTCGAGGGGCGCACAGGGAGGGGAAATACACGAAAAATTTGTGTCCCCCCCCCCCCCTCGCGATTGGACACCTGTGATCCGAAAAATCTGAAAAAAATCAGGAATGTAGGCCTTGGTGAGTACAACAACAACAAATACGTTAGAAGTCGCAATTCACTCAACTTTGTTAGTAATAGTATGATTTATCGATTTTATGTTTTCTTGAATAAAATCTTAACGGTACCCTTAAATGAAATTCAGTACACAGGTGATTATTTATAAGATTGATCTGTCCTGAAAGTTTCAAAAAGATTGAATCATATTTAGCGATGTTATAGCGGTTTGAATTTTCCTGTATTACTATGGAACAATATGCGCTGCATTTATTACTATGGCAACATATGGTTATGGAACGACTTGCGCTTTTTACCGACTCAGACACTACAGTTTTGCTAGGATTTGCATGAAAATTTCAGGAATGATAGGTGTCATGTAGATCTTTGAGAAGCCAGTGGTATCAGTAATTGTAAAACTAAATAGTGGCTGTTTTAAATGCGAAAATTGGATAATTTTGAGTTATTTTTTCCCAACTTCAACGTTTAAGGTGCATGCTTTGAACACTTGATTCAATTTAATGAATGAATGAAGATGAGTACCTACAATGAATGCTCATAAGTGAAACAAGTCAAGGAAGTGGGGGAGAGCTCCTAGCAAAAGGGCTTTGTAACCATTCTAGGATTCGAAAAAATTGGCCATGAATCGATGATAACAGTACAGGAGAATAGCCCCTGAAAAAAAATTCATCATACGTAGCCGATATGAGTATGAAATGAACGTTTCCATGGGAGCATTTCAAAACAGTTCTTAAACTGTCAGTTTTTGCTTGAGTGGGGGCACAGGGGGGAAATACATGAAAAATGTGTTTCCTCCGTCGCGGATGGACATCTGAAATAATTATCAAGGGAGATATTTATGAGTATAACAATACCAAAAACCTCAGAAGTCGAAATTTGTTCAACTTTGTTAATAACAGTATGATCTTCGTATTTCATATCTTCTCCAATAAAATCGTCTTTGACATGTATCTTGATTTGATTCGATCTGGTGACTGCATTTTGTAAATTGAATACAAAACCCTTCTGACATGAGCGTAGGTCTGTTTACCCAACATGTTTGCTTTAAAAATGCAACAAGTATCATTCTGGTGCAATCGCCTATGAAAGTGGCAAAATATTTTGCTCCACCAATCGAATTTTGTCTCATTGGACCACATATATCACGATGTATAAGTTCTAGTGGCTTCTGACAACTACTTTCTGAAAATTTTGTAAGCGGTTACAGTGTCATCTTTCCTTTTAAACAAACTTCGCAATTTTCTACGCAGTCGACACTGGAAATGTTCACGTCAACCATTATATTGTTATACAGTTCACAAGTACTTTTTCTATTAAGATGACCATTCCGACTATGCCACTTCAAATGATCATCATTCAATGCACTATTTATCGCGTTTCGATTCGCATACTGTGCATCATTTGTGCAAATAAAAAAATGACTGACCCTTTTCGCTGTTAAAATCACAGATTTTTTTCATTATATTATACACTGCTTGCATTTGAAACTCACCGTCATGTTTTTCGCTGTTGCTTTTGACACCGAAATAATATTTACACGAAGATCAGGCACATACAACACTTCTTTTAGATTTACCGGCTGATTTTCGGATGTTAATCTCACTGTACCTCTACCTTTTGCGTCAATTGTTTTATTATTCGCAAGAAAAATTGTTTCCTGGTATAATTCGAGCTCAAACAATTTTTTGTCGTTGCACATATGAGCTGTCGCCCGCTGTCAATAATCCAAGTATTATTGGTGATCGGCTCATTCGATGAATTCAGCTGATGATACGGATACCGGTTTTCCTTTTCGCTTATCCCTACGTTCAGCCGCGTAGTAGCCTATTTTGTGACGTACAAAGCACTCTATTTTCTTTCTAAATTTGCCACTGTCTTTTGCTCGGGTATTCCGTTGCTCCGATTTCGCTTTTGACATTTAAGCATGTTCGAACTCTCTACTTTCGTCTTTTTCGGCATCTCTCCTGCGGCCCCCGTCGATCAACTGTGTTTTTGAATTTTCGAAAGTCGGCAATTCATCTCTTGTGTCCATCGCAACTACATAATTTTCGAATGATTTTCACAGGCTCGCTAATAGAATAATAGATAGTAGGTCTTTTTCGACTGATATGTCGATCTCTTGTAATTTTTCCGAAATGTCGACAAAATCGTATGTATATGTGGAGATAGATGGACTCTCTGCCATTTTGAATGACAAAAGTTGCTTGAAAAGCGTAAGTTTTCTACCAAGCCCAGCAGGTTGATGAATTCACTCTAGAATTTTCCAGGCAACTTTTGCACTTTTAGCGTTTTTGATGTGAATAAGCTGTGACACATTTACATTCAGAATAATGGTGGCTAAAGCATTTTCGTCTTTTTTGGACCATTCCAATCTGACGATAGCTGCATTGGTTTCCTCCAATTTCGGGCCATTTACACGTATAGTAGGATAGTTTGGTAAACGTGTTATAAAAAAAAATCCTGTACTAGATTGTTGTCAATATGTCTCCTCTCTTCGTCGCGCTACAGCCCCTCTCGGGTCTACGCTTCCTGCAAATACCACCTGCAACTGCCTCGGTCGAGCAGCAATGAACTGGCTTTCGCTGACTGAGTCAGACCAGCATTTCCTCGGTTCCCCACTGGCCTCCGGCCTTCAGTTTTCCCAACGATTACCTTTTTGGGCATCCGTTGCTCGTCGAAACGATTCATGTGTCCAGCCCATTGCAGCTTCGGCAGTCTTGCAATCCTTGAGACTTCCGGTTCGCTACAAAATTTCATACAGCTCATGGTTGTATCGAATTCGCCATTGGTCCCCGTCTAGCTTCGCTCCGATTGTTCGGCTCAGGACCCGTCGCTCAAAGGCGTTCAATACATTTGCGGATGCTTGGGTTAGGGTCTGAAGAGTTGTGCTTACTATTGATTGAATACTTCTTACTTTTATTTAATTCTAATCAAGCGACGGTTGCACGGAGCTTCTTGTTATACTTAACAATAAATAGGCTAATAAATAATAATTTAATTAAATTAAATTCATTTGAAATAACGGAACATTACATGACTTTTAATTTTAGGCATTTGTTAAACATTAAATCGTTACTGAACATCAAATCTGAACTAAACTGAACTAACTGAATGAACTGGAATTCTCCACAAAAAATTTATATACAATTTCACTCGTCATGGCAAACTGAAACTATACATTGTCAGGTGTCAAATTGGCAAAATGCAAAGTGTGAAATATAAAAATGTATCAAAATGTCGCCACATTACTCCCCCTTCAGTGAAACGATAAATTTTCTAGTCCATGTCAAATTATGTATTGTTTGATGAATGGACAAGAATGCTCGGTTATGACTGGTTCAGCTGCATAAGGCAATGCTAGATTGTGTCCGGTCGAGTAAAAAAATTGAAGTAGTAGTAGTAGGAAATATGTAGCGGGGCTCAGTTATGGCTGGTTCTGCCGCATATCGCAAAGCTGGGTTGTGGCCGGTCGAACCCTGTATTGTTACGTGTTGATGTTAAGTATTTATTGCCATGACGAGTAAATATAGCTATGACGAAAGATACAATATTTTACTATAAATAAGAATAAATGATGTGCCACCTTCAGTCGGTAGCGGGAACCAGTTGTGTGGATTTTGTATTGGTATGATTATTGATCACTTTCAATTCGTCAGGTACTCGATTGATTTTGCTAACTAGTATTTGATATTCTTGTTTAGCTTTTTCCCGATTGCTTTCCAATAAGGCCGCTTGCTGTTTAATGAAACGACTAATCCATTCATTGGTCTCATTGTAATCGCGCTGCAATTGCTCCTCCAAATGTTGTGTCAATTTCTTTATGTAGGCCTGTTGCCGGCTTGAATGTTGTATATTCCGTAGATCATGATGCAGTGACGAAGATGGATGCGGAAGCTGATAGTGTCCTGTCCCATAAGAGTAATGAGGTTGCTGCCCCATTGGTTTGGTATGATTTAACAAGTGTAGTCGCATATCAGCATTACAGCAAAAGTCAGTTGTTGTTGATTGCGGCTCAGATACTGTTACGGTTGCAACTTTTGGTTGCCTATATACCATGGCCGAGTTTTCGACACTATTTTGATACCAATTTACATTGTAAGGATCAATCGAAAGGTAGTTCGTTGCAGAGGAGACAATCGACGACGAATTGGTACTATGTTGCGGATATTGTTGATGACTGTCAGTTGTAACCGTTCAAGAAGTCGGTTCTTCCGGTTCATCATCTTTTGTTAGGTCAATCGATGTTATTGGTTCCGTTGATGAATTAACAAAAATAATATCATCATCATCGCCACTTGAATATGACATTGAATTTGCATTGTCTGGTTGTTGCAGTGATCACAATTGGGCTTAGATAGCGTGGTACTGCTCGTCCTTCTTAAAAGTTACGACGACTTTCGTTGCAAGTCCACGTGTTGAAAAAGAACTGGATTTTCAATCACAGGCGCTTTGGCCTTATCGGGGTCACCAATTGAAGAGTTGAACTTGCTATTGAGGCAAATACTTCTTCCTTTTATTTAATTCTAATCAATCAACGGTTGCACGGAGCTTCTTGTTATACTTAACAATAAATAGGTTAGTAAATAATAATTTAATTAAATTAAATTTATTTGAAATAACGGACGATTACATGTCTTTTAATTTTAGGCATTTGTTAAACATTAAATCGTTACTGAACATCAAATCTGAACTAAACTGAACTAACTGAATTCACTGAATGAACTGGAATTCTCCACAAAAGATCCATGCATTTATATAAAATTTTACTCGTCATGGCAAACTGAAACTATACATTGCCAGGTGTCAAATTGGCAAAATGCAAAGTATGAAATATAAAAATGTACAGAAATGTCGCCACAGGTCCATGTTTCACACCCATAGTATAACACAGGTCTTACCACAGATTTGTATACTTGGAGCTTTGTTTTCCTGTGTATGCAGCTAGTCTTCAAGATCGTCAATACTGAATAAAATATTTAATTTGCGAGCTGTATTCTTCGGCGTATTTCGTCTCTTTCATTACCCGTTTTCGTTATTTTGGTGCCTAAATACACAAATTCGCTCACGTTTTCGATACAGCATTCACCATGTGTAATATTTTGTGTATTTGAGGTATTTTTCCTCGACTTTGTCATGAGCTTTTTTGTATTTTCATTAATTTGTAGCCCTACTAGTTCTGCTTCGCTGTTGAGTCTCATGAAAAGTTATTTGGCAGTTGTTAATGACCGTGACAAAATGTTGATGTCGTCCGCATAGGCTATTACTTGGCTCGACTTGTATACTAATGTACCTCGCATGTCGACAGGTAGCTTCCATATGACGTAATCCAGAGCCAAATTGAATAGCAATGGGGCCAGCCCATCTCCCTGCTTAAGTCTAATATTTGTGTCAAAGGCGTCGGTGAGTTGGTTATTGGTGCGGAGTTGGAAGGTTGTCGACATCAATGTCATTTTGGTAAGATGGACTTATTTGGATGCCAAAGCAAAGCATTATTTAGTACAGTACGTTACGATTAATACTGTCGTATGCTTGCTTGATGTCAACTAAAATTTGGTGTACGTCTACGTTGAACTCCCAGCATTTTCAAGTACCTGCTTGACTGTAAACAATTGGTCTATCGTCGATCTACCTGCCCTTAAACCACCTTGATACTCCCCAATAAAACTGTTGGCGCATGATCCGATTTTCTTTTCCAAGATTTTAGAAAATAGTTTGTACGCCGTACGAAGTAGTGATATGTCTCTATAATTTTCGCACTGTAGCTTGTTGTTTTTGCGGATAGGAAATATAATTGATTGGCTCTACTCTTTCGGCATATGTTCTTGTTGCCAAATGTCCGGCGCTTTATTATTCTTTCGAGCTTTGATGGTGGAACAAACTTCATCCAGAGTTGGTGGGACAAGTGGAAGCTCTCCGCAGACATCTACAGGCTCCGATGTTCTGGAGCAGTGCAGAGGTTTAAAGAGGTTCTTGAAATAAAATATGTTTTATTTAATAACATTTTTCTGAGCTAATTAAATTTGACATTATTTTGAAATATTCCATTAGATTCCTCACACTCTGGGAATCAAAATTTAATAAGGTAGCTTCTTACGGTAAAAATTTAACGAACGGCGTCAAGTTAAAATACAAGGGTGCGCATATCTCCAGTGTAGGGTATTTGTCACATTCGGATAGTGTAGGGTCCTATGGTTAACATACTTCAATGTACTCAGATTTAACAGAAATGACATCAGAATCCAAAGTCTTTCCAAATTGTTAAAATCCATATTTTTTTCATTTCATTAGTGTCAATTTTTTAAAACCTAAATTTTCACGAAATCTAAGCTATTCAATTCACACCATATGACAACAACAACCTTCAACGTTCAGTAAAACGAATAGGGATTAGTATCATGTCTTCAACTAAGCAAGGGTTCATTATGAATAGTGCAATACATTTCATCGTAATACACTTATTTGCAATACTGACCCACACTGACCTCTCCCACATGCCCATCACCATCTTCAATAATGCGAATTAAATTCGCCAATATACCACCACGACTCGTCTCAATTCTCCTTGCACCTCATACTATTGCCTGGCGCTCAAATCGGGGTCTACAGTTTTTCCGAAGATGTAAGCCAATGTCTGCTGACCTGTATCTCGATCTGCTAGTGCATAAATTGCATCAACAGTGAAATACGTTCACATTAGATGGTCGCTAGTTTGAGAACACCAAAAGGTGTTTTCGAATTTGTATTATTTTCTGGTAATTTAGCCTTATATCATGACTGAAAACTTTTAGTTACTATTTTTGTGATTAAACTTTTTAGGAAAGACAATTTGAAAACACTCATGTTAGAACCCAAACCTCGCCCCCTAAATTGTTCTTTGAATTGGCGATTGAAAGTGTACGGTAACTCTAAATTTAAAATTTTCTAAAGCTCATGTAAAATATCCTCGTGCAAACGTATAACAGAAATTGGAGTCGAGAAATTAACCTTAGACGCTTGCTTGGCTAGTGGAACATCCAGGCGAGACTTGAACACTTTTTACCATTTTCCTACGCTAGTTAGCCATTTAGTTAACATGAACAGATTCATAGAGCAATACTTTGTACAAAGAAAGATAGCCAAACCTGGGCTGAACTAGTGAAAAGTTATACGTATATGAAATGCTAGAAATAGATAATAACGATGCACTTGTTGTGTGGGAATTGTTTGGTAATGAAGTGAATTTCGTTGAGGCTGATTCACGGAAATGAAAACTCAGGAACGCAGGATGGAATGAAATTTTAATTATCTTGTCTGAAATTTTCTCTGGAGTTAATCTTGTTATTTACTCATTTTTATATCTTTTTTAATTAAATTATGAAACTTTTTTGTTGCTATTTCATGCAAGGAAAGTAAATAAATTACTTTTAACGCCGGACAAAAATTGCGAAAATTTGCATGAGCTCCCGTAAACATCTTGAAATTGTTAAATCACAGCAAATATCATAACAACGCAATGAAAAGCGTTTCTTACAGGCTACGCGCCTCGTAATTATCTCATTAATACTCGCACAAAATTAATAATATCATTTCACGCTCTCGTCCTGTCTCGATAAAAATTCCATTGATTACGAATTATGAGCATCTGGAAAAAGAGGACACATTCATGTCATGCTCATATTTTTTCCACCTTCTTTTTGAGGGAGACCTTCACACACTTGTCCATGCAAGAAATATTTAAAATCACATTGTTCCGCCATAATAATAAAATAAACTGTTATCACAAGTAGGTATTCCCTCCTTAACACGATCGTTACGTTATCGATTAAATGATCGATAAAATGTCGCCATTAATATGTCAATTTCTGATATCTTGCAGAGTACCATTATACTCGTATATTGGAGTTATCGATACCATTCAAGTGATTTTCATGCAGATGCAAAGATCTTTTCGCGAGGATATGTGGAGCCAAAACACTTGGAATCCGAGATGTCTGAGTAAGAAAGAAAGTCCGTCGCGAAAGTATAAACTTACCATTATTGTCATTTCTGCATCAACTGATTCAAGTGCATATGCTGACATTAAGTAGGTTACACACAAATTTTATAGAACAATTTACAATGGAAATTTCAATAAAATCTGCCATTTTAAGCATTTGTATGAGTAGTATGTTAATCAGCGATATCATGTGAATATCGGTCATACGTACATGTTCGATTTGGTGGTATTTTATTTCTTTTTCTTCATTGGACCGAGCGGATGGCCTTTCCCAAGT
This sequence comes from Odontomyia ornata, assembly GCA_963969285.1. Classification (NCBI taxonomy): domain Eukaryota; kingdom Metazoa; phylum Arthropoda; class Insecta; order Diptera; family Stratiomyidae; genus Odontomyia; species Odontomyia ornata. The sequence goes on along the minus strand of OZ017741.1, from coordinate 62,473,312 downwards.
ACGTTAATTCAAGTGGTAGTAATCGAGATGGAACTTTAATGTTGGGTGTTAAAGAAATACATATATGGCTCATATCGTAAATTTGTGATTGTAATCAAGTGAAATTACTAACTTTTTTGTACGAAATCTGAAATGATTTTCGGAATGTCAGGTTGAATATTGATTTTGGTGGTAATAATGTTATTTTTTCGGTATCGGTTTAGTGGGTAAAAAGTACAAATATGGGATGATAGTGTCAGGATGATGGAAACGCTTAGCCTCGTTTTAAACTGAGTGCTTTCCAGTGGATCATTAATAAATTTTCCACTTGCAAATGACAGTATGATTCAATTATTTACTGTTCACGTTGTTGGTTTCAAATGAATACAGTTGACACAGAAAGAAAGTTAATATTTTGAGTTCATTGACAAATTAGGGACAGTAATTAAAAAGTGATGAAAGCCTTTTCTTAATTGGGTATCAATTGAATCTTAAAGTAAGTTAAGAAATATGTTCGATATTGTCTTGCTTGTTTTTAGCTCAATAAAAGTGAAGCTAATGTGCTTCTTCTAAGAATGGCTTTTTTAAAATTAGAAAATGTGTTCTAACATTTTTTTTTGGGTTCGAAATATAAACAGTCCTTCAATAATCCCACTGAGCTGAAATCTTTCTATTGACGAAGGTATACTGAGTTGAAATTTGTGAATTCGGTAATTATCATTAAGCGTTAGGGTGATATGAGTGTTTACGTTGATATTTGTTACAGAATAAGGTAAAGCCTTCCGTTTTTCTTATTTGCGTTATTATAAGTTGAAGGAAAATTATGCTAGTTTTGTTGTGTTATAAACCAGAGTCGTTCGTAGTGGAACTTTAGGTGTTAGTAAGCCCGTCAATAACGCCTTCACTGATTTTTATTTTACCGATCCTGCAACTCAAAAATTTGCAGTCCGAGAAAAAAATTTAAAAATACAGAAAAAATTGGATGAGGAAAACTCATAGACTTCTACCTTTTCACTATCTACTATTATTCCCAAAAAATTTCTCCGTTTTTGGTTATCACACGATGCGGTTATGAAAACGTTTAAAGTGTTCAATCCTTACTTTATATGTATTTTCTTCTATCTTATAATGTAATACAGTAACACTGCTTTATTTTGGTAAAAGAAACAAACATTCAAATTAACAATTTGAGTAAATAGACCTATGTTACGCTCATGTCAGAAGGGTTTTGTACTTTACCTACAATATGTAGACTGATTAAATTGAAGAAAAACGTTCATGACACGCACCTAAAATAAATTCTCTTAAAATCATTTTAACCGCTAAATATTCCAAGAACGGAATCTTAAATGTATTTTAGTTATTCATCTTATCTGAAAATTTGAACAGGATCCAATACTCTCGGAGAAACTGAGCTGCTTGCAAAGCGCGTTTTTGGATATCAATTCTTTGTTACGGTCTACTGAAGCATTATCTTCCGAGAAATCTAAGCTTCCTCTCTCTTGCGATCAGCCTCCATCGGTGGTGGGATCTGAAACTTCATCCTCTACAACAGAAAGCCTGAGTAAACCATTGTCATTGTCATCAAACAACGAAAATATTTCGTTAAGAGGTGGGAATCTACCCATCACGTCAGGGTATTTAACGCAGAGAATACCCTCATCGTCATCAATTAACGCAACGCTAATGGTTGGCGGTGTTTCAGATGGTTTGCCTACTTCTCAGCCTTCTTCGTCTATCACTACAAGAAGTATGGTGCAGAGATCTTCATCTCATCGGGGAGCCATTCCAAAAAATTTCGAAATGCGGCAAGTTCTTGAGGAATCGCCATCCCCCTAAGTTGTAGCGCCACCGAAACAAACCTTCATATCAAGGCTTGCATATAGCACATCCACTAAAGACATTTTAGAATATGTAAATAAGAAATTGGGCTCATCTCTGAAAATAATTAGCTGCCAGAAGCTGACGAGGGACAATTTGATCAACACAGTTATAGCTTCTTTCAAACTGACTGTTCCGGCATCGACTACATCTTGAACCCTGATTGCTGGCCGCCTGTTAAATCTTTCGTAACTTCAAGGAAAAAAAATTTCGCTCTCCACCGAGCTCCCTACCAAAGCTGTAACATCGGTTCTTCCTAAAAACTTTCGGAATAGTAATTTTCTAACAGGAAATTTTCTATTTATTATCAAAACGTTGAGGGTTTAAGATCCAAGCTGTAGGATCTAGCTTTATCCTATTCTCTCTCGAACGATGATATGATCTGTATTTCTGAATCCTGGTTGAGTGATAGTATATTTGACTCTGAAATTTTTCCTAATCACACAATTGTTAGGCGAGATCGTGATAGCTCAATCTCCAACAAGTTAGATGAAGGAGGTGTCCTAGTCGCCTACAAGAATACCTTCTCTGGCTTCCCTCCAACAAATTTACTTTTCACTGCTCCTGTAGAATGTGTGGGGGCAAAAATAGTTATTTTTTCTGCCCTTTCTCTTCTTGTCTTTTGCACCTATATACCTCGTAAGTCTCCTTTTACGGTCTACAATACTTTCCTCACTCAAATATCTAGTATTTCCTTATCACGCTTTTCAAATTGTCACCTTATTTTATGTGGAGCTTTTAACCTTCCTAAACTCTCATGGGATGACAATCAGGTTGATTCTGACTCATCTCGAACTTGGTCTTTAGTTTTTTCTTTTATATCCATGTGTTCCCTGGCTCGATTCAATAATTTTCTTAACGTTAATAATCATCTTTTTGACTTATTCTTTTGTAGTATGAAGCAATAGTTGTTATGCTACCACCAGTTCTTTTTCCTTATCTTCCTCTTGATCCCCATCATCCACCCTTACACTTTGACATTTCCTAGACTGCTTCTGTCCGTTTACGCCGGAAAGAGCGTCAGTGCTATAACTTTTATAAAACTAATTATGAGCAACTTTCCGAAATAATTCGCTCTGTTGATTGGTCCTCCTTCTTTCGCGGTCTTGACTCAGATACTTGTTGTAACAATTTCTATGATTTCTTAAACGCTGCTATTTCTAACTCGTTTCCACTTGTCAGTATAAGATACTTTTCTGACTGCCCCTGGTCAACTCTCGATGTGAGACAAATCTTGAAAGCTAAAGATTGAGGTCGTCAACGTTTTTCACGTGACCGATCCCCTGAGCCGCGTACTGCTTTCTGTCATCTGAGGTCGGTAGCTAAGAAAAAGAGACAGATCGCTAGAACTTCTTATATTCATAGTATTGAAGACTCTCTAAACTCAAATCATTTAAAACCATTTTGGAAATATATACGCTCTCTTAAATCCCCTTCCAGTTTCCCATCTTCGCTTCTTTTGAACGGCTGTTTAGCAACTTCACCTCTCTAGACTTGTGAACTTTTTAGAACTCAGTTTTCTTCTACTTTTAATGCTACTCCCAGCAATAGCCCTTCGTTCCCAATCATACACATGCCACCTTCATTCCCTTTTACTTGCCATCCAGAGGATGTTATGAAGTTTTTTTTTGAACTTGATGACTCTGTTAGTTCAGGTCCTGATAGTATTCCTAATCAATTTGTGAAATCATTAGCTACTTCTATTTGCATCCCTCTTTCCTTTCTCTTCAATTCTAGCTTATCTTCAGGCTCTTTGCCTTCGTGTTGGAAAAGATCCTTTGTTAGTCCTCGATACTCGCCTTATCAACCAGGTTCCAGTGAGGCGCGTTATGCGTTCTACAAGATCGTCGAATATCTTTGATGTTCCATTTGCACATAGTTTGGTGTATCTTCACTCACCCATGCTCAGATTACCTCGTAACCATGATAACCTTCAGCTTGGGCCCTTCCCCCTCTCGCATTTAGCTTACAAAAGATTTGTCAACTGTCTTCTTCTCAACTCTTAGTAATTTTTCTTATTTATTTTCTCCTAGTTTTTGCATTTGTTATTACTTCTATCTTGCTTTTTGCATGCTGTGCTATTATTTAATTCATTTTGCTGCACTATTATTTTATCTATTTCGTAATTGGATTTTTTTCTGTTAAATAGAAATAAAACAATAAGTGTAGTTTCTGGTTCGATGGAAAGCCCATGTAGTACAAAAATCGTATAAGATTGTTCTAATCAGAGAAACTTCAAATGGCTATAGCTTCTACAAACTTTATTGAAACTTATAGAATACAAACATCTTTTAAAAACTCCGTAAATGGCTGATTTCATCCGATTTACTGACACTTATACAATTTTAGTGACGAAAATGCTGAATCCTACTATTATTAACAAAATTCAACGAATTTCAACCTCTAGATTATTTGCTATTGGATGTACCTCCATGATTTTCAGGGCTTTGTGAAATAAATTTTACAAACACCCCTTAATTTTGCATCCTGTCTGTCCGTTCGTCTGCCTATCTGTCTGTCTGCCCGTCTATCCGTGCTTTACAGGAAGTTTTTTCAGAAACTATAGAAGCTATAAAGCTCAAACTTTGTAAAAAGTCAGAAGTGGCGGTCTCTCAAAAGTTTAGGTCATATCAAATATTTCAAAATTTTTTAAGTGGGCTCATACCTCACAACGAAGTGGCCCTTAACAAATTTTTTCATCGAATGAAAGTTCTTAGTACTTTCAGAATCTGAAAAAGTAATTTTTTCCATCATGGGGTCAAGGAGGAGGCAAAATGTACGGACTGTATTTGTGTCCCCTTCTCTGGCGACTCGACAACTTTGAGCCGAAAAACCAAAAAAACATCAGTATGGTAGGCCTTTATGAGTACAAGGGCAACAAATACCTTAGAAATCAAAATTCACTTAACTCTGTTAAGAAAAGTATGATTTGTAAATTTTAAATTCTCCCGAAAAACGATACCCTCTAGCTTCTTAAAATTTTACAGTTATGTAGGTTGGTATAAATTCCCTTTTGTCTACAAAATTCCATGGAAATCAAATCATAATCAAGTGAGTTATCGCCATTTCAATTGCATGGAATTATAATAACAATAACACGTGTTGATGGTTGATATACATATATTTCAAATCGACCTAGGTACTCTTATTTCCCTCGGTTTATCATTAAAATGTAAGTGATATTGTTTCATTTGAGCATGTTCAATTGGCTCAGGATTCGGAAACATTATTAAATTTTGAGAAAAATGGGGCCCGTTGTGTATTGGACGAATGATTCAAGTCATCAATTCATGCCATCAAAAAACATATTTCTAACCTCGACTTGTTTCAACTCTAAATTATCGGTTCTCATCTTCAGCCATTCATTAATAAATTCAATCAAGCGTTAATACCATGTACCTTAAATGTTGAAGTTGGGGAAAAATAACGCAAATTTATTCAATCTTCTCATATGAAACAATCGCCATTTTGTCTTCTGGGCGGGGCAGGGCAATATAGGGAGCCTCAGAACGCTCCTTCCTTCCTCTCGAGCTGATGTTTACTAGAAGGATCGGGGGCCTCGAGGATGGAGGCGGATGGGCTCGTTGAAGCCGCGTACCATCGCACAGGCTTGGAGAGTGCCAAGGAGCCGATGTAGCGAAAGGATGCCCAGAACCAGGCGTAAGCCAAAGAGTCCTATCCAATGGTGGGGCCGGCGGTGAACGGCAACCGATGAAGACCGGCCAGGCGTAAACCGAGGAGCCAATTTAACGATTCTGTCGCAGTAACACACAGCAGATGGGCCAGGCGTAAGCTAAGGAATTCTATTCAATGGTGGGGCCGGCGGTGAATGGTGACCGATGAAGACCGACCAGGCGTAACCCGAGGAGCCGATGTAACGATGCTATCGCAGCAACACATAGCAAATGGACTAGGCGTAAGCCAAGGGACCCAATTAGGTAATAGTTGATTGTGGCCAGGCTAAAGCCGAGGAGCCAACTTTTGTCTTCGCTTGCTTGGAAAATAAAGAGAGCGATTGCTCCGCTCCTTGCAATTTTCAACACATAAAGTGCTGACGCTACCGATCAGGGCTATTGATCTTTTCCCAGATCGATCACAATTCCACATTTCATTTCTGCTGACCATGTATTTTCTCCAAGCAATTTTGTTTTAAAGAACAGATTTCAGTACTCCATGCCAGTTAATATGCTGAACTTGCACTTTCTTCGATCCAATTTTCTTTATTGAACAGAGTTCATTTGCATTTTCTTCATTTCAATTTTCGCCCTCCGTAGAATTACTAACAATAGTCCACTAAACGCTTGGGGGGATGTTACCACCGTTTTCTCTGTCTTTGGCTCTGTTGAGCTTTAACGACCTTAAATCGTATATCTGTGACGTGCATTGGGTGTCGTTTAACTTTTGATACGATGGTATTGGGGGTGTGTTTCAGCATATTTGTTTGTTGTTATGTTTGAACGCTTGTTGTGTAGTTGATTTTGCTTATAATTAGATTTGTTTCTCTATACAGTACTATATATTAATATAATCATTTTATAGATTGTATTTGTTTATTATTATTTGAATCTATTTTTCTATGAGGTTTTTGATAGTGCCTATAAATATAATTAGTTTATAAAATGTAATTGATTTCTATCTATCTTTCTATGCGTTTTTTGATAGTGCTTATAAGTATAATGAATTTTTAACTTGCAATTGTTTTGAATCTATTTTTCCATTGAGTAATTAAATAATACAGTAGTCCGCGTGGCTTAGTGGCTAGCGCATTAAGCCCGTAAGCTGAAGGTCTCTGGTACAAGTTTCGTTAGCGTCAACGAGATTTAGCTCGAGTGGTTCTTCAGACGGACTATAAGCTTGTTCAGTTATGATACGTGCTGGTTTAAAAATCAGAACAGATCGCAGCTGGGTGGACGGACACACGGCCAAAGCGTGATAATGGTCATATCACCTTGTGGAGCACTGATACATTAGATCATGATAATGAGATACTCTAACTATCTACAAGCGAAGGCCCGAAAGGGGCTGTAGTGCTACGAAGAAGAAGAAATAAATAATGCAGAAGTGGGCAACCGTGTGACCATGTGGTCGCAACAACCCCTGTGACCACTTTTCCTACTGCTATGCTTTTGTTTACAAACTATCACAGCGCCAAATTACACATGCAAACATGGCTGCTACTCAATATAAACAAATTTTCATGCAATACTAAAAATTTGTTCTCTATTTGAAAAACCTTTAGCATTGTGAGGAAAACATGCTAAACATTAACATATTAACTACTTAACTGTGAAAGGAAGCACCTAGAGATCCCTATCAAATACTATTTTTATACCAAGGCACTACACATTTCATTTTGAAATCGTTAATTAATTTCACAGTGAAACACGTTAAAGCTATTCGAATCACAAAGCACAATAGAATGTTCAAATACTTAGAATGAATTCAGATCGCGAACACTTTCTACAGCTTTAATATTGGATAAAACTCGCGACGAAACTTGCTATTTGGCCAATTTGGCGTTCAATTTGCATCAGTCAACTTGACAAACAGATCCAATCTAGTGAGCTTCTGGAACAGGAAAGCTAGCGGCAAGAGGCAGATGGAGAGAAAAAGACAGACAGATCCCTTGTAAGAGAGCAGAAACCAGTCGCATGCTCTCCCATGCATTTTATATGGGCTTAGCTTATCCAGTTCTTACAGCTTATCCAGTTCTAAGTATTTTTCTATGAGGTTTTTCATAGTGTCAGTGCCTACTGCTAGTATGAATTTTTAAAATATGTGCCTACAATATTTATGGCGGTAATAATGTTATTGATAATACGAAGGTTACAATGTTTGTTATTTATGGTTTTATTTGAACTTAGTCTAGTTGGGATATTGTGCCCATCGTAGGGTTCAAAAATTTGCAAAAATTGTTCCAATACACCCGAAAGAAGGAAGGTTTCTTTCCAAAATGTAAAACAGTTGCTATTTTTCTTCCACTTAAATAATATTTCTAAATGCTGCGCTATTGAAACACTTCTTTTTCGAAACAAATTCTCGTATCTTATCCATTTTTCATCATCCGTAATGATTTGCTTCGAAAATGGCTCGATTTCGTTACATTTTATTAGCGTTATGCAAATGGAAATTCGGTCGATCATATTTTTTGTGTTAATTCATGCGGCACCCAAGCCTCGAGCTTCTTTGCGTACCCAGCCTGATATAAAAGGTTCAAAACTGTTTGGTGATTGATATTTAGTTTCTTAGCAATGTCATGGCTGTTTATGTGTCGGTCTGCTACTATTTTTTGTAAGATGTCATTGGCTTTTTCAGTGATTGGTCAACCTGAGCAAGGTGCATTCTTGACATCAAAATTTCCAGAACGAAAGCGAGCGAAGCATCTCTTGGCTTTGGCTTTTGATAAAGTATAGGGTTTTGCAATAAGAGGTGTTATTTTGATATTAAAAAAAAATGCAATTTTTTAATATAAATGATCAGATGCTTATTTCATTATAAAGAACAAGGTATGCCGTTAATAGTGAAAAATAACATCAGGCAAATGAAAACAACGACCACGCTTACAGGATCATATCCTTTTCATGAAATTTTCCGTAACCAAATCGCAAAGTGGCTCCCCTATGTCCTCGATAGCCTCACGAATACCATCTTTGAGGTCTTAAATCGACGCTGGGCTACTGGCGTAGACCTTTTCTTTCACGTGGCTTCAAAGGAAGAAGTCGCAAGGTGTTAAATCATAAGATCTCTGTGGCCAATTGTGATCACCTCTTCGAGAGATAACACGGTCCGGAAATTTTTCCCGTAAAAGATCAATGGTTTCGTTGCTTGTGTGGCAAGTTGTTGAAAGTGAACGTTGTCCAGATCAACACCATCTAATTTCGGCCATAAAAAATCATTAATCATCTCTCAATAGCGCAATCTATTCACCGTAACTGTTGCTCCAGCCTCATTTTCAAAAAAGTAAGGGCAAATGACTCCACCGGACCATAAACCGCACCAAACAGTCACAACAATAACTATTGGGTTTTTCTAGCCCCAGATGTGACAATTTTGCTTGTTGACGAAGCCACCGAGGTGGAAATGGGCCTCATCACTCAAAATGATTTTTCGATGGAGTTCCGGATCATTTTAATGCACTTCAAGGACCCAATCAGCAAAGACACGACGTTGTTGATGATCGACCGGCTTGAGTTCGTGTGTTAACTGAACTTTATAAGCCTTAAGACCCAAATCTTTATGCACGACGTTTGTGGAATGCCTAATTCTAAAGAACGACGAGGAATGCACAAGCCTGGGTTTTCTTCTATACTATTGGCTACAGCAGCAATATTCTCGGCGGCTCTTGAGTGACGTGCACGGATTTTATTCTTTACATCACTAAGTTGCCCCAACAGCTCGAATTTTCCAACAAATTTCTGTATTGCGGTCCGACAAGGTGCTTCACGACGACCCAAAAACGTTCGAGTTTTACGAACCGTCTCTGCCGAATTTTCACCATTTTTATAGTGAATTTTAATAACTTCAATGCATTTTCGAAGCGTGCATCGTTCCATTTTTATTAATAGCATAGTTTTTACTTGTCTAATGTCAAAAAATGACAGCTTCAAAAGTGACATCTACCGCGTGCGGGCTACCCAAAATCACACCTCTTATTGGAAAACCCTTTATTTACGGATGCTTGGGTTAGGGTTCATATTTCACACCCATAAAATAGCGGAGGTCTTATCACAGGATTGTTTACTTGCAGCTTTGTTTACCTATGTATGTAGCTGGTTTTCAAGATTGTCAAAACTGAATAAAATATTTTATTTGCCTACTGTATTCTTCGGCGGATTTCGTCTCTTTCATTGCTGGTTCTCGTTATATTGGCGCCTAAATACAAAAATTCGTTCACATTTACAATACTACACAGTTTGATATTAACGTAGCATAATTTGGGGGTCTAGCAACGTAGAGATAGTTTTGTGTTGTGTTTTTTGTCTTTTGGACAGTAAGGTCAATAGCATCATCTACAATCCTTCGATCGTTGTGGTTGAACTGCCGGAAAATAACGATGATGTTATAGAGCGTTAGATTCCTGAATGTTGCCAGAAGAAGATTTTTCAAATTTTTATACAGTTTGAAGTTGGACAGCTCTAATTTTGAACAAAATCATGGTACCTGAGATTTCCAAATACAGTGCCAGGAATCAAATCAGTACTAGCCGGGAGCTAGTCTTATGAATGGCATTGATAAAATCCACATTATCTTTTTATCCTGTTTTTTGTTTTTATTATTAGCTTGCGGTTTGTATTAGCATACTTTTGGAAAAGCCAGGGACTTGTATTCAAGGAAAAGAGGCCCAAAACTATAAAACCATCCTTTCAATACGGAAACATTTGAATTTGCGATGGTGAATATCAAAACCCTTCAGTATCTCCATGCCTGTGCCGGCATCGTTGAGACTGCCCTGTTATGAGGCCACTACTGAACGGATAAATGGACAGACAGATGCACGGATGAAATAAAAGATAGTGAATTGTGGGAAACGTAAAAAAGTAGCAGTCAAGCTGCTCCAAGGTGATTGGCAGTGGCAGCTACTACCAAGAAAAAAGCTGGTCACCTCACTGGAACTGATAGCTTTAAGGGGTAATTCGGTGTTAGAATTGATACAGATACACGTCAAGTTTCGGTAAGCTAGGTAGAGGTGAGTGGTTCACTTTAGCCTCTTTTATCATCTTTATGACAATATATGTTCTCTCTCCTTTCCATTTGTAATCCAATGAACTTTTTTATGAAGAAACGACGGTGTTTTCTTTTGTTTAATGTTTGCATTTGCCTCAAGCTTCCGTGTCCATTAACATTGGTGAAACAAAATTGTTGCATATTTGTGGTGTAGCTTAATTGACACGCAGTAAAAGAAAATGTTAAAAATAATATAATTTTTATTTTTTTTTTAAATCTGTCGGACCTTGCTTTATTGAGTGAGCAGATTGATATCAAATAAACTACGGATACCAAATAATTAAAATAATTGACTATAATAGAAATTGTTTGGGTTTTCTGATAACGAAGTGTGGCTTCGTGTTGCAACAAGAACCCTCTGAATATGATCCCGCAAATAGTTAGCCGACAACCACCCGTAGGGGATCGTAAAGCAAAGATAGTCAGCTGAGGTCGGTCTTCTTTATAGCTCGCTGACTCTTGTGCCAGAGCATCGGCATCCATGTCTGGCATGAACTTCTGCATACAAATTACTACACCATTGGCAATCCTTTATCAAACAAATTTTTAATGATTTATTTCCCCCCTTAAAATCCCTTAAATTCACACTTTGTAGAGGACGTCTCTTTTGGTCTGTCCACAAAATTTCATGTTTGTAGCTGCTGCATGTCGCGATTTTAATAAAATTGTTTTAAAACCTACGATACCGATTCCCTTTCTAGGTTACTTCTTGAAAACTTCTGCCATATAGTCTCGAAACATTCTGTATCTTTTTGGGGGTTGTTTAGCTGAATAATATCAATGTATCCCTTATGGTCCTGAAGCCGTGAGCTTATACTATATGATTTTTTCCCCTCCAGAGGGTGGTTCAACTAGGTAGTCATAGTCAAGTAGAAGGTTTTCAACCGCTTGGCGGTCCATTATTCTTAGACGCCAATCTAATCTTTTTCTTCCAATGTTTCTGTCAATTCTATCATACTTTGTCACTAGTTTTATGTAATCTTCCTTTAAGTTACGTATTCCGAAAAGTTGCCACAATAAGTATGTTTGGCATTGCATGCAACATAACAGGCGGTATCAGTTTCATGAAATTATATTACTTCTAAAATACATGAAATTATATTACTTCTAAAATTTATCCAAAAGCTTCAAAAATCATCTTCGCTCATATAGCACCGAGTTTTTCATTGATGAAATGCTTCTATACAGAATTTTACTATAATCTCTTTTATAAAAGCCTCTTAAATTGATTACACGCTAAATATTTCCTTGTGTGTACCTCCAAGCATTCTTGCTGCAATTCTTGTGTGAGTACTAGTTAGTTTGCTTGTTGGGCTGTGTATTTTGTTGTTTATTTTGATTTGTTTTATTTGCGTAGAAAGAATGTGTTGTAAAGCACCTTGTTACCGCGACACCTACCACCATGAAATGTTCGAAGTGCGTGGGTTTAAAGCAATAAATGTCTTGTAATACGATTCTCACGATTTCTCGGAAGCAAACTACCATGTTATATGGCCCTTTATAGTTGAGCCATTACAATGGGGATAAAAAGGCTAAGGATTTAGTTATTTTGTGAAGTTAGTATGAAATAAGTAGTATTGATTATGGTTGGATGCAACACAGAAAAGTTAAAATAAGAAGTAAGAAACAGAAATCATATTTCTGAGTTTATTTCCGGCATTGACTATGACATATATTATTTAATTTATAAACCATCCCATGAAATATATTCGAAATAACAAAAACCTGATTCTAATGCATCAAATTAACTCGTCCACCTTTAAAGAAAAATGTCTTTTTTCCGAAATCCGATCTGCCACAATAAACTATTCGTATTCAAAACAAATATATCATCCTATTCAAAGTAATCATCTGGCATTCCTTTGCCAAATTCAATTCATTCTCATATGATTCCCGGCTAATAAAAAGAACACTATCGTATTTTTACCTTCTAACCTAACCTCGATCTACAACTGAAAAATCTTCTCAGATGTTTCTTTCCATCTCCTAAATGCTCATCTTAATTATCATCAAATTGAAAGGAATATATCAGAAAGTCGAATAGAAAGACGAGCTAAATTTGATCATCAAACTAATTTATATAATCGACAACAGTCATGTATTATCTCTTGCATGTGGCACCTGGAACTTAAAATTTATTTAGACGCCATCGTATATCTTTCTGGCATAACAAAAGCACATATACACACCTGTAAAGCTGGTAAACACAACAGTAAAAAAAGCAAAAACGTCCAATTGATATAAAGCTCGACATGTATAACAATTTCACGACCTCGAAACTTAAATGAACGGAAAAGATTTATTCATTATAATTTACATTGAAAATATTGATGGTGTGTAAAATGTCATTCTATTGATATGAAATTTTTCAAAAGAAAATCCGAGAAATGATAAAATGTTGCAGGCTTTTAGATCACAACAGCAGCAGCAACAGCAAACAACAAAAGTGTAGACCGAAAAAAGCTTGGTTCGTTAAAGTTGTGAAGTATATTTTTATCGTGCGATGAGATTAGATTCTTAAATGGTGTTAGATATTTCATAAAGATGATGAGATCGGTTGTTGTGGTTCTCAATTCAAATCGAGAATCGAATTGAACACAACAGCACACTAGCCACTAGCAATGTGTGGTGATGTGTGGGTTGAAATTGTTTTCTATGAACTGAAAAATCGATTAAATCAGAAAAATGGATAATAGCCGTTTTATGGATACAATTTATATAAAAGGTGTTAGATGTAGTATTTTTCTGGTGAATAAAAACGGTAATGGATTGTAAATTGCAAGGCGTTCATGCTATCAAAACATCAAAATAACAATGTCATAAAGGTTACTATGGTTTGAAGCTGCAGCAAAAAACCCATTCAGCGCTACTATGGTAATTTTCGATCATCTATTTCGGTTTAATTTGACGTAGGTGTTAATGTTATGTTTTGAAATTTTAAATTAATTTCAGTTATGTTAGTCATTGCAGAACTATTACAAATCGAGTAGATAGGAGTTTACCGTCACCAGAAGAGTTTGGCATTCAAAATGTGAAATAATAAGTTAGCGGCAATCAAGATCGTGGCAGAACAGACGATCGGACATCAAGACCGACGCAAAAAAATGATTGGTTCGATAATGGGTAGCAATATGCGTTAAAAAAGAATCAGACGTACAAACACTATTTAAGTCCGAAAACCAGTGCTAAGAGAGAAAATTATGAAAATTTCAGAAGAGTAGCAAATAAGATAAATAGAATTACGAAAAGAAAATACTATGTTGGACCTATTATAGTAAGAGGTATCGGTTTGAGTCAAGCGAGCAACAAGACAAACAGACGAAGTAGTGAAAAGTCTCGGCAGCATCATCGGTAGTGAAAACAGGCTCCAGGAAAGTTGGGCATAAGATTTAAAAAACCATCTAAGTCCTTTGGGCTGGTCTAGAATTTCGGAGAATATATATATTCATGGAGACCTTTCATTGGCCCCACCAACTCTGGATGAAATTCTTTCCACGAACAAAGCCCTAAAGAATAATAACACACCGGGCATCGATCAGACTTTAGTTGAGCTCATTAAATATGGTGACAGTGGTGTTCAGAAAGCTATCCACAAAGTCATATAGCACATTTGGCAACAAGAACATATGCCGAAAGAGTAGACCCAATCAATTATATTCCCTATTTACAAAAGAGATGACAAGCTGTTGCGAATTCTGGTCGGGCGGACATTCTTGCACTCACAAATTTAAGCTTCATATTTATCGTCTTCCATCTGCATTTGTGCACCCATACCCTTCTCCCCTCTTTTTTTTAATAAAAATTATTACCGTTTTACCAAGGGGTGCTTCGGTCAGGCTCTTTTCAGCCCGAATAGCTCCGTCGGAGACGGCGCAGGTGCCACTTGTCCGCGCTTGGAGCCCGATTTGAGCCACCGAACGAGGTTTTGGCTCCCCAGAGAACAAAGAATAGAATCCTACCTATCTCAGATCCTATGCTATCAAATCGTATCACCTGGAAAAACGTTGGAAGAGCCAGGAAGAAACTTTAAGCGCGATCTGACCACGACGAGCGCTTGGCAACCCCGCAATTTCAAAATGACGCCAGTAAATTCCCTTCTTGGGAAAAAAGATATCTTCCCGCTCACGAGCAGAAAGTTCAACCGAAATAAATTCACTACAATTAATCTTTAACTTTAAAATTTCACAAGAAAATACATATAATATAAAAAGAAAAACGGTTGGCCTGCACGTACGACGGTGATTCTGCTGCCACTGATGTGGGGATCCTCAAATAATTAGTTTTTGCTGTTTATTTGATGATTGTAGTATTTCCAAATCTCCACTGCCAATCTCATTGATTTATTTTCTAGATCTCCACTGATAATTTCCTTGATTTCTTTTCTAGATCATCACTGCCAATCTTCTTGATTTATTTTCTAGATCTTCACTGCCAATTTCGTTGATCGCGTTTCTCTGGTAGATTCCTGTCTCGACTCGCAAACTTCACTAGATGATTTTTTCTGCTAGAAAAAGAACGGGACGTCGTTCCGGCCCCTTTTATTAGATTCTTGACCAACGGCTCATTTGGGGAGGTCGAGGACCTTAAAAATCCCACTACGTATGGTCGGCTAGGTAGTTTACCACCAGTAGAATCGGTACTTTTCGGTGTTCATGGAATCTCACTCCTACTAAACGATTTTGGAGAAATGTCAATAAGACAATTTACTGACAGTTCGGATTTGTTGCTGTTTTCGCTGAAGAACAACATTAGCGGCGGCAGTCGACATTTGTTTTGATTGGATTTGATTTGCTGAACGGGCTAGCGGTGGAGGATGCTGCGACTGAGCGCAGTTGTTTATTGTTGGAATTTTCATCCCGCGTGGGTTGTAATTTGTGTATTGCTGACGCACCGTCATTAAATTTTTCCAGTTTGTATGTTTTGAACGTTTGCATTGTTATAAGTTCTTTGGACTCGCAGTTGAGCATCGGTTTGTGCAATCGTTTCACTAGCTCTCAAGACTCCTGGCGCATATACCAGAGACCAAGCATAAACAGCTGCTGGTGTTAAAGCTTGTTTGCTTCTTCAGCGTTCTACTAACATTGTTCATTTTAGCATTCACACTTCCAGTAGCCGGGTTAGCATTAACCACATTGTGTACATATTTCTGTTACATTAAGACCTGGTTATTATGAA
This sequence comes from Odontomyia ornata, assembly GCA_963969285.1. NCBI lineage: Eukaryota > Metazoa > Arthropoda > Insecta > Diptera > Stratiomyidae > Odontomyia > Odontomyia ornata. The sequence goes on along the minus strand of OZ017741.1, from coordinate 62,457,553 downwards.
GATTGGGCGGCAAAATAAGCATTTGATTGCTGTGGCAACTATTGATGCTGATGCTTCTCATCACCAGTAGGGGATGAGGAGCCGATCGACTTATGGTTTGCATCCTCGTCACTACCTGCACATTTCTCAGTACTCTCACTTTCTGGACCATTGTTCCTGGCGCTGAGTTGGAACTACCATTCGACACATTGTTACCAGTTGATGAGATATGATTGACTGGTTGTTGTTGAGCTACATTCGATAGTGCCGATTGGTTCCTTGCTGTTGTTAAATATGATATTCCTTTTGCATTAAAGAAATTAAATGTCAATTGACTAACTCCGGGAGATTGTTTCGCTAGAACAGCTACATTACCAACGACAAACTTCGGATTTCCATGTGCGTGGCCTCCATTCGATAATGAATTGATGAGCATATTTGAGGTTGATTCATTAAATCATTGGCTGTTAAATTTATCACATTTGTGCTGCCCGCAGCATTTGAGTTGGAGCTAAAGGTTGCATGCTCCAAAAAATCCTCACTAACGATTACTTGTTCAGGTTGTGCCGCTTGCAAAATTGTTGTGGGTGTAGTTTGATGATGTTGAGATGATTGGGTTTGGTGTCGTGGATATTGCATGTTGCATAAAATCGTGCCAAGATCCCTTCGTGGTCGACGCGAATGTAACCTACATGGTTGTTAAGGACAACGAGCCTGCCCAAGGAGGAGTCGTTAGTTCTTAGTCAAAAGATTTCAAATAATATCAGTGCCGTTCTTTCCTCTTCTCATATGTTAATATACCAATTACGTGTTTTGATCTTGTGAATGAAGTAAAGTTGTTATAGATATTTGTATGATGTAAAGTTGTTATAGATATTTGTATGAAGTATTAAAAGTGAAATAGATATTGTGAGCTAAATACAAATACAGCTTTTGAGTTCGTGTAATATAAATACAGTCCACCCGCAACATAAATTGGTCCGTCGAGCCAGACCCGAAAGAACCTGCAGACCATATTGAGCGCTTATCCAGAACCACAACCAGCAGCCGTCAACCGATCACGATGGTCATCACCCGGAGCCAAGGCGATGCAGCAGAGCTGGAGGAGCAGAAGCGCCGAGAAAAGCAGAGGATCGAACAGCGAAGATTTTCTTTGGAGTTAGCGGCCTCGCCTTCATTGGTATCGACCGCTACAAACGAAAGTGCCGCGAGTAAGAGAACGATTGTGGCAGCGGTTACAGGTACATCGTCACAGCATGCGAACGCTATTAACGAACCTCAAGCCAAATCGCCAACATGATCAGTATACTCGCAGCAATCTACCAACAGCGTCGAAGTGCAGTTGTGGCTAGCGGAGTTAGCGGCCGCAGAAAAATTAACCGCAATAAAGAAAAAAGAGCTGGAATTGGAGGCTGACTTAATTAAGAAGCGACTGGCAGCCGAAATACGGGTCTTAACGAGGAGAAAAGTTTTCAAGACGAAAAACTATCTCAAGCTGAAGTCGATGGAAAAGTAGATAGCTGGCTACATACGAACCCGTTGGTCTCACGTTAACACGAACACAGCGCTGAGCAGCGAACACAGCAAAGATACGAGCAATTCAAGAGCAAGAGGGATACACCTTCAAAAAGTGATATCGAGCAACTGGCGAAAACGTTGGAAAAGATAGCAAGACCGCATGTTCGCCATATCGAACTGCCCACAATTTTCCGGATCGCTGAGCGAATGGTTGCCATTTAAAGCGTCTCTGCGTGACTCCACAACAATGTACCACATCACAGCCGCTGAAATCATACAACGACTAAGAACCTGTCTTAAAGGAGAAGCCCGAGAGGTCGTTGCTGCATTACTTCACACAGCCACAAATCCAGACGTCATTATAAGGGCGTTAGAGCAGTGTTTTGGGCGACCAGAAGTCATCCTCGACCTAGATTTGAAGAGCTGAGGAAATTACCAAGGCTTGGATCATCAGCAATCGAGGTAAATAGTTTTGCTGTCAAGCTTCAGAACGTGACCTGTGTTCTCGAGACGATCGACCGGCGTGCGTACTTGTACAACCCTATCCTGGCACGAGAAGTATTGAGCAAACTAAGCCCGCATCTCCGGTCACGTTGGTGTGATTACGCTAGTGACAATGAAGACACAACGGACCCAGAGATTATCGTCCTGTCTCGCTTTCTCATACGCGAGGCAGACCGGGCGTTGAAATATACATACGCCCCCTCGACAAGCTCAGTTTCGCCAGCAACAGGAAAGGAAATGAAGCCCGTAAAGAAGAAAACAGGCAATATATACGCTGTCGCCGAAGTGTCCGAAGAGCGAAGCAATCAATGCCCGAACTGTGAACAAACCCACGTGCTATCGCAGTGCCTGAACTATAAAGCAATGAGGATTGAAAAGCGATGGGAATTTGTGCGCGGCAAGAAGCTTTGTTTTAAATGTATACAGGAGAAACACAGACGCATCTACTGCAAAGCAAAATTATGTGGTGTTAATCAATGTCGGCGCCCGCATCACCCAACGCTTCATCAGGATCAAGACAAGACACATTCTGAGCAATTGATCCTATCGGAACCAGCCGCACAAATAACGCAGAGCAGCACCGAAGTAGTTTTGTCGATGGCAACCCCAGCTGCTACCACCCCACGAGCTGTTGTGTGTCCAGTTGTTGTCATCGGACTACGGGGGGAGGTCAACACGTACGCACTGCTTGATGAAGGTGCTACTATCTCTCTTATCGATGAACAGCTGGCACAAAGCATCGGTGCCGAGGGGCCAAAGCAACCTCTGCACTTGAACGGCGTCAACATGTCTCAGCAGGTAAGAGACAGCAAACTCGTTACGGTCCAACTGAGGGGAAAGAAAGAGAAAACGTCGTATAAACTGCGAACACGAACCATCAAGGACTTGAAACTGCACCAGCAGTCCATTTCGGCTACGCTATTGCAGCACAATCACCTTAAAGACCTGCAACAGGAAGCAGTGTGCTACGAGTTCGCGCGCCCTGGTATTCTGGTGGGGACAGACCACTGGGAGTACATTGTATCTCGAGAGCTGCGAGTAGGTTAACCCGATCAACCAGCTGCATCCAGGACACAGCTGGGCTTGGTAGTACACGGAACCGTACCACGCAGCATGATCTACAACCACGAAAGCATGCTGCACATCTACAAACCTAAACAGCACATGATCAGACAACACGACCAGCAACTTCATGAGCTAGTAGAAACGCACTTCTGGATAGACGCGCTTGGCGTCACGTGCAGGCCACGAGTGAATGAGGCAGACCAGCGAGCAATAAATATAGTCAAGCAGACAATTAAAAAGATCGATAATGGATACGAAGTCGGGCTGCCATGGCGGAGAGACGATATGGCATTTCCTTCAAGCTACAAGACAGCCTACCGCCGACTGAGGAAAATTGAGCAGAAGATGGACGATGACCCCCTGTACGCCAACCAATATGCAGCCCAAATAGAGAACCTGGTCAAGAAAGGCTACGCCATACCATGTGACGGATCGGAGCAGAAGAGTGCAATCTGCTGGTATCTGCCACACTTCACCGTGCGGAATCCGAATAAGCCCGGTAAGCAACGCTTGGTATTCGACGCAGCAGCAAAGAGTAGCGGTGTGAGCCTCAACGACCAATTGCTAGAAGGACCGGACTTGCTGTTATCACTGCAAGGCGTTTTGTTCCGGTTCAGAGATAAACCCATTGCAATCACCGCAGATATTCAGGAAATGTTTCTGCGGGTGAAAATCCACCCGGAAGATCAGCCAGCACAGCAATTTCTATGGAGACGTGACAACAGGATGGAACCTCCTCGTCGCTATAAGATGACCTGTATGATCTGTGGCGCAAAGAGCTCACCCTTTTTGGCACATTATGTACGCGACCACAATGCGAAGATACATGCGCAGATTTATCCACACGCCTTTAGAGCCATCACACAAAACCACTACATGGATGATTTGGTGGCAAGTTACAATGATGAAGAAGAAGCCCGGCATACCATTAAGGAAATAAGGACGGTGCACGCAGATGCTGGATTCACACTACGTGAATGGAACGCTAATAGCAAAAGCGTGTTGTACGAAGTGCCAAAGGAACTACAAACAACTAAATTGGCGCGACTAAGTAGAGGTCCTGAGAACAAAATTCTTGGACTTAATTGGAATGCTGAACAAGATGGGCTAGGTTTCAACACATCAATGAATCGCGGTGCGTACACAGACCCGGATGCCAACAAAACGAGAAGCACTCAGCGCGGTCATGTCAATTTACGATCCACTGGGGCTGTTAAGTCATTTTACGATCCGAGCAAAGATCATTCTTCAGAGCCTGTGGCGCCTAAAGATCCACTGGGATGAACCAATTCCAGAGGAAGAAGGAGAACTCTTCACCGATTGGCTAAAGTGTCTTGTCTATATTGCAGATCTACGTCTCGGACGGTGCTACACGCTTAAGGATTATGCAAGTGTAGAACTCCACGTGCTATGCGACGCAAGCACGCAAGCCTACGCAACTGTAGCTTATTGGCGGATCATCCACTGTGACGGCAGCATCAGTGTCGCCCTAGTGGCAGCCAAGGCTAGGGTGGCACCGCGACGCACACAGACCATTCCTCGTCTCGAACTGCAGGCCGCCGTAACCGGAGCCAGACTCGCTGAGACTATTAAGAAAGAATATAGCATCGAAGTAGTAAGAACTATATATTGGACCGACTCGACCACAGTAGTACACTGGATACGTGATGACACGCGACAATACACACCTTTTGTCGCTCACCGAATTGGCGAGATTGTGGAGCTTACGCATAAAGACCAATAGCGATGGCTACCAACCAACGACAATGTAGCTGACGACGCAATGAGATTTGCCCGCACGCCTATCAACCAGAACAACCGCTGGGTTCTGGGCCCAAGCTTACTTTAAAAATCCCAGGAGCAATGGCCTACGCAACAAAAATTCGCAGCAGAACAAGAAGAGGTTTTGTTCCACACAAAGAAGGAGGACTCACAACGCGTTGGCTGGCTGCTTGATCCCGCTAGATTCTCCAAGTACGAAACGCTAGTACGAGCAACAGCGCAGGTATTAGCCTTCATCGACATATGCCGACGCAGATCGACACGCATGGAACATCGACACATAGAATGCGCCGAACGGGAACTCATACGGCGCGCACAGAAAGAAAACATCAGTCCTGAGCTACATAGGATTGAATCATCCCGCTCTATTACAAAGGCAAGCCGATTACTCAGATTAGATCCGGTGCTTGAGGAGGGTATCCTGCGGGTGCGTAGTCGAATCGGAGCAGCAGCCGCGTTGAATGAGGCAAATCGACCGATAATCCTGGATGGACGCCATCCCCTGACGAAGCTCATTGTGCTGCGAGAACACTGCGCTGCTGGTCACACAAATCGAGAACGCGTGACAAGTGACCTACGACAGCGTTATTGGATTATTCGCCTTCAATCCACCGTTCGCGCTATAGAACGCAGCTGCGCTCTCTGCAAAGTCCGACGAGCAAGACCCCGAATACCAGTCACTGGAGACCTACCACGAGCCCGCCTCGATGCCTTTTACTGTCCATTCACAAACTGTGGGATTGACTACTTTGGACCAATGATGGTGAAAGTTGGACGGCATCGAGAAAAACGATGGGGTGCACTATTTACGTGCCTCACTTCACGTGCCGTGCACATAGAAGTTGTTGCATCTCTCTCCACCGACTCCGTGATAATGGCGCTGTGACGTATGGCGGCGCGCCGAGGATGGCCCCGACTAATGTATTCGGACAATGCGACGAACTCCCGTGGAGCAGATCACGAATTACGAATCGCTTACGCCGAATGGGCACCACTACTACGAGACGAGGGACTACTACACCGAATGGAATGACGTTACATAACCCCTGGTGCTCCCAACCAAGGTGGCGCATGGGAACGATTAATACGATCAGTAAAAACCGCACTGAGTGTCACGTTGCGAAAGAAGGCACCACCCGAAGAAGTCTTAAGAACCCTCTTGACAGAGGCAGAGTTTTCAGTTAATACTCGATCGCTTACCCACGTGAGTGTAAACCCAAACGACCCAAAAGCACTCACACCGAACCATTTTCTGCTAGGATCATCCATGGGCCTGCCAACTACTGGACCATGTGACGAGGCCGACCAACGAACGTGGCGAGCAAGTCAGGCGCTCGCTAATCACTTCTGGCGGCGGTGGATAAAGGAATATTTACCCACGCTGGTGCCACGTGGCGAGTCAACGAATAAGGTGCGACCACTACAAGTTGGCGATATCGTGATCGTAGCCGACCACATGCTTCCCCGGAACATCTGGCCAATGGGATTTATCGAACGCACCTACAAAGGACCAGACGGTGGTATACGAGTCGCTGACGTAAGAACGAAAGCAGGCATTTTCAAACGCCCCGTTAGCAGGCTCGTCGTGTTATTACAAGAAGAGGCTGCGCAAGCTACGCCAGGGGGAAAAATGTTAAGGACAACGAGCCTACCCAGCGCCGAAGGAATCGTTAGTTCTTAGTCAAAAGATTTCAAATAATATCAGTGTCGTTCTTTACGCTTCTCATATGTTAATATACCAATTACGTGTTTTGATCTTGTGATTGAAGTAAAGTTGTTATAGATATTTGTATGAAGTCAAGTTGTTATAGATATCTGTATGAAGTAAAGTTGTTATAGATATTTGTATGAAGTATTAAAAGTGAAATAGATATTGTGAGCTAAATGTAAATACTGCTTTTGAGTTCGTGTAATATAAATACAGTCCACCCGCAACAAGGGTGTTACCCCGTAACAAAATAATGAATCGTTTACCTTTTTCGTACTCTTCGTCGTCATCAATATAACATTTCTTTTCATATATTTGAGTACACAAAATAATAATAATCTTACCTTTCCCACGGACAAAATTTTATTCTTCACTTTCTACTGACAAAATCTCATTCTTTCCTTCCTACTTACAACATTTCATTCAATCGCCTATTGTGACAAAATCCACGCAGGCATGTAAAATTTGTTTGCTGTGTGACGAGTGAGAGAATGTTGGAATCTAGTTTAGATACTAGCGTGTCGACTCTCAATCTGGGGGTTTTACTGGGACGGTGGGATGAAGTTCCGCCAGGCGGTTCAAGGAAATCCTTTTACTTTTGTCGTGTGTAATTATTTCTGCATGTATAACAATTTGCATATAGCGAAGCATGGTTATGGTTATATGCAAATCGCTGTGTATGCAATTGGAATTATTGTGTTTGGCGAAACTCTAAAGGTGAACGGAGGGAACGGGGTTGCAGTGTAATGAACTTCAATCACGTTACCTCTGTACGGCTGCGAATAGTTGGAAGAAAAAAAGGGTTTTTTTGTGTTTGGGAGGTGAATGCCATTTATGCACAGAGTGTGGAACTCTCATGCTCGCAAGAAGGCGATTGGACTACCCACTAAATACCTCCTCTGTCAACCTGAGAACCCAGCCTGGATCCGTTTGACACATTACTTTGGACCAGGTCTTATTTTGTTACGTCGGGAGGCGCCTTCAAGCTGTGGGATCCCCCTTTTTGCGGGAGGGGAGAGGGGAAGAGGAAGTGCCAGAAAAGCGATCCCCCAGCCCCAGCGCCCCCGGCTGTTGTGAGTCCCTTTTATCTTTTAGGACTGCCCGAACATAATGTGCCACCTGGTTCCATCTGTCAACTGATTCGAGCATCATCGTGACTATGTATCCGGGGTGAGCTCTCCCGTTTCCCTGTATTATCCAGGGTGATAATACAGGAAAACGGATTATAGATGGGTCAGATGGTAGCAGAGTCGATGATTGGATTGGCAAGAGTGGGTAGATAGAAGTGTAATTCCGGTTCTTGTGCAAGTAAATCAAATCCTTTGTTGAATGTCAAAATTGGAAGATAAAACAGTGAATATTTTTTTTTTTTTAATTTATAGAAAGACGAAAGGAAAAATATTAAATTTTGACTCTGTCCATACCACGGAAAAATTATCGTTAGAACGTGAAACGTGGTTAAAAATCAGAAGAACATTGCGGAAAATTTCATCAATAAAGTCGCACATCAACTCGTAAAGGTTCACAAATTCAATAGAATTTGACGCCTGTAAAGTTGTTGAAATTTATAGTTGGAAGCAAAAATGTGGTAGTCAATTTTACAAAGTGTATCCAAGTGCTTATGGTAGGTTAAGGTATAAAGTAAATCTAAGCTTTTCGAATAGCGTTTTGCGCATACTTGTTAAAATTAATATAAGAGTACTATAAAAAGTGAATGTCAGTAAAAACCTTTGCAAAATGAATGCAAAGCGGATAATAATTTAAAAAAAAAGTGAATAAGTCAAATATTTCATATGAACCATATGCAATCCCGCAAGGGACACCAGTAAAGTGCGGTAAATGGCTGAACCTCAGTTTATTTTAACGAATTATTTGGTTTTTTTGTTAACTAGTATATGAAGAAACAAAATTAGTATTAATTTTTGCAGAACGCTTGGCAGACTAAAAGGGGGAGAGTAGTTTTTTAGAATTTTCTTATGTCGCATGAAATAGATTAAACTTTTATATTGAATTTTATTGATTTCCTTTTACCGATTGTTCTATATTTTTTGACAAGGGAGATTTAAATTTGTGAAATTACACACTTGAATTTTCCTATTTTCTTGAATAAGTTATTTTTTAAATTCAATTAAAAAATTGAGCACCCTGTATTAAGGAAACCATACTTTTTTATTTTTCAAAATGACCCCTTCCTTCGCCTTACTTCATCTTCGTGATAGATTTTAATGTGAGGTGGCCGAACATGAGCAAGAAGATTTCCTGGAAAGTCCCACAGTACGACTGGGCACTAGTTGGCCTCAGAATGCCACTCGGGTAAAAGAAAGCTCTACTAAAAATTAATGTCTGCAACTGCAGTGCCTTCCATGCGACATAAAACGACCGTACAAAAACTACAGAGGCATAACTCTGCTTTGTACGGCGTACGTAATATTTTCAAAGACTTGAGATAGTAAGATCAGATCCTATGCCAACAATATATTATTGAGGAGTATCAAGGTGGTTTAGAGCAGAGAGATCGACGATAGACCAATTGTTCACAGTCAATTAGGTAATAAATTCTAGGATTCAACATAGACTTTAAGCATGCATAATCGTGGCGTACTGTACCAAAAAATGCTTTGCTTTGTTGTTGTTGCTTTGTCTGCTGAATAAACCCGTCTTACCAAAATGACAATGACGTTGACAACCTCTCAAGTACTATCGAAAAATTCTGGTGAATGATTTTGTAACAGAGCAAGCTTGCCTCTCACTGAAGCGATGCCAACACTGAATAGTTTCTATGTTAAAACACAGCTTAGCCGTTATTGCTAATAAGGGCTACCCGACAAAATATTAGCTTCTTTTCAAAATAGAGAATCAGATACAAAAACATTTGAGCTGTTTACTTTGAATTATTTTTAATTTGAACTAGTGTTTCTAATTATTTTCCGAACCAACCATGGGATGCACTCTGTTTTTTTTGGATTTTTTCTATTTGTCTTATATTTCTTGCAATGTTTTATTGAATATGTAGATATAAGTGTCTCAGTGTTAATAATTGTATATTACGTTTCTAAAACAGTAAATAATTTATGGTAAAAAGAAGACTTTTGAAAAGAAATATGTTCGTTTCTAATTGGCCACGATAGGGATTGCAATTTTGCTCCAATTTTCAGGAAATTTGTATTGAGGAAATATCTCAGCCAGTTTTTTAGCCAGCTAAATGGGCCGAGCCATTTTAGCCGGCAAAATCTTGATTCCTGTCCTGATCAAAATATAGCTTTGATTTGTACAAAGTTTGATATAGAGGTTCATTGAACTGTCTGATGAATCTCACAATAAAAAATCCAAGGTCGTACCATCTGAAATAAAATGGAGGCGCTCAGATTTGGGAAAACGTGCAAAAATTTGTGAATATAGTTGTGACCAAACTTTTCAAGCGATCTTAATGAAATTTAGCAGTTTATTAAAAACAATGAATTTCAACAGAACAATGTAAGAAAACTAGAGGTGAGCACGGTCAAAATATAAAATGACAGCATGTTGAAGCTCGACATTTCAAAGGCGGTGTATTTGAAACTTAATTTTAATGTAGAAAATTATCATACCTAAAGATTTTGTCGTATTGTTGATCACTCATTTGCCAGTTTCAACATGGTGATCATTTTGTGGCCCTCTAGCGGGCACGTTTTTCAGCGGATTCAGATGGAACTTGGAATTGTGGATAATTGTATTAAATACTTATGTATATGCTGCAAAAAATTATCATAATCGGATGAAAAATAAAAAAATCGAAAATTTAAAGCCTATTTGGAGTAAAACTCAGAGTTGAACGATATTTGGCACCTTGATTGCAGAGACCCTAAGTTACATGTATTTTTGAAAAGTCCAAAATCAAATGGATTTATTCATAATAGCGGCCCCCAAAGTTCAGAAAACAAGCATAATTCGCTATTTTAGTAGCAACTGAAATAATGAAAATTTTTCATGGGAACGTTGGAAATGGCTCATATCGGAAATATTTATGCAACAAATGATTATTTACTTCTAAAAATAAGGGTACCTACGAGAAATTTGCCTTTCCGGCTGGTGGTGCAAACAAGACTTTTGATGCACAGTCTTCTTATGTCGTTATAAGTGCGAAGTATTTGTGCACTACGTTGTGTATTTCATGCAAAAATTGTCGTTTGCTTTATTTCGATTCTCGGATAAGCTGGTGTTATATTATTTTTAAACACTGTTTGTTGAACCATATATTTGCTTGACTTCAATAAATCTTAGAATAAGATTGTGGAATGATCGCAGCATTTTTGCCTGACAATTGCTGCATGAAACACATAACGTAGCGCCGAAATTCCTTGCACTAAACACGAAACAAAAAGACTGTACATAAAAAGTTGGGTAGACAGACCTACGCTCATGTCACGTGGGCTTTGTACCCAACTTCTTCGATATGCAGTAACCAGCAACGAATAAAGTCAAGAAGCATGTCCAAGAGATGTGCACGTTTAGAAGAAAATCCATTGTCGCCATTTTGTTGCAAATTAACAAAAACGACTCAAATCATGAAATCCCAAAAATATTTATGTTTTTTATCTTATTCGAAAATTTTAAGACGATCAAATCAAACTTCAGTGCCTGATTCAATGGAAAGTCCATAAAATACCGATATTCTGTGTTATTGTTGCTGTAATTGGGGAAATATCAAATGGCTATAACTTCCGTGCATACCATTTGATTTTCAACAAACTTACAAAGCGTTAGGATCTTCTGTAATACTACTTAAATATCGGGGATGATACAAAAAGGAACTTTAAAAAATTAAAGTGTTTCTGGCCATCGGACGATTTTCGGTCAGAATGAAAATTGTGTTTTTATTTGTGGAAAACCTTTTTAATAAAAACTGTTGTATTCATAATGAACATATTAATTATTTGAATATCGTTACTTTTAAATTGCTCACTTTTATATTCTATTACAAATTTTTATTACATCTGATAGTTGGCAGTACTTGCATATGTGATTCAGTGTACATTCTCTTGTGAACATCCGCGTGTCATAGCTCGCACATAACCATGTGACTTCTAGTTCAATAAATAATAAGTTAATAATTTGAATTTAAATAAAGTGTTTTAGTATTTACGCCCTCACGATATAACATTTGGTGTCAGAAAAAAGTGATTCGAGCACACGTAAATTGAGCCCATAATGAATGTGTTTTCAAAGTGCAAGTACTGAAGAAAATAAAACCCTGCAATGAATCATGGTTCTTTCGGAGGAATTGAGAGAGTTAGTCGAAGCTCTTGCCACTGCTTTGAAAAATGCTAATTCTACAGCACTTGCATCTACAGGCGATGCCGGGCAGTCCAAGCCGCCACCATTTTCATTTCAAGAATTCCGTTCAAATGAAGGTGCCACAGTTACAGACTACTTCAAACGGTTTCTGTGGGCCTTAAATCTAAGCAAAATCCCGGAAGAAATCCATGCAGATTACGTTCGAGTGCACATGGGCACCGAACTAAATGATGCCTTGAAATTCTTAAAAGCACCAAAAACTCCGGAATCTTGTTCATTCAACGAGATAGTACAAGCGCTTACAAAACATTTCGACAGCGAGAAAAATAAATACGCTGAAAGCGTTAAGTTCAGACATACCATGCAGAAGAAAGATGAATCGATTGCCAACTTTGCTCTACGGTTGAAGCAAGGAGCAGCGCATTGCGAATACGATTCTTTTCTTGATAGAATGCTCATCGAGTAAATGCTTCATGGTCTTTGTGATCGCTCCATGTGCGATGTGATTATTGCAAAGAAATAAAATTGCAATGGGCAAGGGCGAAAGACCACGACCAGATTGAATACCTGTCACGATTGAATACCTGTGGACCGAAATACGACGACAAACGCCTGAGAAGTTAGAGTTCACTTAACTTTGTTGGTAATTGTATGAATCATAAGCGTATGCTGTAATCCAATGATATTTAATATCCAGGTGGCTACTTGTAAGAATGATAATTTGTGAAAATTTTAAAATAACTTAATAATGTTTATTGTTGTTATGACGGCTTAAATTTTCGGTTTTACCACAAGAAAAACACATGGCTATTGAGCAATATGCACTTCCGATCGACTCAGTCACTACGGGCTTGTTAGGGTTTGAATGACAGTTTCAGACAGCATTTATATCATAGAAATCTTTTGAAATTCGTTCAACGAGTTACGTCAGTAATTGTAAAACAACATCACGGTAGTTTTAAATGAGAGTATTGAGTGAATGTGTGTTACTTTTCCCCAACTTTAGTATTCACAATACAGGCAATTAACTCTTGACGAGAAAGTACATTTCAAATATGACAAGATCATGGTGGTAGATTTTTATAAGCTTAACAATAAAAAATACCTTAAATGTTTCAGTTTACTCAATTTCGTTAATCATGGTAGAGTTTGTAATTATGTATAACATTTTAAACTTAAATCTAAGTAGTCCAAGGAAAGGTCCTTATACGCTTCAAGTTTTAATAAGGTTAAATCGTATTTGCGGAAGTGATAGACATTTGAAAGTTCTCCTATTGCAACAAAAACAATGTAGGGGTTTTTCTACTAATCGCTCTTTCCATCGAACCTAACACAACATAATAAATAAATAAAGAAACACCTTTAAGATTTCCTGCAGTTAACGGTTGTTAGTAATATTGCAACAAAATGGCGGCAGGTTGAGATGGAGAGTAACTATGACTTTTCTTTTAAAGTGTTAACGTTTTTTTTTTTGAGTGAATTCATTGATGGTTTCTGCATATTGAAGGTTGAGAACAAACCCCTTCTGACAACAGCGTAGTTCTCTCTACCCAATTTTATTGATTTAATAATTGTGTGTCGGTATTAGTTATTGACTTGAAAATAAAAATAATTTAAAACTTTGTTTATTCTGATTGTGTTACCAGATTTTGTGATGTTTATGTCCATTACGTATGAACCATGTTTATTATGTTTTTGTTTCTCTGATCCTCGAAAATGTTTACGAAAACTTTTCGACCCCTCGTTAATTTAGTAGCAGACCCGTGTGTTGTGTTGTTGATATTAGAAGATATTGTTTAATTTACTAATTTATGTATGAATCCTTTCTAGCAAAAGCACTCTTCTGCTACTTCAACTTGTTAAATAGCACTACTGTCATTTCTCAGCAAAATTTTCTAAGTATTTAATTTCTCGCACATGTTCTATGTGGGGCTCTGCTTTGCAACCAAAGTCAATCAGTCAGCATTCATATGCATAGCCTTGATAAAAAAACAAGATCATAAGTTCGCAAGAATACCCAACAATTATCATCAACCTCATTTCATGCTATTTCCCTGGAATGCGTATCATCATCACCATCGCATTTTAACCACCACCACCGTCACGATTACCACACGCTGTGCCGATCAGTTGTTAGAACTTTTTTCACGTTCAGCAACCTCTCAAAGCTGTTTTTCGTCCTAGTCATCATCATCATCGTCACCATCGTAACAGCTCAGGTATAGTCACACAAGTCTATTGCAATATGATGCAAATCAATTAATCTTCTCTTTTGACATAGTTCTTCTACTCCCTTTGACTTCTACTCCACTCGAAGAACGAAAAACAAAAATAATTAAAATAAAAAAAAATCCTGCAAAATCGAATCCATGGTAACATCGTCCGTTCGGTTGACTAAATGAATTCATCTGTCTATCTATGCCGAGTAAATGGATGCAGATGATTGCAACACCTTTTCTAAAGCAAAACTATTAGATGAACATTTGATGTGAAAACGTCAAATGAAAATTTTTTAACGGATGTACAGGTATCTGAACCTGTGACGTTTGTGTGCGAAAAAGCCAGATAGGTATGTTAATGGTCAGTTTGTAGCAATGGATGATCGCAAAATAGGTATGATGATTGCATTATGAGAGAATTAAAGGGGTGAATTGCAAAAGAGTTGCATCAATCGACTAATGGATTCAATTAAGCTAATTACTTAGTAATGGCGAGCATAAGGCAATTAATAATCTTTTTGTTTCAGATATGCACTTGCAAACATTGAGTTTTCTCTGGTTTTGCTAAAGGTGCTATGGAAATTGTATCGCAAAGAACAATTAAGGTTTTTCATCACAGAATGCTCTTACGTGGGATTTGTGGTAAAATTTGTTTGATATTAGCGTTCATTCATGCAAAGAATTTAATGAAACTGTCCGCTGATTGTTGCAAAAGGTATTTGAATTCTCGCAGCACAAACGATGGACCAATACTTAGCATTAGCATTGCCGCTTTGTGAATGGTACAATACTCCGGCAATGATAATGAAGAGCAATCGTAAATGGCAGTAAACTCTCAGTACCGTAATTTACACACACAATTAGAACACTAGGGAGGTCTCGAAGAGAGATTCACGAAATCAGATATCATTTAAGCTGCGCAAGTTTAGATAGATAGATCGCGCCGATGAAAACAGTAATGTGATTGAAAAAGATGCAGACATGGATTTGTACGAAGATCGTCGTCGTGCCTGGCAAAGGCCGATTGATAATTCTTCCTGATGATGTTGAACTTGTTATTGCTCATATATTGGCTAAATGGAATTATTACTATTATTGTACTTGATGTTCGTTTCATATTTCACAGCTTGAAATATTAAATTCCATAAGCGGAAGATCTAGTACAAAGGTATCGAAAGAAGATGCTGTTGAAGCTTAGCGAGAGATCTCTGAGTGTTTGAGTCTAATCCTAAGCGATCACTAGCTTTGTTCAACTAGGCAAACTGCAAGGAAATCAACGTTGTGAAAAAGGCGAATAGCGAGTTAAAGACGAGCAGGGAACAAACTATCGCCTGGCCTCATTTGACCTCTCCCACAAATCATAAGGCACTACAGAAGACACCAAACTCTAGCTGTGGGTATTAGATCAAAAGACCAAGAGACTATAACCTCTGCGTGTATCATAAGATCAGACCTAATATATCAATTCCACGTTATCCGGTCTTTCATATCTTCATATTATCTTTTATATTATTATTTCTGGTTGGAGTAATAGACACACTTTAATACCATTATGGAGCTATTTGTATATACTCGTACATATGATCCGTGCGCTAGGGTTCACTCGTGATTGCAAGCAGATCTAAGTGGATTTTTGAAACATTGCGAAATCTATATATCAAACATATCAAATCAAACACATGTAGTGAGTTCAATTCGTTAGTGTACAAATGTTATGTGAATTTATTGCACACTACAGTTGTGGATGTAAAGGAAGATCTTATATGGTGTTTGTGATGATACGATTGATGCAACTGGCGGATGATTCCAGGATTCGATTTAAGATTCGGAAAGGACACATGTTTGGAATTGCTGAGATTAAAAATTATTATCACCATGATTGAGTTGTATTCAAATTTATTTGAAGAATTAACATTATACACAACCTTTCTAGCGAATCTTCTATTTATATACACCAAGGATAATTGTGAATTTCTTTGGAACAAGTCAAGTAGGTAGCAGAGTGGTCCTACCAGAAGGGCTTTGTCACCATTTTACGCTTCCAAACAATTTTTCTGATGACGTGAATCAATACCTTGAACTATGAGTCCATTGAATATAAAAAAACCGTTAAAATATCTACGAAAGACCAATAGTTTCTTTCATAAGCACAAAACAGCCTCCACTTGGTTCCATTTTGAATAAATTTTCAGAATACTCGGCATATTCAAATAAAATACTTATCTTGAAATCTTGGCTCGGTCGGTTTAAAATACACCATCCACCACCTCATGTTGTTGTTTTATTTCCGTATAATTGAAATGGCTTTACCTCACCGGGTTGTGATTCCATTCTGATAAAATTTTGACGGCACAGAGACCTTATGTTAAAAAATATATTTGTGAAATTTTTAGAAATTTAAGAGCACCATTTCGATCTCATGGAGCAAAGCGTAAAATTTCCAAGTCATACTATTGCTAACAAAGTTGAGTGAATTTCGATTTCTAAGGTGTTTGTTACCCTTGTACTCATAAAGACCTACCTCCCTGATTTTTTTTCTATATTTTGTATCTCAAAGGTGTCGAATTGCGAGCGGCCTCCATCTGGGCTGTTTGAAGCACAAAATGACTCGACTACCATCGATAAAAAAAATTTAAGTTTCATTTCATTATAAGGGGACCCCCTTAAAAAAATTGGAAATGTTTGATAAAATTCAAGCTCTTGCGAGACTATCACTTCTGACCTTTCCGCAAAGTTTGAACTTTGTAGCCTCTATAGTTTCTGAAAAAACTTGCTGTGACGCACAGAGAGATGGACTGACAAGATGCGTAACTAAAAGTTCTTTTTAAAATTTGTTTCACAGACCCCTAAAATGAAATCGTTGACTTTTTGTAGTCTTCATATTAAAAAGAGCTTATCTCAGACGCGGAGAAAAGCGTGAATTTTTGAGTACCCCTCATGATTGGACACTTTGATTGAGAAAAAATACAAAAACATGGGATTTTATGCATTATAAAAACCAGCACAAATAATAAAACAAACTTGAAAAAAAGAAAACTAATTTCAACGCCCAAAAAAAAAATGCAATAAATTTATGCGAAAGCGGTTCGTAGGGAGTACAAGGTCCTAGAAAGCAACAAACAAATATATAGCCAACTCTCCTATGGAAGTCGGTTGGAAGTACGTCAGAAGTTGAAAGTTGTTGAACTTGGTTAAAAATAGTAAGATTTGTATATTTTACATCTTCCCGAAGAGAATCATTCAAGTACCCTTGAATTAAATGATTCAACATTCACGTTGTGATATAAAGGGTGGTCCAACCATAATGCACGATGTTAATTGTGAGTCAAACCTTAACGTCAAGTTTTTCGTCCAACTTAATTTAACATTTCTTTTTTTCAGTGTTTGTCAAATTTAACCATGGAGTGGTACACAACTGAGCAACGCGTTAAGGTTGTTGAAGCCTTTTACAAAAATTGGTGTTCAAATCACTTCGTGATTTTTTTGGTCAGCATAATCGACCAAATGTGTCCACAATTGGGAGAATTGTGCGCAAATTTTAGCAAACTGAGTCCGTAGGAAATGTGAAATCACCTGTGCATTCTCGCCCAGTTCGTTCTGCGGAAAACATTGCTGTTGTTCGCGATAGTGTGGCAGAAGCGCCGTCAACCTTGACTCGTGGTCGTGCCCAACAATTGAACATCTTACGAACATCACTGATGCGAATTCGGAATAAAGATTTGAACTTACACACTTACAAGGTTCAATTGACTAAAGAGCTAAAGCCTACTGACCATTTCAAGCGTCGGCAAGATGCCGAATGGTTGGTTGAACAGACAGAAGGGAATGGTGACTTTACAAAGAAAATCGTCTTCAGCGACGAGGCGCACTTTCACCTCCGTGGATTCATTGACAAGCTGAATTGCTGCATTTGGGCAAATGAGAATCCACGAGTGATTGTTGTAAAGCCAATACATCTACAAAAACTGACTGTTTGGTGCGGTTTATGGGCTGGCGGCGTCATCGGGCGGTACTTCTGCGAAAATGAGGACGACCAAGCAGTTACCGTGAATGGTGTTCGCTATTGTGAGATGATAACGGACTTCTTGTTGCCTTAAATTGAAAGTTATGGACCTGGACGGTATGTGGTTTCAACAGGATGGTGCTACTTGCCACATAGCCAACGAAACAATGGCTCTTTTGCGCAAGAAATCCAATGGTCGTGTTATCGCACATTGGGGCAATGTTAATTGGCCACCACGATCATGTGATTTGACATAGTTGGGCTTCTTTCTCTGGGTAAAAGAACATGTACGTTGGAAATTTTATTTGCTTTTTGTGTTGTTTTTTAAATACGACAGGCCTCGACTTAGCTGATGTGCCCCGGCTCAGCTCACCGGCCCCTGGGAAAATTTGGAAAGTGTGCAACACAGGGTAAATGGAAGGTGTGGATACTATGTGAATGTACTATGCTCCTCACATCATTAGCCGGACAGTGGCCAGTTGTTACTAGATGACTTCTGGTAATAAAGCATTTTGCAAGGCAGCTATTAAATAAGAGTATTAATGTGCTAAAGACAGATTGTACAGCGCGTAACTTGTTGTATGACTGACTCAATAGTTCGTGCCAAGAGAAGTCGTGAATGAGTTGTGCGCAGTCTGTTACTTATATATGTGAAAGTAACTTTATTTTATAATTGAATTAAAATTTTTATTTATCACAATTTTTTAAGTTCCCGGAAATTTTTATCATGATAATCACTTTTAATTATAACTTGCAATTCATCGAATTTAGTTTATTCGTCAACTTACCATCACACGTATCGCCACTACTAATATTGCCAAGCTGTTAATCCTCTTGCGTCTGTGTCGTGGCGCTTCTTATAGGGTAATCAATAAATTGTATCTCGAAAATTCAGTGATGATGTCAAGTTTTATTAACTATCCACCACATATTTGTTGTGTAATGGCTTAATCTTCAATGACGTCCCTCGAATTTTCAAATACCAGCTGCATACTGGTTGTTGTTGCTGTAATGATGTGAATTGATGACGTCAGCAAAGTGATAGGTTACCAGTCCCATACTTATAGTTATTGTAATGACATAAGTGCTGACGTCGCATTTGTGGCTTTAATTTGCAATCATTCAAATATTTTCTTGATTTTTCCGATGATGATTCATTGTCTTTTTAATCCTCAATTCTTGCTTTTGGTGGAAGTGCAAATTTTGCATCGACTGCACTAGTCCCTTACATCTGCTCGAACGTGGAGCCAATAAAACTTTTTTCAAAATTTCGCTAATACCTTGTAGCGTTTTAGGATGTTCAAATGTCCGTGAATGACTGCAGTGATGGTCAGCTGTCTCGGCAAGGGGATATTAATACTCGCCGGAATTGGCCTTGTCTGAGGACGCGTGAATGCGCGTCGTGGTGTCGTGGGGTAAGTTCTTTTCCCCATCACAAGGGCCCACAACAAAAATTTTCGCATTCATAAATTGGTCGATAACATTTTCACGGTTCAACGGTGTCGAGGGCGAGGTAACCTACGAAAGTTATTGATATTGGCAATTGACGCCAATGCTCGATTATCGCGTGAGGGGCGCCAGATGATTCCTTCTTTATTTGGAACACTTAGAACCCCCAACTAAGAGTGGGACATCCAGGTGGAAGCGGTACAACTTCGCCCTCCCCCCTGGCTATCTGGAGAAAAAACTTAGAACTAACAATATATAGATAAAAAAATATAGGAATAAATTCAATAATTGAAATTTGCAAAGTGGCCGTCAGTGGCGAAATATTCAAACGCTCAAAAAATATATATGCATATGTTATAAAAATTCGGTCTTCTTATTCTTCGAATTTCTCGTAGGCAGGGACACCAATGGCTTCACTCCCTCCAAGAAGTGACCGGGTCTACTCATTTTGAGACAACATAAATAATAGGGTTCGGGAATTGTCTCTTGTTTGCTTGCGTTAACTAAGCATACTTTATCAGCCCAGCCTTCATGCTAATCCACAAGCAGCGTGTTATCATGGAGAGTCACGGACTAGCTAAGCAGCCAATCAGGTGAAATCATCCATGTGCTGGAAGACACAAAGGCACCGCTTGGTTTGGGGTGCTGATCAGAATCCGCCGCAAAAATGACGTTCGGTAATAGCTTTCGAATACATAAAGGGCCTCTAATATCATTTGGCATTGCTAGTTATACAATGGTGGTAATCCATCAATGTATAAATCAAAAGCAAGTCCAAACGATATTGATGTCCGAAGGCTACACAAAGTCCGAAAGTTGTTAAGGATGCTTGGGCACGTTTAGTGCAATACTTATATTGTTTAGTCGTTACCTACCCGCCAAAAATTTGGACACCTAGGGGGGTAATCTAGAGACGATGGTTTGTCTCAGACTCGCGGCCTTCATACAGCCGGACTTTTTCGGCCCCACGCTGGGTGCCATTTGTAGTGTTTTAAGATATTTTTATGGTCCGTAAAGGACTGTAGCGATGGTTTGCTACCTCAGCGATCGAAAATATAGGTGCTCGCCGGAATTAGCCTTATCTGAGGACGCGTGAATGCACTCGCAGGCTAATAGCGTTGCGGTCTCGTGGGGCGGTTTCTTTTTCCCCAACACAAGGGCCCACTGTAAAAAATTTCGCATTCACGAATTATTCTATCATAATATATTGGTTCGAAGGTGCCAAGGCCGAGGTAACCTACTGAAGGGATGAACTATAGAAACGTGACTGATTGAGCTCGATTAACGGGCGCAGGACGATTTCGTCTTTACTCCGAACACTTACGACCCCCAACTAAGAGTGAAGCATCCAGGTGCAAGTGGTACCCCCTCACCCTCTCATCCGGATTAAAATTCATTGTAGACATGGCGATTTAATTCATACAAAAGCAATTCATATAAATTTTTCTGGTAAATGAGAAATAAAATGTTTCAGATTTCTATTAAAATTTAATATGATTGAATCATATAAAAATTTAACATAAATTAGAAACCAGTGTGGAAGGCCACTCTAACCAACAAGAACCCTTGTAACGATGGAGAAAGGAGCCCAAAATAGGACTGTCCAGCCACCATGGTGGGTCCCATACCAGTGAAAATTCTCTAAATGAGAAGACCGAGGGGTTTGTTCATCTAGCAATTCATGTTTATTTATTCTTTGTGTGTAGCTACATAATTAAGTTGCTTTTTCTAACAATTTTTCTGAAAAATTTTTTGAGAAAAAAGTGTTAGAAGGCGATTTCGACGTATGTACTAGTTTGCTTCAGACCATCACTCTTATTAGATAGATACACACCGGTGATAGTGACCGCCAGGCTTAGTAGTCTCACCCTTAAGCCTAACCAAATGAAATGTGAATCCCTGTAACCACCAGTAATCCATTCCTAGGATACAGTCATCCATACTGTCAGTGACCAGATCAGAAATTAATGCCAGAACAGTAAATCACCTAATCAGGCTTGAAATTGCCTTGGTCCTGATAAATAGAAGGCTTGTCACTAGATCTGGTCATAGTATGGACTTTGTCGCGCCAGTTTCAACCATAAGAGTGCAATATTCGACATCAAGCTATCCCGGAGGAACTAGCAATTATGAAATGGGAATAGTAAAGTTGAGACCATTACACTCCCTGGCTGTACACACTACTTGGTCTTTTCCACTCTTTGCAATCTAGTTGCAGATGTCCTTACTCATCGCAGCTCCAATATCTAGAGGCACAGTGTTCTGGCAACTCTTACTTTATACCCACTCGTTTGTATCTACACTTTTGAGTCAGGTCTAGTCTGGATCTACTTCTAGTAGCATACGCTGAGCAAGAACTTCCAAAACTCACAAAGTTGTAAATGTCCTTTCTTACCCTGACTACAACATTTACGCATGCCGTTAGCTCGGTCTGAGTTACGAGTTACCTTTTCGGTTGCTTCAAAGTGTTGATAATTAGTCAATGTGTCTTTCATGGCTCACTATTCGGGTAATTGAAAAGCTTTAGTAAAGGCTTAGTTGACGAAAGCTTCGTGAATGAATCGTATCGGTACGCCATTAAATAGCCTGAGGAGGATTGATACACACTTCGAGGCCACCATCTTCTAACAGTTTTCTTCTCTGATGGTTTTTCAGAAGGATTGTTAATGCAACTTAATAAGGTGGCTACACACGTATAATTTTTATAACCGGAGCCATCCAGAAGACGGAATTGATGCCCACACGATACAAAAAGCTCAGTGTAGTGCAAATTATTGTATAAATTAACATTAAATTGATATAAAAAGAGCCAAATGATAAGTGAAAAGGGTTTATCGCAGACCGGTATCAACAGAAGAAAATCAACCTGAATATAATTCGTATTTACAAAAACATATTGGGCTCGCATAGGAGGAATGAATTGAAAAAGGTCTCTCACCTCTAAGCATGGTGCTCGTCACCACCCGTGTATGACTAATTGCGTGATGGCCTAAAGAGAATCGGCACACACGTCCAGGCCATGTTCTTCTAAAAAAATTTTCTCAAATGGTTTTTCAGACGGATTATTAATGCTACCCGCGAACAATTTTCATAAGTAATTTGAGGCTGTCTGAGCTATTCGAAAGGTGGATTCGATGCCCGCACAATGCGAGAAGCTCAGTGTAGCGCAAATAATCGTATAGATGTACATTAAATTATTACAGGTATTTTGCGTCTACGATGAATAAGAGTATAGGGAAAAGTATTTATTACTTTCCAAACCAGGATCGATCCCGTTATAACTGTGGAAAAAAATTATCGATTCATATAATACCTACGAGCTGACTTCTCAAAACGTAGTTCACCATATCCAATCTTTATTCTCTGAGCTAAATTGACTCTTAATACAAATTTTTTGAATTAAAATAAGAAAACAAAATAGGGCTAGCATTAAGACAAAGTGTAGGAAAAATTAAATAAGTTTACAATTGAATCAATCGCCAAATACGACTTCGGGGAAATTTGATGCGCACTGCACAATCGAACGCTTTCATTACACCAATTGGTTTCATTCCAACAGAAACTTACCCTGATTAACACAATTGATATACATATATTCAACATCGGATAAATTTAATGCACTCAGCGTAATCAGATGCTTTCATTACACCAATTGATTGAACTATATTCGGCATCGGAGGAATTTAATGCATTTAGCACTACCAAAGACATTCACTCATTTCACGACGGAAACTCGCCCTGACCTACATGAATCTTATTGACCTATATTTGACATTGGAGGAATTCAATGCATTTAGCACTGGCAAAGGCATTCATTCATCTCACTCCGTAAAAGCTCACTTTCACAAACATTTGTGATTACCATGGTGCAAGTCGTCATGTCACTAACATGTAATGTACTGCGCTTTATAAAAAGGGATAGCAAATCAGTGAAGCACTCAGGGAAACAACTCGTCACTCAATTAAGCATGGCCAAATTAAGGATGCACTATTAATAAGGGAATTAAGTCGTGATCAACAAAATACACACCTGCAATGTCTCGCGCGGTATGATCCAAGATCTGCAACACCAACAGGAAGTAGCACGAAATGAATTTCTTCATAGGGCACTAGATTACTATACATTCACTCGCGCACGTAATGTATACATAGTATATACTTTCAAAACTTTGACCCGAGTAAAGATTCGCATTGAAGGCCAAAATCGAAACACAAACAAATCATATCATCTGTCATCGGCCGTGCGTAGATATGAGCAGAGAAGCCGGGTTCGCGCTTCGGAAATGAGTTCTGATGGGAAAGCTCCAGCATGGATGCGGAATATGATGTCTACCGGGAATGGTACGAAACACGAATTCCGCAGGCTATGTGGTTGTCGCAACTGCTGTCCAACGGTAAAGTTATAAACGGCCCCGGAACACAGGAAAAATCTTCTTTTTATTTCTGGGAATCAGCAGCGGATCAAGGCGGATCATGTAGAGAAAGAGTCTTTATCAAGTGGTGGAATTAATTGGGAGAAGCAAAGACAAGGCTTTATAATAAATAATAATCAGCGTGGGCTTTGAATTAATAATGAAGTCAATTGACGATTTAGGAACAAAATTGGACTCTGACAACGAATGTTGAAGCAAGGTCGGAACTGTTGGAGCGGCGTCCAGTCAAATCAAATGGGGGCCCTTCCATCGAGGTATTAGGTTGTTAGGTAAATAAAATCTTTCTTTATTTGGTTTCAATTTCCATTAGGATAGGATATTATCAAAGATTTAAATTGTTTGTGTTGTGTAGGAAAATAAAAGAATTTGCTCGAAGCCTAAATTTGAGCTTATGATTATGAATTGAAGCAAGAAGTGTTAAAAAGAACCTAAAGGCGTGTAAAGGTCGGCTCGTGCAAAACGCTGAAGGGTCGGTTGTACACATGCCAACAAGCATCATTTGAAAAGTGTTGGGTCGATTTTGGTAGTGGTTTTTAGTACGCGGGCTAGTTGATTAGATACGGAGTGCTGTTTTAGTGTTTCTTTTCCTTCTGGTAGGTTTTGTTCATTTAGAAGGACGACAAGAGTGAATGTAGCTGTTCTTACTAGGTTTCAGCGAGGGAAAAAGTGCACTCCAGACGCCGTGTTGTCACTTGGCAGCGCGTTTGGGGTCGACTGGCACTCACGCCCGTCTTTGGACAAGCTACCGGTTTTGCTTACTTCAGTCGGAGTATCCTCAGTTCCGAGGGTAACAAATGGTGCCCAACGTATAAGGTACGAATTGAGTAAGTCAAGCAGTGAAAAAGTGCAAAAAAGCGAAGTAGAAAGTGTGAAATGTACAGTGGAAAATGCAAAGAAGTGAAGTAAAATGTGCGTGAGAAGTCATAAGTTTGAATTTGTGGGTGTTTGATGAATGAATGGATGAATCCAGTTAAACGAATGCAGGAGTGTGAGTGAGATATTTTCATGAAGACAGGTGATTATAAATTGCACAATAAAGAGTTCCTGAGAATAAAATTAATTTTATCAAACAAAACACGCGCTTAGTACTACTTTTATATAATTACCATTCAGCACATACCAACCACTAAAAAGCTTTTAAAATCCTAGTAGGCAGGTTGGCCAAAGATGAATTAACCTACGAGCTGTGAATTTGGGGACAGCAGGAAGGGATGGTGAACAACATGAGGCTCGCTTAAGGATGGCTTTGAGAGCGGAGCAAGACGAAATTACAGCATAACTGAGACAAAAGATTACCCTTTCACTCTTGCGGAGGATTTTGAAGCGCTGATGATTAAGCTGGAATTTGTAGATGTGTGGATAGCGGAGAGTTTGCAAAGATTCATTCGCAAATCGGATCTGGGTTGCGTCGCCTTGGCTTCACAAGTTTCGAGGAACCTTATCAAGAGAAAGAGGCCAAGAAGGTAAAAAGGGAGTTGCTGATGTCTTAAGGGGAACTTCTCGTGAAGGCTGAAGATGAAGAGAGTGAGCTAAAGGGAGATTCAGCAGCATCTCAGGATTTGCATAGTCCAACAAAAACATTGCGTTCAACTCAGCTTCCAGTTACTGCAACCATTACCGTGGAAACTGGCATAAAGAGCTTGTTACCGGTAGTTGGGGACACGGAGCCGCATACTCCGGAATCAATACAAGCCCCCTAGTTACTCCACTCCCCGAATAGAGCAGAGGTTAAGGAAGCCTCCTGACCTTTTAAAGTGGGCTATCGAATATTCTAGCGACTTCCCGGGATCCGTGAACGCTTTTGTGGAGAGATTCGAGGAACTCCGAGTAGTGAAAGGGGTTTCAGAGACTCAACTTTTCCGAATGGCAGCGTAACTCTTTGAGTGAGTACTCAAGATTGCGTAGAAAGTTGGAACGAGCTATGCCGAGAGCTAAAAGACGAGGTTCTACCACCGGACTACATCGAAAAGTTGTAAATTAAAAGTGATTTGTTTTGTGATAGAGAAGTGAAGGCTATTTACTCAAAAGTTGTTTGGCAAAGAAACTGCAGCTCAAGTGCATACCAGAACCATGCCGGACCGTGAGAGCTTAGTCATTGGACACCTAGGCTCCCTGTACTTCTTGACCAACCTACCTTTTGTTGTCTCTAGAGGGTTTATTTTCGTGAATATCTCCACAGAATCAGAAAGTTAAGAACACAATACTTTTTTTGCCATAAAACAAGCACACAATATCCAGATATCATAATTTCAGGCTCACCTAAATGAACTCCTGGTGAAGGAATTTTATAGAACAAAGATGAAATGTTGTGAACGAAATAATGGCAAAAAATTAATTAAATTTTTGAAGCAGATCTTGTATCTCAACACGAAATGTTAATCTGGACGATAACTCAACGACTGTTGGCTGATTGAATGCATACTTTTTTATTTAAAAGTACTTTCGCCTAGTTTCGTGAAGGTGAAGTAGTTTTTGGATAATTTCCTGTTCTTTTTTCCCCCAGAATAAATGGTTATTACCTTCAAATAAGGTCAGTCATCAATATTCTCATGACAATATTATCAAAAGGCTTTTGTGAATGCAAGACTGTTATAAAAGCAGTAAAGCTAAATGTTTCATTGAATATTATTTACCAGACAAATCAAATTTTGAAGTTTGCAATAAGCAAAACCATGAAACTGGCATCAATTAAATACAGCACAAGGAAGAAGTTACCATTAGCAAATCAAGATTTTCTTCAATGCTGCTATCAGCCGTCGTAAACTAGTAAACATTATCACATCAGAGTTTAATATTAAGACAAGCTCCTTGTTATCTCAAAAGTCTCCTATTACTTTAATTTCGACTTCTGGTTTTAACGCAAATCATAATCTTTCTAGCCGATCACTTTGCACTTTTTTTCTAACCCATCTTTTTTCCAATGACAGCGATTTTTTTTTCAATACGGATTGCCAACGCAATACAGTCGTTATCAAACATTTGAAGAACATGTCCATCAAGTTAAGGCCATAAACGAAAATTTGTTCCATAAAGTGTAAGCTAATTAGACGAATATTTGTGTACAAAACGCTCAAGAGACGGAATAAAAAAACGCATCTTACAAGACAATTTGGGACATCTTCACTTTATACTTAATCTTTCAGAATATCTAAATACTCACAATCTGTTTCCTCCTAAGCATCAAAGATTCATTAAATTCTTAGCCCGTTGCCTTGATGTAATTAAACTAGATTTCAAGTGCAGTTTTATTGTTGGCAGTAGGCGCATATTTTTTTAATCTTTTATTTTGTTCTGATTTGTTTTTTTCTCTGAAAGAAGAAAATTAGGAGGAATGTATAAAATGAACGCATATCTGGACTAATGGTCATCATCACCTGAATCACCTTTTGAGAATCACCTCAAATCACCCTGAAATCACCTGGACATTTGAAAACACGACGAAATAAGAGCTCATTAAGGTTTGTGGCTTGTAGTCCGTCCAGGGTCTCCGGACAATTTTCAAGCAATCTTTGCGGTTGATTGTAAGTATGATTATGATTATGGTTCCAAATCTAATGTATTATGGTGTTGCTGATGGTAGCGGTAGGAAAGAAAAATTTCTATGCATACTAGAACACATACTTATACTTCAAAATGACGAATGATTATAAGTTAGAAAGAAGTTTATTGACCCTGTAGATGTATGTATATTTTAATGGTGACCTTTTTAGAATTGTAACGCTTTAATTGCTTGTCATTAAACAAAATCGTCTAATCTAATTTCTTACCCCGAATGTTGACAGAATTATCATTTAAGTTTTTGATTTTTAATGTCGGTTTAGAGAATTCAGATGAATTCACTATAAAATGAATAAACCAAGATAGTTCAGTGAGGTTAAATATTAATTTTTCTGTTGACACTAATAGGATAGGAAATGGTTAGCAATTTTAAGAAAGCTATCACGGTTCTGATAAAACGACAGAACTAAAAACTAGGAATTTGAATAGAAATTTAAATTTATAAGGATGTTTCGATGAACTCACTCAAATAAGATAAAAAATCACCTCCAGCTAGTAGCGACAAATCTATTAAGTGAGAGGTTATGCCACATTCCGAAAGTTGGTTGCTTAGACTATGTTTTTGTAGCATCGCGTTCCAGTTGAAGACAACTTCTGGATTCCAGGTCTAGGATTTGTTGCAAACAGACTATCTGGATTTTACTTGCGATGAAGTCTCAAAAAGTTCAAGAAAAGAAGAAAAGTTTTTTTTTTCACCGGGGACATGGACGAGCCCGAAGGCTTCCCACTGCCCAAAAGAATGATAAAGCGTCGGGTATCAATGAGATTCAAGTGGGGCTCATCAAATATGGTGGCAGCAATGTTCATACAGCTATTCACAAAGTCCTCCAGCACATTTGGCAACAAGAACATATGCCGAAAGAATGGAGCCAATCAATCATATTCTCAATTCACAAAAAAGCCGACAAGCTACAGTACGAAAATTATAGAGGCATATTACTACTTTGTACGGCGTACGAAAGGTTCACAAAAATTTTAGAAAATGAAATTGGACCATATGCCCACAATATTATTGGGGAGTATCAAGGTGGTTTTAGAGCAGATGGATCGATAATAGAGTATTGCTCATAGTCAAGCAGGTAGTTGAAAAATGCTGGGAGTTCAACATAGACGTACACTAAATTTTCGTTGATTTTAAGCGAGCTACGGCAGTATTCATCGTAACGTACTGTACTAAATAATGCTTTGCTTAGGCGTCGCAGCCAAATTAGTCTGTCTTACCAAAATGACATCGATGTTGACGAACTCCGAAGTCCGCATCAATAACCAACTCACCGATGCCTTTGACGCAAATTGCGAAATAAAGCAGGGAGATGGGCTGGCCCCATCGCTATTCAATTTGGCTCTGGAGTATGTCATAAGAAAGCACATTACTATTCAAGTCAAGCCAAGTAGTAACCTATGCGGGTGACATCAACATTCTGTCACGGTTATTAACAACTGCCAAAGAACTCTTCCTGAAACTCAACAGCGAAGCAGAACTAGTAGGGCTGCAAATCAATGAAAATAAAACAAAGCTCATGACATAGTCGAGGAAAAATATCTCAAATACACAAAATATCACACTTGACGAATACAGTATCGAAAATGTGAGTGAATTTGTGTATTAAGCCGCCAAAACAACGAAAACGGGTCATGAAAGAGACGAAATGCGCCGAAGAACACAGCTTGGAAATGAAATATTTTATTCAGTTTTGACGATTTTGAAAATCAGCTGCATACACAGGAAAACAAAGCTCCAAGTATACAAATCTGTGATAAGACCTGTTTTATGCTATGGGTATGAAACATGGACCCTAATCCAAGCGTCCGCAAATATATTGAACGCCTTTGAGCGACGGGTCCTGAAGCGAATGATCGGAGCGAAGCTAGACGGGAACCAATGGTGAATTCGATACAACCATGAGCTGTATGAAATTTTTGACAAGCCGGAGGTCTTAACGATTGTAAGACTGCGGCAGCTGCAATGGGCTGGACACATGAATCGTATGGACGAACAACGGATACCTAAAAGGGTATTCGTTGGGAGAACTGAAGGCCTGAGGCTAGTGGGGAAACCGAGGCAACGCTGGTCTGACTCAGTTGGCGGAAACATTTGATCGCTGCTTTGATTTCAAAATTGGAGGACGTGGAAAATGGACCAAGATAGTTGGAGGCACTGTTTGTAGAAAGCGAAGGCCCGAGAGGGATGTAGTGCTACGAAGAAGAATTATTATTTTATTTTAAAATATTCAAATGTGAGCACTGATGTCTTAAACAGTCATCCTGGATGATTTGAGTGCGTCTTAAAAAAATAACGGTTTTTGCGCCCTCTGCTGTGTTTTTTGTGCACTAGAATCGTCAAATTTATTCCCATTATTGTTTACATGCGCAAAAGCTATTGTGATTGCTGAAAATGGCACGAAAGAAAGAAATTCCTCTTAAAAACATGCACAAATGCTTATTTTGACAAAAATGGTTAAAACAATTCGTGAAATTTCAAATATTGTCGGTGTTTGAAAGTGTGGAGTAGAAACCACGTTGAAGCGGTTGGCTGAAACCAACACAAATATTAATCGAAAATGCTCTGATCCACCAAAAAAACCACTCAAGCTGATGATCGACATATTTTGTTGATGAACAAGCAAAATTAGTTCAAAATAGCATCAGACATTTGTGCCGAAATCAACGCAACCCTGACGAATCCAATTTCGATGGATTGTAAGAGAAGGGATATTTTGATCGCGTTGCTGTGAAAAAACTACCTCTACGGCCATAAAATGAGCGGGAGAGATTATTGTTTGCTCGAAAATATAAAGATTGGTTAGTAGATCAGTGGAAATCTGTATTATGAATTGATGAATCAAAGTTCGAGATTTTCGGATTCAGGCAGTGCCAGTATGCTCGTCGAAATGAAGATGAGCGATAAAACTCTAAATGTATTGTGCCAACCGTTAAAAATTGTGGAGGCTCTGTAATAGTCTGGAGTGTTTTAGCTAGAAAACTAGTTAGAATCGACGGAATAATACGGAAGGAAGACTATCATAATATCCTTCAACGAAGTGCCATTCCATCTGGCATGGGCTTGATCGGCAATGGATTTATCTTTCAACAAGATAATGATCCCAAGCATACGTACCATCTGTGCTTGAACTATCTACGATTTAAGGAAGATAAACGTGTGCTCAAAGTCATGGGTTGGCCACCGCAATCCACTGACATCAACCCATTTCGATCGGGTCGATGAGCTAAACAGACAGGTGAAAAGCATGGACATGACCAATGAAAAACAGTTGTTTGGCAGTCTAAAAGTGGCTTGGAACAATCGTGCAATTGACACACTTAAAAATTTGATCGGAAGTCCTCCAAAAATTTGCGCTGCAATCATCAAAAGCAAACCAAAACCCCAATATTGAAATCTAACATAATGAAAATAAATCATAACAAAATAGTCTATTTCGTAATTTATATACAAGATTTAAACATAAAATGCTGTTGAAAACAATAAAAAATAACTACAAACTCAAAAAATCGGTTTTTCGATTATGTCGTTCTACTTTTGCACGGTGGTGGATAATTGGATTATATTTTTTTGCATCTAAAAACCGAAGTGTTTGTATTGATTAATTTTAACTCTAAGCGTAAATTACTTTTTGAATTTTAGAAAATGTGAACTTCGACTCAGGAGAAGATTCTGTCGATTTTCACGTCGTAAGAGAAGTTTATCCTGAAAGTGTTTGTGCTAGTAAATTGCGTTTCAGGAACTAAGTTTTGGCGAGGGAAGCTTTTCCATTGTGGCAAAGTCTTTTCTTTTATATTGAGCTAATTACATTTTCGCCAGCTTCTTGCGTCGTAAATTTTACGCATAGATGGTGGATCTTGTTAAATTCCTCCAAAGTATTTCTGATGAAGACAAGCAAGTGAACTCCGGCAAGCCGCGATTGTCACTTGGTGATTCATTTCGGGCTATTTTTGCAGTACCGACGAAAATACCACTGAAAAAGAAGTAACTCTTTCCCAAAAAAAAGTCTGTCAATAACTATCATAAACATCAGAGTTTTATGTGAAGACCATCAAATCAAGACCAAAATTGTAACGTTAAACATACAGCGCTAACGTTGCTCTTTCACTAGAAAGTAGATAATCTAACAATGTCCTCATGTTACGCAAAATTAACATTTGCTGACTCACCAATTGAAGCACTTAAAATTCAATAAATGCCATTTGAATACATGCGTTTCCCGTTTCATTGATAAGCTTGCCGCCCTAAAAGTAATACCTTCGTCAATATTCTTAAAAGAACGTCAAAGAACTGCACTCGTGATGATGTAGTTCACATAGAATTTTATGTTACAATAGTGGTCGTTCATTTCCTCTTTTGTAACAAACATTGAATAATAATTGCGACATTTTTCTTTACCGTATTTAGCAGCACGTATCCAAATGTTCAAATGCTTGTATTTGCATAAGTAGAACCTTCTTAGATTCATTCATCAGTATTTCTGTTCATATTTAACGAATGCATGTTTGCTGCGTGTGCATGACTACATAAAAATGTTTTCTTTCTGTCGTCGATGAACTGATTTATGAAATTTTTAACTAGCCTATGTCCATTCTGAGCAGTTGCGTCGCCGAAAGGACAAACTTTAACTATCGTACAAATATGTTGAAAACAGCGAACCCGTCGTCGTTGTTGCCAGCATTGAATACCAAACCACTTGTGATTAATCTACTCTTTGTAAGAAATTCATATCAATATTTGCTAAGCTATTATTTCAATTGTGTTGCGTTGGATGTATATTCTTGCTTATTGTCCTACTTCGTTTATTTGGTTGGAGATTGAACTATGCGTATTATGAGCGGATTAGCACTTCATTATAAGCTTAATAATATCAAATTTATTCGAAGTGTGTTTGCGATGTGTGGAAATTTTAATGAGTTCATTTTGATATTAATCGTTCGTGATAGGATTTGGTAGTTTGTTTTGTTCTTTCTGCCGCTCCGGATTGGGTGTGATATTAGTCCAGACGAGGTGTTAGAATGGAATTTCGATGGAATTTAAAAATCTAAGAACAATGGACTGTTGAGGGGATAATACGGAACACGTTTTCGGTATTGTAATAATTTATTAAGGTAGAATCTCATAAAAGAATCACAGAGAATGGTAGCTTTTGCTTTAATTTATTGATAAATAAATTGAAGATTATGAAAATATTTGAATATCTGTTTTTATCGCCACTAAGAGAAGATATTTAGAATGTCAAACGTTTACATTTTTCTTATTTTATTGATTCATTAAAAATTCATCCTTCAGAATCAGTTTTTCATGCATTCTTGCTATGTGCTGCTACAATGCTTATTTATTATATGATGCATTTTATTATAGAGCTAAATCGATGTTGAGCTTATCAGAACATATTGAAGCGCGAATACGCCGCCCTTTAAATTTAATTTGATTTCTGTATAACTGAGTTTCGTAGCTATTAGGACACAAATCGTCTTTTCAAATACTTTTAAAATGACTATTAAAGATTTTAACCTTTAATTTTAAATCATAAACGCTATTAAATCAAAAAGTTAGCGCGGTATACAAAATTATAAAGCTTTAAAAAGTAGTTTTATAACTCCTTAAAAGCATGTATATAAATTTATTGCTTCCAAACCATAGGCCACGACTCCATTGTGAAGTTCAAAATCAAAGTATTTTATATTAATCCTCTATCCACCACATAATTGTAGAACTTTAGAAAAATATATACAAACTAAAACAGTAGCTGTACCAATAAAATTCTAGTTCGCATCATTCCAATAAGTATTCAACATGCGTGAGGTAATAAAATTCAAACCCATAACTTATGTCAACATCACTTTTCAACAACAATACGGTCGTTATCGAAAACCAACATGATCTGCGCAGATCTCGATCCCAATTTTAACTATTCTAGCAACCGCACATCCTCAACGTTGTGGCGTACAAAAATGCAAGGTGCCACGGTAAGATGTCATTTATAGGCATACAGTCTCTAGCTTCGATTTCTTAGTTACATTTGCTTACATTCGCGTGTGACTGAATGCAATAATTATATTCAATTTTCTGTAACATGTCAAGAACTCGTTTGTCGCATCATTTTTGTAGAAACGAGCCAAGTTGACGACATTCAATTCAAAATTGATTATTTGACTGACAACAAATCGTTATATTGTATACCTGTGCGAAACCTAGACGTTGTAAACGTTTCATTCCAAAGACAAAGAGGGTTACCATTATTACTTTCCAAGTCTCAACATTTTTAAAATTCATTTTATTAAAGACTTTTCGATAAAATAGACTAGCAACTCTGTTTTATATCCTGCCTTGCATCCCATCTTTCTAGATCACATCAAAAACGTCGCAAATCCAGTAATGTCACCTCTACTTTATAGCTCCCAAGAAGCAAATCTGATTTTTCCTGTCTCACACATTCATCAAAGTCAAAATAGAGAAATCAAGGCATGTAATAGGATCACTTTTTGTTGCTATGGAACAATAAAATCTGAATAATAAATAAAAGAAAATTGTCTAGAGAAGAAATCAAGCACTTGATATACAAAACTTCCTCTTTATTTGTCGATTTTTCTTAAAGCTGGTGCAAGATTTTCTTTGAATACGCTGGTGACTTACTTGTATTTTCTCGAAATGGATAGGCAGAAGACATTCGTAGACAATCGAATGCAAAATGCTGTTGTTGTTTGACTTGGGTTTCCTTTGTTTCTACGCAAAATTGATGGTAAGAATAAATTAGAAACGTGTTTACAATAACAATACGCAATATAAGCTCTCCTAATCGCAATAGTCAAGAAGAAGTAACATCCTGTGAAATTACGAGTATCTATGAATAGGAATTATAATTAGGCTGCATTTTGTGATGACTTCTGGTGTTTTCTGGAAAGGTTTTTGAATTAGTGATACACATTCTTCTATATGGAAGGCAAAAATTTGAGAATTGATCTTATTTTAGCTGTAATAAATCAGGAGATTATTTTTTATTCAAAAGTCATGATACTTAACTTTAATTATTCAGTTGATACAGCTTTCGAAATTAGCTTATCTTAGAGAGATATATTAGTTTGTTGTTATTTTCATTATTTTTAAAGGGGATAGCCACTGTGACTGCCGAAAAATTAGTGATTTAAAAAAAAAAATTTTTGACCGAGTAAGTAGAGGAATTTTTGGATCTTTTTTTTTATTTAATTTTTCCACAAATTTTTATTAAAAAATATTAAATAGTTTTAACAATATAAACGATGCCGTAGTGCCTGAAAAAAAGTCCCCTTCCATGGTCGCATCGGGTTTTCAAAAGCCGGTACTCTGAAAAAAAAATTATTGTAATTTGTATGAATGTAGTTGCCGTTGTACGTAGCCGTTTTTTTATTTTGATTTTTCACAAAATGGCGACCGATTCACAATATTTTAATTTTTTCGACTGTTTTTGTTTTTGGTTTTCAAACAGTTCAAAAAATAATAAAAAACAAATTTTTCAAATCGGCTACGCTTAACCTTAACCACTACTAAAACGAACAGAACAAAAAAAATTAAACATTGGCTAATAATTGTTCGAGTTATTGATGTGACCAGTTCAAAAAAAGTCGTTATGAGGAAAACGCGTTTAAAGATTTTAGTCCATTTCTCTCGTAATGAAATCATGTATCTTTAAAAATTTTCATACTCATATTAAATTGTCGAGTCCTAGACCATATGCCGGTTCTTCCTCTTCATCTCCAGGGGTCTTGTTGACTTTCTTAATTTTTTTATTAACTTTTTCGATGCGATACTGAGCAGCTTTAATCCAGGTAGAGTCACGGTCAGCGCAATAGTTATAGAGTGTCGGTCCAACTTTGATGCCGCGCAACTCCATTAATTGTAAGCTTGCCAATGACCCTTCATTAAATATTATTGTTGAGATATACAAAGCTATTTAAACAATAACCGCAGGACTTGAATTTGACTTCAGGGCGATCTGCCACACTAAAACATTGGTACTTTCGTTGTTATTCTGTGTAAATCCACCTACGCATCTTTCTAATACAGAGAGATCTTCATAAATCGGCAATAATACTTCCGCAATATCTTCTGGAATTGGTGGTTTGGCAACAAATGAGTCCAAGGCTTTTGTCGAAACAGCTTTCTGGAAATTACATCAAGAATCAGGTCCTTCTGGACATAGAAAATGTTGGGGATTCGCGGGTGAGGAGAATTTATGATAAAATGTTTGCCAAATACCATTATACATGTAGTCAACAATACATTACGACGTATTGCTAATCCATAGTATTGCGTCAATTCATTAATCAACTTATCTGTTAATCTACCTTTCCCCCTAAAGATTTTCCTTCCTTTGTTTACTTTTTTTTAATTGCTCTCAGCCGGCCGCCCATTCTTTTCTGTACATGGTTGATACATTCTTTTTTAATTACCTTCACATTTCCATAAGGTTTAGCATCGCAAATATTTTTATAGGTCTTTGTGTCACCATCCCCAATATAATTAATATATTTGATGTTATGTAAAGATTCAGATCTTAGAAACATTTCTTTCATTCCATCCTCCTCCATTTGACTCGAAGAATTAGTATGGTTTGTTGTGCACACTTCTGAATGTTTTTTTTTTGCCGAGTCTCATATTCAACAGTATCTTTTTTCAGATTCATTTGTGCACATAATTTACAGAAGCTCGATTTCATATCAACATCCACAATTTTTCCAGAGTAGGAGCCAATAAGAGAACAAATACCAGGGGATGATTTAAATCCTCACTTCTTCCAATTTCCATCTCCAGATACCGAGATCCCAGGAATAATTTTGGACTTCAGTTGTTTTGAAATTCATTCCACTTTCTCTTTTACAGCTTTGCTTAGAACCATATCACAACAAGTTTTTGCTGCATCTCTGATCTGTTTGACTACTCTTTCATAAAAACTATGAAACATGGGCCTTGGTTAACCCATGAAGGCACAAAATCTTTCCGCACCTGCTAACCCAATACCAATAAGCCTCATTGCGAAGACAAAACGCCGATTTATTTCGTACGCATTATGAATAAGAAGGCATGAATTAATTACAACTTGACTGCACTTTCCACAGTTCACAACAAGCTTGAAACCTAATCCTCTCACACTTCGTTCAGTAAAGTTTATGTCTCCACCGCATTTTTTTCATGATACATAATCACTGAGCATTGTAAAAACACTAAAAAAGTTCAAAATTCTATAACTTATAGTAGGGTGGACATCATATTCAGAATCATGAGAAATTTTGCGTTTGGAAGCACTCTTGCACCGTTTGGGACTTATGTGTTCACCTTTTTCTATTTCATATCTATCACGCGGTCGATTATATTTTCTTCCATTTCTGGAAGGTCTAATTTTACCGTTTTTATTAATATTATTACCTTTACGATCTATTTCGTAATAAAA
This sequence comes from Odontomyia ornata, assembly GCA_963969285.1. Classification (NCBI taxonomy): domain Eukaryota; kingdom Metazoa; phylum Arthropoda; class Insecta; order Diptera; family Stratiomyidae; genus Odontomyia; species Odontomyia ornata. The sequence goes on along the minus strand of OZ017741.1, from coordinate 62,420,630 downwards.
CACAAGATATTTTTAAAAATGGATAAAAGCAAAAACCAGAGAAACGACGTGCGTTTACTACGAAACTTCGAGGGCAACCGAACATCTGTTTAACTTCTAGGTACGTAAATTGATGAAACGGACTATTATATTGTAAAGTCTGTACAAAGCAGGTTTATATTACAAAACAAATTTGAAGAAAAGGGCCCACTACCTCACACAATGTTAAATACATTAGAGCAAGGGACTAAAAGGTTTAACATTGTGATCGGAAGGTCAAGCGAAAAACAGTCGGCCTACCTGCTCGCACTACAATCATTGTAACTTAGACAATTTTTGAAATTTCGACTTGCAATTTTGTACACATATTTTCGAACATATAAACTTTGATTTAAAAAAAATTTTTTTTTTACCCATCACAGTGGCTATCCCCTTTAAATTTCTCTGGGACTACTACCTAAGAAAAATTATTCGGGTCTAAACAAGTCATCATTTTATTTCATGGCCGTTAAGGGCCTACGTTTGGCCCGAAAAACTGATTAAAAATAAAACTGGCCCAAGTTGGTACCAAAAACTTACAAATTAGATTTGGTAATCGGCAATGTACTAAATATCGCCCAAAAATATAGCAAAGGCGAGGTAATTGAGACCTAAAAATAATATGTTTGCTTTCTCAAAGAAAAAACTCCAAAGGGAGTCCAAAAATATTGCCGAGTAAAGTCTTTGAAGAAATAGAAACCACAAGACTACACAGGTATTTCTCTCCTTACAAGAGGCAGGAATTATTATAAGAAGTGAAGTTCTGCTTACTCCTTTTCCTGAATTTACAGCTACACCACAAGTAATTTTAAGGAATAACGATTTATGACGCACGCCCCTAAATGGACAATCCTCTGTTAAGGCAGACAACGTTGTGTGAAGGGGTTGCGATTAAAGCTTAAGATCCGCTCAAAAGTAAAACGCATACCCGCTTATGGCATTTCGTCTGCTTCGCAGTTTGCCTTATGTCTCTTTATCCTGGCACCCAAAGAAATTCTTTGACATCTATTTGAAAGATTTACGGTATTCGGGTATAAACTTCGAGTAAGTGTTATTTCAAGCAAGGAACTTAATAGCCGCTTGGCTTTCCATGGAAATACACTTCGAACATCTAATTACAAAACAACCAATTGGCGGCTTTAACAATTGTCAACACTTCTACTTAGAAGATAAAACAATGCCCCAACAAGTCTAGTGAAAGCTTTAAGTCCTGATCGGCATAAAAGTCTATTGTGCAGTCGGGAGTCATCGCTGTATAACTCTACCACATCAATTGCCGGGGATTTCTCATTAGCCCATTAATATCTGGTTCATATTATATTTAAGTGTCATACTCTTTAACCAAAGATGTTTGGATGATAACGTAATCGATGTCAGTACGAACAGAAAAAACCTTAACCTAGATTTTCATGATAAAGTCTGTAGTGATTGATAGGATGTTCATTATCCATTCAGGGCTACAGCGATGGTCTGCTGCCTTGGCGAGCGAAGATATTAGTGCTCGCTGAAATTGGTCTTGCCTGAGGATGCGTAAATGCGCTGGCTCGTGGGACGGGTTCTTTTCCCGAGCAGAAGAGCCCACTACAAAAAAATGTCGCATTTACGAAAAAGAAGTAACCTACCGAAGGGATGGACTAATAAAAAGCAACTGACCGAGCCTGATTAACGCGTGCGGGATGCGAGAGGATTTCATAATTGTAATTGGTGTTTACGACTCCCAAATAAGAGTGGGGCATTCAGGTGGGAGCGATGCCCCTTGCACCTTCCCTATCCGGATCAAGATCCATTGTGGACTCAGCCATATATTTTCCATTCAAATGAAAAATTCATACAAACGTAATTCGCATGAATTTTCCCCTAAATGAAAAATAAATATGTTTCAGATTTATCTTAAAGTGTTATACTGAATCATATAAAACCTTACCATAAATAAGAAACCTGTGCGGATGGCCACTCTTCCCTGCAAGAGCACTTGTAAAGGGGTGAGCTTACCCGATAGTGGAGGGACCAGCCAGCGTGGCAGGCCCCATACCCGATCAGGGTTTGAGTGAAATGAAAAGTTTTTTTTTCATTTTTTCCCAATTAAGTCGCTAGAGTACAAGACGAAAACGAAACACAACAACCTTTACTCTTTCCATATAAACATAGGATCAATTATATCATCACTATTCTGACATATCCTTTTTTTATTTCAAATCACATCTATCATCAAGAAATGCAACCTATTAGAAGTTTAATTTTCATTTTTGCTACAGCCAGGAATTCGGAATGGCAGCCAATCATTAGGAAATTATTCGATACATAACTAACTTAAGCGGATGGGATTCAAAATGGGACTTCCGATTTATTCTTATGGAAATACATATTAAATCTGAAAAAAAAAGGCGCAAAGAGCTCAATCTATTCAAAAATTGGAATTTATCCTCCTTCGACGAGCGCTCGTTGTTAGGGCGGGTAGGGGCCTGTAACTCATTTTATATTCGACATGTGACATAATTTGCAATTACATTACTTCCACTAGCATCAGTAGTATGCTTAGTTTTATTTTCGAGAGGTAGATCTATCATCTTTTAAATTAAACACTATACTAATAAAAAGTTTACAAAGAACAAAATAAAGTGTTGTTATCGCATATAATCAAATCGCCTACTTGTTTCTATAGCATAAGTACAACGTGCCCTTTAGCGAAAGATAAATTAAAAAATACAACAACACATATTATTAAAGCAGCATAATTCTTCGATAGATGTTTCCCCTCCTTTTTAGGGCTTTGTACAATACTAAAGTACAAAACCCTATTGCAATCACGACCTGTGTCCGTCCGTCCGTCTGTATGTCACAGCACTTTTTCTTGAAAGTTTTGTGGTGGACAAATTTTTCATAGGGGTTTAGGGGGGTCTCCATATAGGGAGATGTCCCTTTAAAAACAAAATTGTTCACCATTGGTAGTTGAGTAAATGAGTAAAATTGCCTTATAGGTACCGAGAGGGGCAGGGGAAGGCGAAATGTACAAACTTTGCGCGTACCCCCTTCGAGATTGGACACCTTCCATTCGAAAAATCTGAAAAAAATAATGAATGTAAATACGTGAGAAGTCGAATTCACCTAACTTTGTTAGTAATAGTATGATTTATCGATTTTACGTTTTCTTGAATAAAATCTTAAAGGTACGTTGAAATCCAATTAAATTCAGCCTAAAAATGATTATTAATAATATTGATCTATCCTGCACGTTTCACAAAGATCAAATAGTATCCAAAGAAGTTATAGCGTGTTGATGTTGTTGTAAATATTAATTTTCAATCGGCTGTAACTTCACTGTTTATAATTATTGTGAAATTTGCAGGACACATACAATTGCTGTCAGAAAACCTAAATTGTACAGGGTTTTTCAATAAGACGTGTTATTTTGATATTAAAAAAAAAAGCCATGTTTTAACATACATGATGGGATGTTTATTTCATTATAAGTAAGAGGGTATTCCGTTAATAGTGGAAAATAACATCAGGCAAATTAAAACAACGACCACGCTTACAAGACCATATCCTTTTCATGAAATTTTCCATAACCAAATCGCAAAGTGGCTCCCCTATGTCCTCGATAGCCTCACGAATTCCACCTTTGAGGTCTTGAATTGACGCTAGGCTGTTGGCGTAGATCTTCTCTTTCACATGGCTCCAAAGGAAGAAGTCGAAAGGTGTTAAATCACAAGATCTCGGTGGCCAATTGTGATCACGTCTTCGAGAGATAACACGGTCCGGAAACTTTTCCCGTAAAAGATCAATGGTTTCGTTGCTTGTGTGGCACGGAGCGCTGTCTTGCTGAAAGCAAACGTTGTCCAGATCAATACCATCCAATTCCAGCCATAAAAAATCATTAATCATCTCTCGATATCGCAATCCACTCACCATAACTGTTGCTCCAGCCTCATTTTCGAAAAAGTAAGGTCCAATGACTCCGCTGGACCATAAACCGCACCAAACAGTTACACGTTGAGGATAGAGAGGCTTTTCAACAATAACTCTTGGGTTTTTCGAGCTCCAGATGTGACAATTTTGCTTGTTGACGAAGCCACCGAGATGGAAATGGGCCTCATCACTCAAGATGATTTTTCGATGGAATTCCGGATCATTTTCATGCATTTCAAGGAGCCAATCAGCGAAGACACGACGTTGTTGATGATCGACCGGCTTGAGTTCTTGTGTCAACTGAACTTTATAAGCCTTAAGACCCAAATCTTTATGCAAAATACGGTGTAATGACGTTTGTGGAATGCCTAATTCCAAAGAACGACGAGGAATGGACAAACCTAGGTTTTCCTCAACACTTGCGGCTACAGCAGCAATATTCTCGGCTGTGCTTGAGTGACGTGCGCGGGTTTTAATCTTCACATCACTTAATTATCCCAAAAGCTCATATTTTTGCACCAATTTCTGTATTGCGGTCCGACAAGGTGCTTCACGACTAACCAAAAATGTTCGAGTTTTACGAACCGTCTCTGCCAAATTTTCACCATTAGTGAATTTTAATAATTTCAATGCGTTGGTGAAGCTTGTATCGTTCGATTTTTATTAATGGCGTAGTTTCTAGTTGTCAAATGTCAAAAAATGACTCTACCGAAATAGCGGGCTATTCAAAATAACACCTCTGATTGCAAAACCCTTTAGCTTTTGGGAAATTTAAGGGTCTTATTTTGATTTGATAGGTAAAAATGTAAAATTTAAGAGCTGTACTATTATTAACAAAGTTGATCGAATTTTGACTTCTGATGTTTTTGTTGCCCTTGTGCTCGTAAAGGCTTACCTTTGTGTTTTTTACAGATCAAATGTGTACATTTCCCTTTGCCCTGCACCGCACAAAGCAAATCTTGTCATTTTAAGACCTGTTTCGAAAAGTTCTCATTAAAACCTATTTGATGAAATTTTTTCTCTTCAGGGGCCACTCCTCTGTATGGGGACACCCTCCTTCAATATTTTACAAATTATAGCTGTGAATTGATAAAAAACTAAGTTGAACTAGCAGAAGAGTGCTTCTAGTGGAAGGGTTTTGTGAAAAAATTAGTAGATTAAATAATATGTTCTGCATATCAAAACTTGACAAATTTCATGGTTATTATGTATTTAAATCCACTGCATTTTATTTCAATCGTTTTGACCCAGTTGTTTGATTAGTCGTGATAACACATGAACATTAAAAAAATGTAATTACTTTCGAAAAACTTAAATTATAGCCCTTAAGAAATTTAAGGGTCCCAAGGCGAAATGTAAAATTTATAAAATGTACACTTATGAACAAAGTTGATCGAATTTCGACTTCTGAGATATTTGTTGGCCTTATATCTTAAGGACTTACCTTTGTGATTTTTTTCAGATTTTTGTGATCAAATATGTCCAATCGCGAGAGAAAACAAAATTTTAGTACATTTCCCCCTCGGAACAAAACTTGTAATTATAAGGCCATTCTCATTAAAACCTTTCACTTGATACTCATGCTGCCTACATTCGACGAAACTTTTTTTCGGGGGCCATTCCCCTGTATGGGGAGACCTCCTTAAGTATCTTATATTTTTTTGTGACTAAACCTTGAAGAGTGCACCACTTCACACGTGCTTTTATGCTCCTAGCTTCTGTAGTTTTCGAGAAAAATTGCTGTGACACACGGACGGACGGACAGACAGACAGGACGCGATTTTAGTAGGGTTTTGTAAAGTTTTTTTTAATACCTCCAGTCCCTACCACTCTCTTCATCACTCTTTCTTCGTCGCACAACGCTCGTACGATCCGCATTCACATTACGTCGCTTGGTCCTTTGTGCCACTCAGACAATGTTTGATACATCGGTATAAATGGGCACACAAAATAATATGAACTAATCCTTTTCATGAATATCTACTCCAAAATCATGATCAGCTCTCGGGGATGAAAAAAATTCAATATGATACGACGCATTTAAAAAAAAAAACTCGCAGTAACTGTTTCTTCAGTATCTCGCAGAAAGAGGCAAAAATGCCCTAAGATAAAAGCAAAACTTCAGGTCCACGCTTCAATCAGTGCTCATTAAATGCTCCCTTAGTATTTTCTTAAGTACCAAAAGTCAGTTCGCTTTATTAACCATTACTGGTAGATTGTTATATATACGCAGAGCATCATTCGTTGCATCGTTCTTTAGACGATCCGTTCTGGCAAAAGGTATTACGAATTGATCTGCATTCCTCGCATTATATGGGTTGATCTGTGATACCTTAATAATGGTCTTGCGGTTCGATCCATCAGTTTTTAAAACTTAGCTTCCTTCATTATAATGATTTGATTAAAGGATAATGATTTTGCTAATTGATAAACCAAACTAGTTTGAAGAAGCATTGGCAGTTTCAGAATGATTTTATACGCTTTGGTCAACAGCCTAGATATACTATTTAGATGTTGCCTTGCTGATTAACTTCAAATAAGTACTCCATAATATAATTTCGTCAGCACAAATGCATTTAGAACAAGTTTCTCGAAGTGCATTGGAAAAACTTCGTATCTTCTTAGCAAGCCTATTCTTCGTCTTCGTAGCACTACAGCCCCTTTTGGGCACTCGCTTCCTCCAAGTATCTCGGTCCATTGACCGCGTCCTCCAATTCCGAAACCCTCCTATTGCGAAATCCGAGATCTTAGAAAATCGGAACAAGCCTATTATTGGGGCTAATTACCTCTTTAAGCTATTTTTGTGTGGCAACCAGGTCATACAATGGTCTAATATCAGACCAAGATATTTCATTTCTAGCACTCTTTGCAATTTTTCCCCGTTAATATTTAGTTCGACATGTATAGTATGTCTCCTTTGTTCTTTCGCTTAAAAACAATATATTTTGTCTTTGTAGTGTTCAACACTAGTTTGTTTTCGATTAACCATTGATGAAATTTCCCTAGATCCTCGCTGATAGTGTTCTCAATGGCAGTTTTGTCTCGTCCTGAATAAAGTAGAACTGTGTCATCAGCATATGATATGTGATATCCCGTCGGCCCACATGTATTTAGATTATTTATGTACAGTAGGAACAATGTTGGGCCAAGTATTGAGCGGTGGGGACCTCCTGTTTTCGTAGGTGCTTGAGCGCTCAGGACATTGTTAAAGTTCTCTGCGACTTCCCTCCAAGTAACTCTTAAATACCCTGAATACCATATGATTCAAGTTTACGAAGCAAGAAGTCATGATCAACTGCATCAAATGCTTTTTCCAAAATTCACAAAAATTGCGATGACATAATCACCTCTGTCAATTCATAGATGGATGAAACGTGTGACAATGTAGGGCATCCCTAGTACTCTTTCTCTTTCGAAAACCAAACTAATGTTGGCTTACGAAAGAGTTTTCAACTAAAAACGATGTTAATCAATTGCTTAGTATTTTTTCAAATATCTTACTAAATCAGCAGCGCACCCGGGCGATAGTTATTTGGGCCGATATGATCGCCACCCTTAAATACAGGAGCTATTTTTGCCAGTTTTTTTTCTTCCGGAAATGACCCAGTCCTAATATACATGTTTATAAAATTTTCTATTAGCTCGGCTATGTTCTTCTTGATTATACTAATCTCACTCATCGTGATGCTATCGATGCCTGGCACCGTATTCTACATCAATCCATTGATTACATTTAAGACTTCCCTTTTATTTGTTAGATGAATGTGAAAGATGCAATTTATTAAGATATTTGTAGTATTTAAATTGCTTTCTGAACTGGCAACGATTTTTTTGAGAGATTCTTCCACCAATTGTTGAAAAAAAGTTATTTAGTGAGTCCACCGCATCACGTGGATACGATGTATTAGAGGGCCCTGCAGGAATCATATTAAGTTTTGTAATGTACCCTGGAGTGAAGAGTTATCCTTTACCTGATTTATTATTTTCCATATTTCATGGGAGTTGTCAGCCGCTTTTACATTCTTCTTGAGAAATACTTGTATGAGACTTTAGCCTCTTCCGCCAGTCGTTTCGAATCTTTTTTTGCTTGAATATATTGTATACAAACTTGAAAGCTTGGTTTGCATTGTTCTTCCTGTAGTCCATGTATGCCTTCCGTTTTCAGGGTTTTGTACTAAAATACAAAATCCTATTGCAATCACGACCTGTGTCGGTCTGTCCGTCCGTTCGTCTGTATTTCACAGCACTTTTTCTCTGAAACTATAGAAGCTACAGCAATGAAACTTTGTAAAAAGGTCAGAAGTGCTGACTTCTTGAAAGTGTTGGGGTGGAAAATTTTTTCGAAGGGGTTTAAGGGGAGTCTCTCCATACAGGGAGGTGACCCTCAAAAAAATTTTTTTCACCATTGGTAGTCGAGTAGGGTGTCATTGGAAAGTTCTCAATGAGATCTTTTTAAAACAAAGGGGAAGGGGAAACGTACGAACTTTTTGCGTAATTCCCCTCCCCCTCCTTGCGATTGGACACCTTTTATCCGAAAAATCTGAAAAAAAATTATGAATGTAGGCCTTTAAAAGTACAACAACAACAAATACATGAGAATTCGAAATTCACTCAACTCTGTTAGTAATAGTATGATTTATCGATTTTATGTTTTCTTGAGTAAAATCTTAACGGTTCCCTTAGTATACAGATGACTATTTATAAGACTGATCCGCCCTGAAAGTTTCATAAAGATCGAATGGTATTTAACGAAGTTATAGCGATTTGAATTTTCTTGTATTACTATGGAACAATATGCGCTGGAAACATATGGCTATGGAACAATATGCGCTTTTTACCGACTCAGACACGACAGCTTTGCTAGGATATGCATGAAAATTTCGGGAATGATAGGTATCATGAATATCTTTGAGAATCGGTTTAGCTAGTGATATCAGTAATCGTAAAACAAAATGGTGGCTGTTTTAAATGCGAAGATTGAATAATTTTGAGATATTTTCGCAATTTCAACGTTTAAGGCGCATGCTTTGAGCACTTGATTCAATTTAATGAATAACTGAAGATGAGTACTTAAAATTAATACTCATAGGTGAAACAAGTCGAGGAGGTAGGAGAGAGCTCCTAGCAAAAGGGCTTTGTAACCATTCTAGAATTCGAAAAAATTGGCCATGAATCGATGATTACAGCACAGGGGAGTGGCCCTTGCAAAAAAATTTCATCCAAGGTAGCCAATATGAGTATCAAATGAAAGTTCTCTTTAGGACCCATTCAAAATAGTTCTTAAACTGAGAGTTTTTGCTTCAGTGGGGCAGAGGGGGGCGAAATACATGTGATTAAAAAAAACTGAAAAAATTATCAAGGGAGATATTTATGAGTATAACAATAACAAATACCTCAGAAGTCAAAATTCGTTCAACTTTGTTAAAAGTAGTAAGATCTTCGAATTTCATATCTTCTCCAATAAAATCGTCTTTTACATGTTTTTTGATTTTATTCGTTGCTGGTGACTGCATTTTGTACGTCAAGTACAAAACCCTTCTGACATGAGCGTAGGTCTGTCTACCCAACTTATTCAATACTTGTATCAATTACTTTTTTCGCTATCCAGGTCCATTGTCGACAACTAATTTTATTCTCAATTGTAGAGCTTTGCTTGGCAACTATGATGATATTTTTGAGTTCAATAATACTATTTGGTTTTCCTTTCTTCAGTAATTCTCGTATGAGCTCCTTATCTAGATATCTGAACGTTTTGTACGTCGGCTTCTGTTTGTTCAGGGTTTGTCTTGAATAGCTATTTTTAACACACGATGATCCAGCTCCGGCCAGTCCTCAAATGTGTATGTCATGTTTTCAGCCACTTTTAGATCATTGGTTATTATACAGGGTTATCCATTTTGTGGTAGGAAAGTATAACCCTGCCATTTGAGATCTGTCAGAATTAAATGTCATCCAAAGCGTGTTTTTTTAGTTGAAGGTTTGCCATTAAGAAATATGGATCGTTTAACAGTCGAAGAACGCTTTAAAATTATTAAATTTTATTATAAAAATGGTGATTCTGCTGTATCAACATTTAGGGGTTTACGAGCCGATTACGGTCGACATAATCGACGTACAACTAGTTTGTGGGGCCTAGTGGTTAGAGCATGAATGCATAAGCCGAAGGTCCCAGGTTCAAATCTTGTTGGGAGCAACGTGATTTAGTTCAGGGGATTTTTCGGACAGACTACGAGTGTTCACTCAGTGGTGATATGTACTGATTTAATCAAATCATATCATAGCTGAGCAAGCACACGGGAGCATGGTACTGACCAAACCAACTTCCGAAAAAATCAATACGGTCATGAAAATGAGATGCTTTAACTATCTCTAAGCGAAAGCCCGAGAGGGGTTGTAGTGCTATAAAGAAGAATCGACCTACACAGCAAACAATTTCGAACACAGTAAGAAAATTTGAAGAGACTGGATCGCTTATAGATATTGCAAGGCCTGTGCGTCATCGCAACATTCATTCTGCTGAAAATATCGCTTTCGTTGCTCAAAGTATGGAGGAAGACCCGAATTTGTCGATTCCTCGACGGGCTCAACATTTCGGCTTGTCTTACGGCTCATTGTGGCGGATTTTGCATTTGAATTTGCATCTCTATCCGTTGAAATCCCTCACTTAAGAACTTAAGCCTCAAGACCATACACAACGCAGAATGTGTGCGAATTGGGTGATTGAACAACAAGCAATTGATAACGATTTTTCGAAAAAAAATTTCTTTAGTGATGAGGCTCATTTTTCGCTCAGTGGTTACGTGAATAAACAGAATTGCCGCATATGGGACTCTCAAAATCCTCAGGTGATCGCAGAAAGGCTTTTGCATCCGGAAAAAGTAACCGTTTGTTGTGCATTATGGTCTGGTGGTGTTATTAGCCCGTAATTTTTTGAAAACGATCAAGGAAGAGCCATTACAATCAATTCTGACCGCTATGGACGGATGTTAACCGATTATTTTTGGAGAGAAATTGAAGATTATGATCTGAAAAACATGTGGTTTCAACAAGACGGAGCCATAAGTCACACAGCCCAGGATAATCGAGCACTTTTGCAAGAGAATTATTTCAAGATTGAGTTATGTCAATTGGCCTGCAAAATCCCGCGCAAGATCCTTTGGATTTATTTTTATGGGGCTATGCAAAAGATCGGTTTTACGCAAACAATCTTCAAAACTTTGAGCAATTGAAAACCAATATTCGTGAAGTTATGGCTGAAATATTGCCGGAAATGTGCCGAAAAGTCATTGAAAATTACCTCAAATGGATTGAGGCCTGTAAGAGGTCCTGTGGAAGACATTTGAATAATGTTGTATTTTATGTATAATGGCAAGGTTCATTCTTTATATTGAATAAAAAATTTTGTTTCCATCTGAATATTTTATGTGTTTTCTTTAGCTTTACTTTCCCAAGCATAAAATGAATAACCCTATATTATTGTAGCCTCTCTGTTATTATATAACGTGTCTCGTTACCTTATAACTAAGTATGGTATTGATTTTGACGATTGATTTTTCAATTGTTGTTTGGGCTCATGGTATATGGTGGCTAATATGATTTTTTCTTCCTATAACGAAATGCCATCACATTCTTCAGTTAAAATGCCATCATATTCTTCAGTTAGAAAAGATTGTTAGGTAACTCTTGTTGGCTACATTTCACACCAAAGCGTTGGAATTCTAAGCATTTTGTTCTATAATTAAAGAGTAGTTAATACAAGTAGGACTGTGGAAAAAAGTTCAGCATTGGTAATACATAAAGTATATATTTTTTCAGTAAAAAGTACAAATTGCCACTGGAAAAACTGACTATTAAGGAATGTCGAGACAATGAGGCGTTGATTATTATACCTGTTGCATAAAATGTTCGAGGCTGTTTGATAATTTTCGTTGGTTATTGGTAAGTGCTGAATTAAACGGCTTGCTTCTCCCGCTTAATTCGGCCGTAGATAAAATAATTTTTGGGTATTAGGCAAGGCTGGCCCATCGATCATTTGCTTAAATAGCTTTGCAAATGAACACAATTTCAAGTAATCATCCGAAAAGGTTGGGATGGTAACTTTTGGCAATTTAATTGATGAATTGACATGACGAGTGTGGTTAGAAGCGGAGCCATTTGCTTCCATAATTTCCAAAAGTCTTACCATAGCAGCTTGGTATTTCTCTTCCAATGTTGCTACTTGGATGGCATCATACTCATCATTTTCAGATACGAGTTCATGATGAGTATCAGAAATAGTATGCCAGTAATTTGCCAAAGTAAATAAATTCTGCTGGCAAAAAAGAGGAGAACGACTGGGTTGTTTCTCCAGTATATCATTCACTAGGTTAATTACCTGATTCATCGAGGCAATTAATGAAAGTTGCTTTTTGATCAGTTTATCTGATTTGGAAGCTGGGAGCGTAATTTGTAGTTCCCTTAATCTATCTTTCAACTCCCCTTAAAGTTTCTCGTACACCTCCTTTACTTGCACTGCATACTCCTCCCGGAAGTACTCATGTTCCTTGCTTGCACTGCGAAACGTTTGGATCTCTGCGGCTCTTTGTACAAAGGTTGCCCAATTAGCCTCCAACTTATTCAGCCTATTTTCATAACAGCGCTGATTTTCCTGGATTTGGAGTTATTGTGGAAATTTGTCAGGTAGCGCTCTATGGCCTGGCCTATTGTGACTTGTCGTGACGCAAGAGCATCCATGGTAAAATTTACTAGTACTGTAACAGGAACAAAGGTGCAAAATATGAATGACGGGTAAATATAGTGTTTAAGTAAAATATCAAAGATATCAGATTTTCTGTATCTCGATCGCAAGAAAAAAGATACAGAAAGTACATAAATTATCAAAATATTTTATCAAAATTTAATTTTCTGTACCTTCAATGAAAGATACAGGAACAAACTACAATATATCGAAGATAATGTAGTTCAAGAAGAAGTTCACTTTAGCTGTGCTCAAATTGTCCCAACTTGGACAAAGGGGTCACCAAGTTTTCAAAATTAAACACTGTAACCGCACTTGATAAACTGACAATTTCATTATGTTCTGATTACAATTTATACAATTTTCTTGCTTATGTAAGTAAATAAACTTTATCATGCGTAGGTCCGTTCCGGAAATGTTTTAATGTGCATTATTTCGGGCAACGACCTACGCATGATAAAGTTGATTTTAAGTTCTTAAGTGAACAGGCCTTTTCTCTGCTAGCTTTCAAGGAGCTATCAATTTACATTTACCTTTAAAGTTTGGTACTTGCAGGTTCTGTAGTTTCGGAGGAAAACTCCTACGACTGACAAACGGAAGGACAGAAAAACATAAATGCGGCGTATTCAATAGAGTTTTCTAAGTCAGCACAAGCCTAAAAATCATAGAAGAAATATTTTGGTAAAAAAAACGCTCATGCCATTTTGATGTAAGTATAAGCAACTGCTATGATTCATTATCTTTTGTTAAGAAATGCTATTGGATTCACAACTATTTCAAGTTACTCGGTTAGGTCTTTTATCCTGCATGCAGCCGAAATATTTTTGAATGTTTTACTGATCACTAAATCAAAGAATTGTTCTATTGTAGCTTACATTAACCAGATTCTCTTATCATTCCTGCATCGATAAAAAATTCAAGGTCTTTTTCAAACCGTAAGAGCAAAAACTCAAATAGTCATAAAAATACGATGACGATATCTTAGAGATTAAGCCTATTAAATTCATTTCCAACGGAAATCCTAGACATATTGCCAGGCTAGACTTAAATAAATTAGTGACATTCAAAATTTGTATACATCATAAATCTAATGGATTGTGATACAATTTTATAGAGCTTTTGAATTTCAACGCATCTATGAATTTTAATGAAACATGAAATGAGATCACACGTCTCGAATTGTATTCATATGGAAAATATTTAGATTCGAGTAATAATAAGAATCACCTGAGCGCAGTTGGTGCAAACTGGTTGGTGATGAATTCAGATTTGCAACAAAAAGCGCCAAAATATTATTTATTAGCTTCCATGCGTAACAAACTGGCGATCGATGAAACTACGCTATGGTTGAATTTAAAAATAAATTGAAATATTAAAAATTCGATTTATAATTTAAAATATTTAACATTTCTGTTGCTCTATACCTCTAATTTTTCAAGATTGGGGCGAGTATTTGCATAAAAATTTTAATAAAACTCAAGTATCATCTACTTAAAATTCATTATTCACCTAGCAACATGCGTCACAACGTCGCCCTAAAGCTAACAAAAAATCCTTAAAATCCAATTACACGCAACATGAAAATGAAGAACATTTGTAGGCAAAATTTGTAACATTGCTTCCGCTATAAAACTAAGCGCCATTCTATTCTGATCATGTAATTGATCAAAGAATAGATCGTTGAAATAAATGTTATAATATATGTCGTAGTTGCTTTTACGTGCGCTATATCTTTTTTCCATCTTCGTTTATTCACTTTTTCCACTCAACCTGCGGAGGTTATTCTTTTGCTTTTTTCATTTGTGTTTGTACTGGACGCAGTTTGCGTATTTCAATTAACCACTCATCGATCCTCGTACGTTCAAAAAGTATTTAAATATCATGGAAAATAATAAATTAATCTGAAGAGCTTTGGGAATACGACAACTCATGCCAGATTCAATCCTCGAGTCCCATAGACTTTGTTGCTGGTTTGGTTTCGATGTTTCGATCACAATAAGATCGCCCCAACACTGCCGGCATACTAAAATCCATTTGATTCAAATGAATTCCGGAAGTCGTTGGCACAATGTATCCATCGATTGCTTCTTCGTGGTCACCGTCTTTGTAGTTTAACTGTGAGGAGTTTGTTCTTCTTCCCAGAATATATTTCGAATATTATTATTTCCAAGTTGGTTTTATGGTTGAAATATCTATATCTTGTTCATATCAATTTCTGAGGAAGAAGCCCAAATTCAATGAAAAAGGTGCATCGAACTGAAGCAACACTACTCAAAACATATTATTAATGCGTATCTGAAGAAGTCATTGAAGAGTTCGCGTAAAAATGATGAAGGAAAAAGAGGGTGATTGCTGGCACTTGAGTAAAAGAAGAAGAAAAACTTTAGCTGAGTCCAATAAACTGTTGATCAGTATGTCCACCACCCGCTTGCCGGCCACTGTGATGAGTCAGAACCATATCGGGCCGGGGTCGCGCGATCACTTTCAGAATATTGAATTATGAACCCGCAACGACGCTGGAGCAGCTTAACTCGATCGCTTCAAGATGATTAGCATGCAGTATTGCACTTTATGACATGTGCTTTTATTAACCGTCGTCCGTCATTTGGCTGTTGCCCGAGAACCATACCAAAAACGATTGGACCATTAAGCGACAGTAAGTGAATGCAGAGAGGAAGAGATAAGAAGAAACTTACACTTTATTGTTCGCGGATTGCAATTTATGGTAAAAGCTTTCGAGATGTAGGGGAGGCTTTAGGTCTGGGCAAATTAAATTTGAGAAATTTAAGAATACTACGTACAAGATAAACGATTTATTTCAACGGTTTCGGGCCAGGAAAAATTCTTTTAACTGAAATTAGTATAAGCAGTCAATGTTTCAAAACCAGCTTTCCATTAAAAATGGCTCAACCAATTATGACCACACAAACACCAGCGAACTCACACACGTTACTAACCTTTACCTGGTAGATATGTTACCTAGCTATGTATATATTATCGATCTATGAATCGGCCATTAATCCCACAACCAAATCAAATCAACTTTTCCTACCGATATACCTGCCACGCTTTCGTCATATCAATTTCAAATATTATGCTTCGATAATGTTGCTGAACGAAATTCTAGTTACCACCGTAGAATACATAATAAGTCATTCCTTTGCCAATGCCATGTTGTGGATGATGCGCAAGTCGCATTCATTGTCTTTGCCGTTGTTAGTTGGATGGATATGTATGTTTGGTCGGCTTTGTCATTTTGTTTCATTAAAAAGCATACGAGTAGCACCCGCGTATACGGCGAAGTCATCAATCGTTAAACAAATGTAAATCATTTTCTGACACTTAGGCATGCGCGCATAAAAATAATTCTTTTTGTGTTTTGTCAATGCAGTGCTTCCTTTATGTTCAATAATCATGCTCGAGGAGATTGTTGGAATGTGCATTCAGGAGGAAACACCAAAGACGAAATCACCTGCAATTATAAGCAAGATAACTTTAGGATTGGATTGGATTCTTGTACTTTTTCGAGCACTTTAAGTTAATTCAATGGCTGTCAAATAAATTAGTACAAATTTTGCTAGCAAAATGAAAAATTTAATGTATTTTTTTTCTTCAAAATTCAACTTTAAACTGTTCTAAAAGGATGCGGTATATTTTATAGAAATGATGCATTATCAATAGCTAAGTCAAAACGCAGAAATCGAGTTATTACTTCTTTGTTCATGCATTTTCAGACATTGAAGTTGGTGTTTTTATTTTTCTAAAACCATTTATTTGATTATTCTTAGAGACTAGTCTTTTATTTTCTTCTTTGTTCAGAATCATTAGATGGCTATGTATATGCAGAATCTCCAGAATGATTGTACCATACTTATCATATCGTATGTATATCGCGTTTCATTTCAAAATAATATTTTGATCATTTTCAATAATCCAACGAAATCCAGCCGGTTTTGTATTCAGAATGTATGGTAGTCCAAAAGGCAAGGTTTTTCAATGTGGGAAGGCTCTTTAAAAGTTATAAGTATCAAATTATGTTAAAAATTATGGGTATAAAATTATTCGAAAAACTCGTTGGGCTCCTAAATTTATAAAGTTATATGAAGCACGCACTTATGAAAAACAAGTAAAAAGTTCATGAAGGTTGTCAAAGTTGCTTTTGCGATTCGAAATTCATATATATATTTAGACACATACATGCAAACATTGCTTCTTAAAGACTGGAATTGCAATTCGCCAAAACAACTTCTCGAACGAGCTAGTGCTTTTGTTGCATTTAAATTGATTTCAAAAAAATATTTTTTCCTATTCAATATTACAGAAATAATCAGTATTGAAACCTTAAAAATAACGAACATTAGGGAAATTGATGCGATTCAAGTCAAGTGACTGGTTTCTTGTTAATATAAGATAACGTAAAGGAATTATAAAATAAATGGATTGCTAAAACTTGAAAACTCGGTCTTTCCCTTTAATTCAACATGACCGGGTATAGGAACCGCATCAATGGCAGACTCCTCCGCTAAAATGGGCTAGCCATCGGGCGTGCTCTTCCTTCCTTTCCGCTTAGCAGAGGCTCTTGCCGGGTAGAGTGGCTTTCCGCTCGCGTGCCCTTTTATGACATATGGTTATGTGATTTCATTGTATAACGCTATGGCATAAATCGGTTACGTTTTTATTTCTCATTGGAGGGAAAGAGTCATAGAAAGTACTTTTGTATGAGTTTTTCACTCAAATGGGAAATATATGGCCACGTCTATGTATCTTCGAACAAGCGCTTCAACCCTTAGTAGGTTACCTCGGCCTCGACACCAGTCGATCGGCATGCTAACATGTTTGATTCATAAATCCGAAATTTTTTTGCAGTGGGTCCTGGTGCTAGGCGGAAATAACCCTCTCCACGATACTACAATGCTAGCCTGCCAGCGCCTTCACGGTTCCCCAGACAAGGCCAATCTCGGTTAATCTCAACAACCTCTTTCACCGAGCCAGCAAACCATCGCTGCAGTCCTGTACGGACATTTTAAATACACTCAATCCACTACAAAATGGCCCCCAAGTGGGGCCCCAAAAGCCCGGCTGTATCATCAGTCGTGAGCACCAGACAGTCCAACGTCTCTCGGTATCCCTGCAACGTATCCAGATTTTTGGCGGGTAGGGTGCCCCTAAGAGACATTGCACTAATCGTGCTCGAACAATTCAATAACTTCCGAACGTGTGTTGTCCTTGCTTTTGATTTATAAATTGGTTGTTTACCACCATTGTATGAACAGCAAGGCCAAATGTTATTAAAGTCCTTTCGTGTATCTGGAAGTTGTTACCCAAGATCACTTTTGCGGCGATTCTGATCTGCACCCCATACCAAGCGGTGCCTAAGTGTCTTCCATTAAATGGATTTTGACTTCACGTGATTGGCTGCTTAGCTAGTCTATGACTATCCATGATAAGAAACGCGCTGCTTGTGGGTCAGAATCACCCCTGGGCTGACAAATTTTACCTTGTGAAAACTTGCGAACGAAGGAGCACTTCCGAACCTTGATTCTTAAGGTGCCTCTAGAGAGTAGTCCCTGTGATGCAAAGAAAGAGCTCAGCATTGGTGTCATCGCCTGTGAAGGGGAAAACAAAATGGAAAGACCGAGTTAATTATTGATATTGCTAATCGTTTTTGTTATTTCCAAAATAAATTCACCATACCTTTTCAAATCTATCCGTAAACACCAAACTTAAGGTTCAGTTAATTATATTTTTATGAGGTGTGACAATTAAGTAATGAGACTGATTCCATGAAAACCGTATATTTAAAAATTGGTCTACAACTCTACCATTCCCTTTAAAGTAGTCCCCTTGGGCAGCTATACAACGATTCCAGCGCGTTTTCTATGCTTCGTAACATTTCTGGAACGCTTCGACTGGGGTGTCCGTGAGTACCCGCGTCACAGCCGCCTGGATGTCCGTAATCGACTCAAAATGGGTTCCTTTGACCACCGATTTTGTTCTAGGGAACAAAAAATCACAGGGTGACATGCTGGGCGAATAAAGCGGCTGTTGAAACACGGCGATCCGTTTAGAGGCTAAATACTGGGACACGTTGAGGGCGGTGTGGCACGGCGCGTTCTCGTGATGAAGGATCCAGTTACGAGCGATGTCTGGGTGCACCCTGTTGACTCGTTTTCGCAATCTTTCGAGTATTTGGCGATAGTAGACTTGATTTACGGTTCGTCCTGATGGAAAAAATTCTTTGTGGATGATTCCACGGCTATCAAATACGGCAATAATCATCGTTTTTACCTTTGACTTGCTCATGCGATCTTTTTTGGGCAGAAGGCGTGCGAAGACAACCATTGTGAACTTTGGCGTTTGGCTTCCGGGTCGTATTGGAAAAACCAGCTCTCATCGCCTGTAATAACTCGATCAAGCAACGTGGGATCGTTTTTCACTTGTTCCAAACAGTCTTCTGCGATGGTCATTCGATGCTGCTTTTGCTCCTCAGAGAGGTTCTTTGGAACCATCTCCACGCACAACTTTTTAATCAGAAAATCGTTGGTTAAAATATGTCTGACTGTTTCACGGTTCATACCCATTCCGAGGCCAACATTCGAACTGTTAAATGCCAATATTCACGGATTAAGGCACGCACATGCTGCGCACTTGCGTCAGTCTGCACCTCGATTGGTCTCCCGCTCCGTGCCTCGTCTTCCACGCTTTCACGCCCTTCCTTAAATTCTTTATGCCATCGAAACAACTGGGCACGACTAAGACCACTATCACCATGTACTTGTACACTTTTAGTCGACATGCTGTCTGAGAGTTCTTTCTAAAGAGCAACCACCAACAATCAAAACCTTGTACACTTCACAGACTTCCTAATTTAATGTTAAAAGTTAAATTAATTGTATGAAACTTGATATCAAAAATTAATTTTTTATGACTCCAGGGATTTCAGCATGGTTTAAGGGACTGTGGACCTCTCATTCATAGAGCACTTACACTTAGTTGCTGAAACTTTGTAGCTCCAGGATTTTCATTTTTAGGGTATTGTAAAATCATTTTACAATACCCTACTAAAATCGCGTCCTGTCTGACCGTCTGTCCGTCCGTCCGTACATGTGTCACACCACTTTTTCTCGCAAACTACATAAGCTAGAAGCATAAGATTTTGCCAGTAGGTGCGAAGTGACGCCGTCTTCAAAGTTTTACCACGAAAAAAAATTTATAAGGTCTTTAAGGGGGGGAGTTGCCCCTGCAAAAAAAGTTTTCATCGCATGTAGGGTATATGGGTATCAAATGAATGGTCTTAATGAGAACTTTTCATAACAGGTCTTAAAATGATAAATTTTGCTTTGAAGGGTGCAGGGGAAGGGGAAACTTACGAAAATTTTGTGTCCCCCCCTCGAGATTGGATACCTTTGACCCGAAAAATGTGAAAAAAAACATGAATGTAGGCCTTTATGAGTACAACAACAACAAATGCATGAGAAGTCGAAATTCACTCAACTTTGTTAGTAATAGTATGATTTATAGATTTTATGTTTTCTTGAATAAAATCTTGAAACTTTCCGAAAAGATCAATCTTATAAATAGTCATCTCTTTGCTAAATTTAATTGAGTTTAAGGTTACCGTTTAGATTTTATTCAAGAAAACACAAAATCGATAAATCATACTATTACTAACAAAGTTGAGTGAATTTCGACTTCTCATGTATTTGTTGTTGTAGTACTCATTAAGGCCTACATTCATGATTTTTTTCAGATTTTTCGGATGGAAGGTGTCCAATCGCGAGGGGAGGGGTACGCGAAAAGTTCGTACATTTCCCCTTCCCCTGCCCCCCTCGGTACATATAAGACAATTTTAAGACTTGTTTTGAAAAGACCTCATTGAGACCTTTCCAATGACATCCTACTCGACTACCAATGGTGAAAATTTTTTTTTGGGGGGTCACCCCCTTATATGGGGAGACCCCCCTTAAACGCCTTTGAAAAATTTTTCCATCCTTGAACTTTCAAGAAGTCACCACTTCTGACCTTTTTACAAAGTTTCATGGCTGTAGCCCTTATAGTTTCGGAGAAAAAGTGCTGTGACATACAGACGGACGGACGGACGGACGGACGGACAGACGGACGGACAGACGGACACAGGTCGTGATTGCAATAGGGTTTTGTATTTTAGTACAAAACCCTAAAAAGAATCATCAAAGGTAGCCGATATGAATATCAAAGTTCTTTATAAGAGCTTTTCAAAACAGTTCTTAAACTGACAATTTTTCCTTCACAAGGGCAACAAATACCTTAGAAGTCGAAATTCGATCAACTTTGTTAATAATAGTACATTTTATAAATTTTGCTCTTTTGCCTATAAAATCAAGACGGGACCCTTAAATTTCCCAAAATCTATAATTTAAGTTTTCTAAAAGTAATTGCAAATTTCACAATAATTGAACAATAAACAGCTAAGTTACTGCCGATTACAACAACATTAACCCGTGATACTAGGGAGATACACGCTTGCAACGGACCTAGACACTACAAATATGTAGGAATTTTGATAAAATTTTTATAAATGGCTTTTAATATTGATGTATTATCATGACTAATCAAGCGACGAGGTCAAAACACTTGAAACAAAATGGTGGAGAGTTTAAAATCATAATCACCATAATAATTATTCGAACTCAATTTATGGTGTGTTATCATGACTAATCAAGCGATGAGGTCAAAACATTTGAAACGAAATGGTGGAGAGTATAAAATCATAATAACCATAATAATTATTCGAACTCAATTTATGGAGTCTGTATGTTAGTTAAGTTTTGATATGCAGAATATATCGTTTGATTTACTAATTGTTTTACAATGCCCTTCTGGCAGGAGCACCCTCCTGCTACTTCAACTTGTTTTAACTTTTAATCAGTACAAATAAGCATTCATAACTTCCATAAATCTTCTGATATTTTATGTCATATGAAGTCATGGAAACTCAAGTCAAGAAAACAATGAGTCTTGCATAACATAAGTGATGGCATGGCAACTAGAATTGCATCGCTTTTTGAAAATCATTGTCAATGTTATTCTAGATTTAACAAACGTTTTCACTATTCTATGAAATGAAGCTTTGTCTGTATCCATGTTCCTTCGCTTTGCCTTTCTAGTTCTTTCTATTGGATCTTTCAGGAATACAAAAATTGGCTGTTGAACTGTATAGCTTCAACCATACAGGTATGTCTTGATAAAGTATTGTGTTCGTTTATCAATTTAATTGCTTTTAGCTAAGCCATCAAATATATTTGATAGTAACAGTTGCTGACTTTTTTATGATAAATAAATGAAACCAAAAAATGCATGGCAGTATTATTGCTGGAAATATTTAGTTAGAGGATTTTTAGGGGGTTTATGAAAGTTATAGTGGTAGCTTGAGCTTTGTGAAGACTGCTTAAGTTAAATTAATATATCACCTTTTACATACAAGCTCAATTCCTGCTCGCTACAAACACGATTTTTCTAGCTAGCTTGAACATAAGTATAACCACACTTGATTTAAAAAGTTTTCTGCTTCCAAACTTTTACATCTGTGGATTATTGAAATTTCATAGTGACAGTATTTTTGGCCACTTTAGACAATTGTCCGTACTTCGGTGTGTTGCGTAAGTATTGAAATTTACAAAAAATGATGCAAGTATCATCAAAAAAAGTCGTCTTTATTTGATCTTCCTTCCATCAAATTCTGATGCTTTTTGGTTACTCATTCAGCTTCCTAGCTCCTCTTATCTCTTTATAAATTTAAAAATAAATTAAATGATTTTTTCAATTTATATTTAGCGCACCGCAAATCGAAATGAAAAAAAAATAAACGTTCAAAATAAAAAGCAAACCATCATTAAATTGCCCTAAGAAGGGTCAGATAAATTTTATTGAATCGGTACCAAATCAATTTCCTCGTTTCAACATTACTCGTAAAACTACCAACATGTTCAGCATTACGAAAGAAACAGGGAAAACTGATATGGCACCGCCTCCATACAATTTATTTTACTCTTATTATGGCACTTTAGTGCCAATTATTTAATTTAAATTCTATTAATACTCAGTTTCTTGATTATATCGTACCATGATCCTCTTCATCATCTATAAAAATTATGCCATCAAATCCCTACACTATAGAAAACATTGCGTATATTTCGTATGAATGTGTATTAAAATTTAAGTTCTCGATTTCAATGCGCAATACATAACTGTTAAATTTTCAGAGTCCATGAAACTCGCATTCCGATACATTTTAGTCCAAGATGTCGTCTTTTGTATGCAACCACAATAATGAAAATATTAATAGCATATCTCGATCAGTTACGCCAAAAATCACCGCAATAGTATTTCCTTAGCAAAAACAGAACTCCTTCCTCTCTACCTCTATTCAAAACGTATGCCCAGACATACGTAAAAAAGCAAAAACATCAAAATTATAAACTGAAAAACAATTATTCTAAGCAACTCGGTTACAAATTCCGTTCCGGACTATTTTTTAGTCTATCATCAGGAAGCAAAGGCCCTAGAAGGGCCGTAGTACTACAAAGAAGAAGATTTTGTATATCATAGGCAACGACAATGATGAAAACCGATACATGCATCAACCAGTTATGCCGCAAAGTCTGCGAAAAGTCGGGATTTTTTGCCAGAAAATGTCCTCTGCCAACGTTGGATTACCATGTCCTTTCAATAGGACCTAATGGAAAGAAAACCCAATACTTTGCCAGAAACCGAACCACTCTATCCATTTCGGTTCAAAAGTTATGCCATAAAAAAATACATTGTTTTTTCTTGTTGTGTGAGCAGACGCATTTCGACTCCTTTATGTCATATATATATATATATATATATATATATATATATATATATATATATATATATATATATATATATATATATATATATATTGTTACATGTACAAATAATTACATGTACAAATAATTCTGCGAGCTACTGTCGCAATTGTTTTCATCATCATTAAGAACGTCAACGAATGAATTTACTCGAACCCACGAGAATCCAACAAGCATGATCAACATCTGCAAGTGACGTCACTCCATTCATGAACTTGCTCGAACCTACCAGGTACCTCTCGGTAGAACATTCGCCAATGTGCGAGAAATGGGTGAATAGGTAGAGACCCTATATAAAGGCGAGCTGAATGAATGGGGAGAATCTATCATTCATTCGACCGCGAGAAGAACTGCGATTGTGTGTGGGAAGCGATATTCTTCGAGTAGTAGAAAAGTGTGTTTCGTAATAGTGAAGTAATTTAGAAGACAATTGCGATAATAAATTTATGGACAAGTGTTAGATAATTTTAATAGTGACAATTAAAATTAGTGAAAGTGCTAACTGATTATTGTGCATTTTATTTAATTGAATAAACTCTTCTAACTTAAATTAAAAGACATTGCGTTTTCACTTTCCCGGAACGTTAAAATTATAGGCCGCGAACCAATAACACGCGACAATGTTGTCAGAAGTGAGAAAGAAAATTTTGGAAGTGAAAACGATTAAACATTTTTGAAGTGCACAATTGTGAAAGTTAACGTGGAAAAATAGCCGAAACAATAAAAATGCCAGGAAATTTAAATCTAAAAATTAATCAATTGAGCATATCGGAGCTCAAAGAGGAGTTGGAACAACGAAATCTGGCTACACAAGGTACAAAGGCCATACTGATTGCACGTTTGCGTGATGCGATCGAGTCAGAAGGTGCGTATCTAGATTCGGGTGAGCCTACAGATGCAGAAAAAGGCGCAGAAGGTGGTGAAGCTGAAACAGCAAAGCCAAAGAAACCAGAAAATGCGCTGATGCAAATGTTGACGCTGATGCAGCAAGAGCAGCGACAACAGTCATCCAATTTAACGACGAAGCTAGATGAACAATCAGCGAAGTTAAATGAACAATCAGCGAAGTTAAATGAACAATCAGCGAAGTTAAATGAACAATCGGCGAAGATGGACCAACAAGCGATCGTAATCAAGGAAGTGCAAAAACAGTCAACCGAAATAAAAGTGGAGCTCGGTAGCCTGAACAATCAAATTAAATGCGTCGAGGAAAAGGTTTACCAGGTCGAGGAGAAGGTCAGCCAAGTTGAGGAGAAAATCAACTATGAGATCAGCCAGGTTGAAGAGAGAATGAACCATGAGTAGGAAAAAGTGAAAAAAGAATTGGAAGCAGCGAAGGCAGTAGTAACCACCTCACCAGCCCCGCTTATAACCGCAGCGCAAAGCACATCCAGAAATGTGCAAGCTCCAATATTCGATGGGCAAACGGTCTGGAGTATTTACAAAATCCAGTTTGAAGCCGCCGCTAGGATAAATCACTGGAATGAGCAGGAACGAGCAACTGCGTTAATTCTGGCTCTAAGAGGCCCAGCTGCCGAGCTTTTGCAGACAATCCCCGTTGAGCTGCATTCAAACCCGGCTGCTATAATGAATGCGCTGGACATGCGTTATGGAGACGATCATCTGAAGCAGATTTACCGGGCGCAGCTACGGCATCGGATGCAGAAGTCTGGCGAAACCTTGCAGCAGCTAGCACAAGACATTGAGCGATTGGCACTTTTGGCTTACCCAGCGTACGACCCAGAACATCGAGATGACGTAGCAGCAGAAGCATTCATCAGCGCCTTAAAGGACAAGGAAGTGCAACAAGCCGTGCGGTCAGCTCAAAAGCAAACAGTCAAGGAAGCATTGGCTTATAGTTTAAATTTTGAGGCAGCCAAAAATGTGGCCCGCACCACTGTCCGGGTTCGCGAGGTAGTGACAGATAAATCCAGGGGTGAGCGCGTGGGAAATGAGCGAGAGCAGCAGGTGAATGGTGCGCCTAGATGCTGGAATTGCGGGGAAAAAGGGCATCTGCAAAGAGACTGCAAGAAGGGGAGAAGACCGAGCTATTGTCCAGGGTGGTGGAGATCCAGACCGTGTCAGGAGCCTAGAATGGAGGCCCATCAAACTGCAAGGGCCAACTTCGTGGGGCGAACGTTGGCCACGAGTATCGACATCCCCAGCACCGTGCCAAGGCAACATCGTGGAGAAGCAGACAGATGCCTTCCTGGTCAAGTTGATGAAGAACAATGCACCCTAACAAACGACACTGGTGCAACCCGATCGACGATCCGACCAGACCTAGTGAGGCCCCAACTGCTCCACAAGGGCAGAGTTCATGGAATTGCTGACGCCCTATCTCGTCATCCATGTCCAGCTAACTGCAAACATTGCCAACGGATTGAGGAAAAGGAGCCGCCCGTTGATCTGCGAGTGATAACGGCCGAATTCGATGAAGGTTGGTCATCGGAGGAGATTCGAAATGCCCAGTTAGCCGGTGAAGATATCGGACCATTGCTCGTATGGAAGGAGACGACTGGGCGACTGGAGTGGAAGGACGTTTCGATGCATGGCGCAACCCTGAAAAGCTATTGGGCACAATGGAACTCCCTACAGGTGGAGGGTGGCGTACTCAAGCGGAAATGGGAAACGGCGGATGGCAGCTCCTATAGGATGCAAACTATACTACTCAAAAGCCGAATCCACGATGTGGTTAAGGAAATGCATGAAGGATCCTCGGGAGGCCATCTTGGTGTTAACAAAACCTTAGCGAAATTGCGGGAAAGATTCTACTGGCTCCACGCTCGAGAAGACGTAGAGGACTGGTGCCGCAGATGCACAATTTGCGCTTCCGTCAAAGGCCCAAAGCGACGACTGAGAGGACAAATGCAAACCTATAACGTAGGCATGCCATTCGAAAGGATTGCTGTTGACATTGCTGGACCCTTTCCTGAATCTGAATGGGGAAATCGATACACGCTGGTTGTAGCTGATTATTTCAGCAAGTGGCCCGAGGTCTACCCCATTCCCAACCAGGAAGCAACTACTGTAGCCGAACAGCTAGTGTTAAATTGGGTCAGCAGGTACGGCGTGCCTTGTGAACTACATTCGGATCAAGGCCGAAACTTTGAGTCACTAGTTTTTAACGAAATGTGCGAGCAGCTGGGAATACGAAAAACGAGGACAACACCGCTGCATCCCCAATCCGATGGAATGGTCGAACGTTTCAACGGCACGCTCAATAAACACTTGGCCAAAATGGTTGACGAGAACCAAAGGGACTGGGACCGACATATCCCACTATTTTTAATGGTGTATAGAGCCGCTGAACATGCATCGACGGGCCAAGCCCCAGCCAAAGTCATTTTTGGAAAGACTATTCGTTTGCCAGCCGATATAAAGTTCGGAACGACCCCTGAGAAACCCCAAACGGTCTCGGAGTACGCAAGTGATCTAAGACAACGGTTGAACCAGATACATCGGACAGTGCGAAAACACCTCGAATCGGCTACTGACCGCATGAAGACCAGGTATGATCTAAAGGCTAATTCTACTGGCTTCCAGCAAGATGACTTGGTGTGGCTTTATAACCCGCAACGGCGAAAGGGTAGGTCTCCAAAGTTGCAACATAATTGGGAGGGACCATACCGAGTTACAAAGCGAATCAACGACGTCGTATACCGAATACAGGAACATCGTAAGCCGAGAGCTAAAATGAAAATCGTGCATCTGGACCGTCTTGCCCCATATTACACCCAGGGAGAATTGACTACCACTGGCGACACATCTTTTCGGGGCGAAAAGAACTGAGGTGGGGGCAGTGTTACATGTACAAATAATTACATGTACAAATAATTCTGCGAGCTACTGTCGCAATTGTTTTCATCATCATTAAGAACGTCAACGAATGAACTTACTCGAACCCACGAGTAAATTCAACAAGCATAATCAACATCTGCAAGTGACGTCACTCCATTCATGAACTTGCTCGAACCTACCAGGTACCTCTCGGTAGAACGTTCGCCAATGTGCGAGAAATGGGTGAATAGGTAGAGACCCTATATAAAGGCGAGCTGAATGAATGAGGAGAATCATTCATTCGACCGCGATAGAAAACTGCGATATAGTGGATATAGTAAAGACAATTGATTGTTTGAGTGCAAAGTGATTTTCGTAATAGTGAAGAGATTTAGAAGACAATTGCGATAAGAAATTTATGGACAAGTGTTAGAATTTTAATAGTGAAAATTAAAATTAGTGAAAGTGTTAACTGATTATTGTGCATTTTATTTAATTGAATAAACTCTTCTAACTTAAATTAAAAGACATTGCGTTTTCACTTTCCCGGAACGTTAAAATTATAGGCCGCGAACCAATAACACGCGACAATGTTGTCAGAAGTGAGAAAGAAAATTTTGGAAGTGAAAACGATTAAACATTTTTGAAGTGCACAATTGTGAAAGTTAACGTGGAAAAATAGCCGAAACAATAAAAATGCCAGGAAATTTAAATCTAAAAATTAATCAATTGAGCATATCGGAGCTCAAAGAGGAGTTGGAACAACGAAATCTGGCTACACAAGGTACAAAGGCCATACTGATTGCACGCTTGCGTGATGCGATCGAGTCAGAAGGTGCGTATCTAGATTCGGGTGAGCCTACAGATGCAGAAAAAGGCGCAGAAGGTGGTGAAGCTGAAACAGCAAAGCCAAAGAAACCAGAAAATGCGCTGATGCAAATGTTGACGCTGATGCAGCAAGAGCAGCGACAACAGTCATCCAATTTAACGACGAAGCTAGATGAACAATCAGCGAAGTTAAATGAACAATCAGCGAAGTTAAATGAACAATCAGCGAAGTTAAATGAACAATCGGCGAAGATGGACCAACAAGCGATCGTAATCAAGGAAGTGCAAAAACAGTCAACCGAAATAAAAGTGGAGCTCGGTAGCCTGAACAATCAAATTAAATGCGTCGAGGAAAAGGTTTACCAGGTCGAGGAGAAGGTCAGCCAAGTTGAGGAGAAAATCAACTATGAGATCAGCCAGGTTGAAGAGAGAATGAACCATGAGTAGGAAAAAGTGAAAAAAGAATTGGAAGCAGCGAAGGCAGTAGTAACCACCTCACCAGCCCCGCTTATAACCGCAGCGCAAAGCACATCCAGAAATGTGCAAGCTCCAATATTCGATGGGCAAACGGTCTGGAGTATTTACAAAATCCAGTTTGAAGCCGCCGCTAGGATAAATCACTGGAATGAGCAGGAACGAGCAACTGCGTTAATTCTGGCTCTAAGAGGCCCAGCTGCCGAGCTTTTGCAGACAATCCCCGTTGAGCTGCATTCAAACCCGGCTGCTATAATGAATGCGCTGGACATGCGTTATGGAGACGATCATCTGAAGCAGATTTACCGGGCGCAGCTACGGCATCGGATGCAGAAGTCTGGCGAAACCTTGCAGCAGCTAGCACAAGACATTGAGCGATTGGCACTTTTGGCTTACCCAGCGTACGACCCAGAACATCGAGATGACGTAGCAGCAGAAGCATTCATCAGCGCCTTAAAGGACAAGGAAGTGCAACAAGCCGTGCGGTCAGCTCAAAAGCAAACAGTCAAGGAAGCATTGGCTTATAGTTTAAATTTTGAGGCAGCCAAAAATGTGGCCCGCACCACTGTCCGGGTTCGCGAGGTAGTGACAGATAAATCCAGGGGTGAGCGCGTGGGAAATGAGCGAGAGCAGCAGGTGAATGGTGCGCCTAGATGCTGGAATTGCGGGGAAAAAGGGCATCTGCAAAGAGACTGCAAGAAGGGGAGAAGACCGAGCTATTGTCCAGGGTGGTGGAGATCCAGACCGTGACAGGAGCCTAGAATGGAGGCCCATCAAACTGCAAGGGCCAACTTCGTGGGGCGAACGTTGGCCACGAGTATCGACATCCCCAGCACCGTGCCAAGGCAACATCGTGGAGAAGCAGACAGATGCCTTCCTGGTCAAGTTGATGAAGAACAATGCACCCTAACAAACGACACTGGTGCAACCCGATCGACGATCCGACCAGACCTAGTGAGGCCCCAACTGCTCCACAAGGGCAGAGTTCATGGAATTGCTGACGCCCTATCTCGTCATCCATGTCCAGCTAACTGCAAACATTGCCAACGGATTGAGGAAAAGGAGCCGCCCGTTGATCTGCGAGTGATAACGGCCGAATTCGATGAAGGTTGGTCATCGGAGGAGATTCGAAATGCCCAGTTAGCCGGTGAAGATATCGGACCATTGCTCGTATGGAAGGAGACGACTGGGCGACTGGAGTGGAAGGACGTTTCGATGCATGGCGCAACCCTGAAAAGCTATTGGGCACAATGGAACTCCCTACAGGGGGAGGGTGGCGTACTCAAGCGGAAATGGGAAACGGCGGATGGCAGCTCCTATAGGATGCAAACTATACTACTCAAAAGCCGAATCCACGATGTGGTTAAGGAAATGCATGAAGGATCCTCGGGAGGCCATCTTGGTGTTAACAAAACCTTAGCGAAATTGCGGGAAAGATTCTACTGGCTCCACGCTCGAGAAGACGTAGAGGACTGGTGCCGCAGATGCACAATTTGCGCTTCCGTCAAAGGCCCAAAGCGACGACTGAGAGGACAAATGCAAACCTATAACGTAGGCATGCCATTCGAAAGGATTGCTGTTGACATTGCTGGACCCTTTCCTGAATCTGAATGGGGAAATCGATACACGCTGGTTGTAGCTGATTATTTCAGCAAGTGGCCCGAGGTCTACCCCATTCCCAACCAGGAAGCAACTACTGTAGCCGAACAGCTAGTGTTAAATTGGGTCAGCAGGTACGGCGTGCCTTGTGAACTACATTCGGATCAAGGCCGAAACTTTGAGTCACTAGTTTTTAACGAAATGTGCGAGCAGCTGGGAATACGAAAAACGAGGACAACACCGCTGCATCCCCAATCCGATGGAATGGTCGAACGTTTCAACGGCACGCTCAATAAACACTTGGCCAAAATGGTTGACGAGAACCAAAGGGACTGGGACCGACATATCCCACTATTTTTAATGGTGTATAGAGCCGCTGAACATGCATCGACGGGCCAAGCCCCAGCCAAAGTCATTTTTGGAAAGACTATTCGTTTGCCAGCCGATATAAAGTTCGGAACGACCCCTGAGAAACCCCAAACGGTCTCGGAGTACGCAAGTGATCTAAGACAACGGTTGAACCAGATACATCGGACAGTGCGAAAACACCTCGAATCGGCTACTGACCGCATGAAGACCAGGTATGATCTAAAGGCTAATTCTACTGGCTTCCAGCAAGATGACTTGGTGTGGCTTTATAACCCGCAACGGCGAAAGGGTAGGTCTCCAAAGTTGCAACATAATTGGGAGGGACCATACCGAGTTACAAAGCGAATCAACGACGTCGTATACCGAATACAGGAACATCGTAAGCCGAGAGCTAAAATGAAAATCGTGCATCTGGATCGTCTTGCCCCATATTACACCCAGGGAGAATTGACTACAAATAGCGACACATCTTTTCGGGGCGAAAAGAACTGAGGTGGGGGCAGTGTTACATGTACAAATAATTACATGTACAAATAATTCTGCGAGCTACTGTCGCAATTGTTTTCATCATCATTAAGAACGTCAACGAATGAATTTACTCGAACCCACGAGAATCCAACAAGCATGATCAACATCTGCAAGTGACGTCACTCCATTCATGAACTTGCTCGAACCTACCAGGTACCTCTCGGTAGAACATTCGCCAATGTGCGAGAAATGGGTGAATAGGTAGAGACCCTATATAAAGGCGAGCTGAATGAATGGGGAGAATCTATCATTCATTCGACCGCGAGAAGAACTGCGATTGTGTGTGGGAAGCGATATTCTTCGAGTAGTAGAAAAGTGTGTTTCGTAATAGTGAAGTAATTTAGAAGACAATTGCGATAATAAATTTATGGACAAGTGTTAGATAATTTTAATAGTGACAATTAAAATTAGTGAAAGTGCTAACTGATTATTGTGCATTTTATTTAATTGAATAAACTCTTCTAACTTAAATTAAAAGACATTGCGTTTTCACTTTCCCGGAACGTTAAAATTATAGGCCGCGAACCAATAACACACATATATATATATATATATATATATATATATATATATATATATATATATATATAGGTATATATATATATATATATATATATATATATATTTATATATATATATATATATATATATATATATACAGATACATATATATATATATATATATATATATATTTATATATATATATATGCAGATATATATATATATATATATATATAATATATATATATATATATATATATATATATATATATATATATATATATATATATATATATATACATATATATATATATATATATATATATATATATATATATATATATATATATATATATATATATATATATATACAGACCGCGTCACTTGAATAGCCTCACTCCCAAAATTTATTGTAAGTCCAGTATTCTATGAGAGCATTTGCTTCATTAATTTTATAAATAAAGTATTTTCATTTACTGTTACAAGTTTACTGCATAATCTAGACAAGTAATAATAAATAATATAAATTCCACTCTGAAGTAACAAATTGGGTGTGTCACTTGAATAGCCTCAGTAAAATAAAACTCAGAAAAAAATATTTTAATTTAATTTCAATATTTTGTATATTTTCCATTACTTTTAACAACGTCAAAAATTTGATTGGGAATAGAATCATATAACGAGTCAATGTATTTTTGGTCCAAATTATTCCAAGTTCTATGAATTTCTTGTAGAAGATCTGCGTTGCTATTAAAATAGCGTCCATCGGCAAATAACTGGCGATAGATAGATAGCCCCAAACATTTTCGATGATATTCAAGTTCGGAGAGTTCGATGGCCAACTTAAAAACTGAACTTTATTTTGATTAAACCAATTTTTTGGTTCATGTAAAGTATGCGACGGGGCATTGTCTTGTTGAAAAATCCACTTTCTGTTTTTAACAACATTACGAATCGCTTTTATTTTTTCTTCAAGAAGGTTTCTGTACAGTTTTTAAGTTTGTTTTCCTTTAATAATAGAAATATTGATGATACCGTGATAAGAAATCGCACCCCAGACCATTATGGAACCACCTCCTGAATGACGACGTGATAAAATTTTCTCTTCTTTTCTTAAACATGAAAATAATACGAATACCCATCTGGACCATCTAAATTAAACTTTTTCTCGTCGTTAAAACAACATACCACTGATCAGTCTACGACACATATATTCTAGCAAACGATAATCGGGCCTTTTCATGCCTCTCGCGCAAACGGGGTTTCTTCTTCATTTTCTTCCGTTTGATGTAAGTTGAAGAGTTTATTATGTGTCGCACTGCAGATAATGAAGCACTGGTGTTCACCTGGTTTGCTATTTGACGTAATGTGTTCGAAGAATTAGATGCTACACGTAAAATAAGTCGACGTTCACGTAATGAAGTAGCCAATTTTGTGCGACCTTTATAATTTTTTCCATAATTTTCCTTATCTTAAACGTAATTATTAATCACTTTAGCACTACGACCAATTTTATGTGCAATATCGCGATGAGACAATTGTATATCCAAATAAAAATTAATTTTTTCTATTTCGATATCCATTAATTTTCGACCACGACCCATAATGATATTATTCCAAAAACTATATGAAATGAAATGAACACTTTAAGTACAATGAATTAGCATCGAAAATTAAAAGCAAACAAACGCGAGGACACTTGGAAGTCAACTGAGGCTAATCATGTGGAACGTACAACTCAAGCGTCAACTTGCGTGCGGTGCGCCGTGCACACGCTCGTACAAGTTCGTGCGAATTTTGTGATACACGATAGACGAATAATCAAAATATGACAAATAAGTACGTATTTTTATATTGTATAAATATAAATTGCTGAAATATGGGGTGAGGCTATTCATGTGACGCGGTCTGTATATATATATACTCGTATATATAAATATATATACATATATATATATATATATATATATATACATATGTAGATATATATAAACATATATATATATATATATATATATATATATATATATATATATATATATATATATATATATATATATATATATATATATATCTATATACATATGTAGATATATATAAACATATATATGTATATATATATATATATATACATATATATACATATATATACATATATATACACATGTATATGTAATATATATTTATGTATATAAATATATATATATATATATACATATATATACACATGTATATGTAATATATATTTATGTATATAAATATATATATATGTTCCTGCGTAAAATGAAATTAAACAATTAATTTGAGTTCTACAAAACAAATGATGTATTTCTCCAGTTCTCTTTTACATTTTAAAGTTTAATTTAGCTAAGGTGTACATAATTATCTTGTTGCGCGTGTGGGAAATTATTGCCATCTCAAGCAAGTTCAATATTCTTTGATTGAACTTTCGAATCAATTGTCGTTGCTAAAATTGATTGAGATGGCAGTAATTTTACATAGGTGAGTGACTTGTGGCGGATGGAAGTATTACTTTACAGAAATAATTGTTATTGATTTTGCTGCTTATGCAGCTACAAATGGACTTTTGGAAAATGAATTGAATGATACAATTTGAATAACAGGTGATTGATCTACTTAACGTTAATTACTTAACATAACCGCCCACCAAGAGCCATCAGGATCTTAAAGTTGATGATCGTTGTACCAGGTGGTGAATGAGGACGGTTGTGATGTGCAGTGTGTTACTTTGGATCTTTTTTGCATGCACCAGTACGTGAGGATGATGATGAGAGCCATGCCGATTGATCCGGTCAACGTGATGGAGATGATCGACATCGTCGCATGCGTTTTAATACGTTTCCAGTGCATTTCGTCAATTCTTGAGTCCAACTCTTCTTGTTCCGTAAGTAAAGATGAAAACGATTCGGAGTGCATAATGACCTGGGAGATGTTGAGCAGCTTGATTTCTGTATGTCGCAATGTTGAGTTTAGTATGGGTAAATTTGGTGAGAGGTATGTAGGAAACGAGCGACCAGTGTGGCTTTGATCAGCTATGAGGATGAATTCTTCAGCTTGAAGTTGGCAGTCTTGGGTGAGCTTGATTATTCCCGTTCCATTGATTTGTAAATCTCGTCTAATACCTTGGCAAACTGTCTGTGCATGGACAGGCTGAGGTGTGATGAATAACCAGGTGTTGACTGATACCATTTGCTGCAAAATTAGTGACGATATCTGGAAGGACGGTTGTGGACATATAGACTGGTAATGAAGGTTGTATAGTTCCTTAATTATGCAGTTACTCTTGGCTCTCATGTCGATTAGGGTTGCACTGGGGAGAAGATATGTCCCAGTCGTCAATTCAGATGCTTTTTCTAGATCGATGGTTGTTATTTCGAAATAGGCTTGATCGTGATAATTGATTCCTAAGATCAAATTGGGAATGCTAAATGCGGTGAATATCGTAGATTTCTGTTGAACAGGAATTGCAGTGGCCTTAATCAGCTCAAATTTTCGGTTGTCTATGATTGGTAAGTATCCGCGTATTTTGATACTGCTTTGACAAGAATCGATTGTCAATCTGTTAGTGGTCGAGTGTACAATTGTGAGATGGGCTGGTAATAAAGCTTGCGTTTTTTGTATTGAGGATTGAAGGTCTGCGAATTTGATGCATTCTAATATTCCTTCCTTTGTATTGATAGCCATTAAAATATTGCTATATTTTCGATCTACTTCGTTTATGAAGTTGATGGCGCGCTGATACGTTCCTAAAAACTGAATGTGTACTTGGTTTGAGTCAACTGAAGAGTACCATTTCTTCGACTCATTTATCTGTTCAAGTCCGGTTCTTAATTGGTTTGAAAATCGTTCAAGCTGCTGATTGATTCTGCTTGCGGTTGTATTCAGTTTCTTTGTTAGTTGCAGTGATATTTTTCCTTGATGGTTGAGGAGGTTTCTAAGTGCCTCTTGATTGTCGTATAAATTTTGAACGTCGGTGATGATCTCGTCATTCACTCCAAAGACTGCTGTGAGCATTTGCCCAAAAATTCCTCGTTTCGTGCGGGTATGTTTAAAACGCAACAAGTTGATCTTATGCCTGGTGTCTTCGATACTGTCTGATATATGGTGAGCTAAGTCCCAGCATTGTACCTTCTCGGTTCTTTGTCTGCCCACAGAACACATAGAATGTAAACTGGTATTCATACTTTCCAAGTTTGTCTCATCTGTTGTTAGATCCGAGAGTGGAATGTCAATATTAATTTGCAACGTGCCTCGAAGTAGATTAGCCCGGCCAACTTGTTCTATGTACATGCCACCATCCAGATTTGTTACGTTAGCGTCTGATACTGCGGGAGATGGAAAAACACCAAGGACACAAAGTGCTGTGAGTAGGATTGTTGGCATGCTTGACGGTTGTTTCTTTGCAGTTTTCCTCCTGGTTTCCGCGTCAGTAGCTTGTTCTGATGGCCGTTTTGTTGCTATCTTTGATGAAGTTTGATCGTTTACGGTTGATAAATTTGGTTCCAATTGTGGTGGTTGGTTTTCATTCTCGTTGAATGGTAATTTACAAATTTTCAAAATCGGACGCTTCTTGATGGTTCCATTCAATTTAACCGATACAGTGCGAACTAGCCCATCGGTTCCAGGGTGTGTTGCAACTATTCTTCCTAATGGCCATTGCATTGACGGGATATTGTCGGTTTTCACTAAGACAAGTTCTCCTACCTTTAGGTTATCTTGTCTGTCGAACCATTTGGATCTCTGCTGGAGACGTTGCAGATATCCTTCTGTCCATCTTCGCCAGAAGGAGTTCTTCATTTGCTGAACTAGGTGCCATCTTTTCAATAGGGTACAACTGGCTTCAGAAGGGTCATCTTTTATTTCGAATAGGTTCTCTCCAGTTAAAAAATGACCTGGTGTCAATGCTGCCAAATCATTCGGGTCATCGCTTACTTGCGTTAGTGGACGGGAATTCATACAGGCTTCAATTTGGGCTAAAAGCGTGTTCATCTCTTCGACATTCAAAATTTGATGCCCAATTGTCTTGTAGAAATGCGCCTTCATTGTTTTTACGCCGGCTTCCCAAAGTCCACCGAAATGTGGACTACTAGGAGGGACGAACTTCCATTGTATACCTTGGTTGGCAATTTCAGAGCAGCATGCTTGAAGAGATGCCTTGTAAACTGCCTGTAGTTGTTTATTGGCTCCTAGGAAGTTAGAGCCACAGTCACTAAATATTGTTCGACATTTTCCACGTCTAGCGATGAATCGCTTGATAGCTGCAATACATGCATCTGTTGTCAAATCAGACACTAGTTCTAGGTGAACGGCCTTGGTTGCCATGCATACGAAAATTGCTATATATGCCTTAGTGGTTTTGGCTCCTCTTCCTCCATTCCATTTGATGGTAATAGGGCCTGCGTAGTCTATTCCCGTCTGTAGAAATGGTTTTTCTAGTTGTACTCTGGGGGCTGGTAAATTTCCCATAAGCTGATTCCTGGGTCTAGCCGTCATTTTGAAACATACCATGCACTCTCGCAAAGCCTTCTTTACCAGGGTTTGTCCTGACAGTATCCAGTATTTGAGTCGTAAAGTGGCCAAAGTTAGTTGGCTACCCCCATGTAACGTTTGTTGATGAGCCTGTCTTATTAAAAGCGTTGCTAGATGACCTTTTGGGATAATTGCTGGATGTTTAGCTGTCTCTCCTATTAGTGCATTGTGAATTCGTCCGCCCACCCTGAGGATTCCTTCACTATCGACCCATGGCGATAAGGATTTGATGCGGCTGTTTGTTTGAACCCTATCATTTTTAGATATATGGAGGAGCTCTTCTCTGAACGGGTACCTTTGCGATATCTTTACGCATGTATTGGTAGCTTCTCTGAGTTCAAGTTCCGACAAGTTTCCTAAACGCTTCATCTTGGGGTGTCTGGTGTTAAAGGCGAACCGATGACATAACGCAACAACCCTCTGGAGTTTATGAAAAGATGAATACGTCGTCAAAATTGTCGGTGGCTCTTCTGTAGTGCTGGTTAATGATGCTAATGTTTCCTCTTCTTCCAAATAACTTGTTGATTGTATTGCTGGGGGCATACGTATAATGGGTGCGCTGAGCCATGTTGGACCATTCCACCATAAGGTTGATGTAATTAGCTCGTTTGGATACATTCCTCTTGATGCGATATCGGCTGGGTTGTCATGAGTGCTGACATGATTCCAGCGTTCAATGGAGCTATGTTGTTGAATGATGCTCACACGATTAGCGACATAAACCTTCCACTTAGCAGCAGGGCTCCTAATCCATGATAGTACGACCGTAGAATCCGTCCAAAAAAATTGGGGAGCGTTGTTCCAATTGTGTGCTTTGACAACTTCCGCCATGAGTTTTGTTAATAAAACTGCTCCATTAAGTTCTAATCTTGGTATCGACTGGACCTTAACTGGAGCTACCTTTGATTTGGCGGCTAGCAGAGTGACTTTTGTTGATGTTGCATTGACAACTCGGATATATACCACAGCAGCGTAAGCGGTGGATGATGAGTCACAAAATCCATGAAGTTCGAATTTGCAAGACGGTCTAAAATCGATCCACCGTTTTATCTTCAAAGCACCTAACGCAGGAAGTTGCTGTCGTAGCTGTACCCAGTCCTTTATTGTGGTGGAATCCAACGGATCATCCCAATCCTTTTCTTCTAACCACAATTTCTGGATTGTTGTTTTTCCTATGATGATACAGGGTTGTATCCACCCAAGCGGGTCGAATAGTTTCGCCACTTCTGCTAATATAATTCGCTTTGTAAAGACCTTCTCATCCTTTGGAGTTGTAATAATGAACGAGAATTCATCTGTCGCTGGATGCCATTGAATACCCAATGTCTTGATGTTCTCTGTTGCCGCAATATTCAAGGGAAGTTGGGTTTCTCTTTCTGATGGTGGAATGCACTCTAACAGTTTCGGGTGGTTAGACGACCATTTTCTTAAGTGAAATCCTCCCTTTTTAAGAAGGTTTCGAAGCTCTGCTTGAAGCTTGAGAAGGTGATCCAGTGTATCAGACCCGGTCAGCACATCGTCGACGTAAAAGTCTGTCACTAACGTCTGGGCTGCATTTCGAAATGATTTAATCTCATCTGCGGCTAGTTGGTGTAGCGTACGTATTGCAAGATATGGTGCGCATGCTGTCCCATACGTCACTGTATTTAGCTGAAAGTGTTGGATGGGGTCACTTTGGTTGAATCGCCATAAAATTCTTTGGAAATGTTGGTCTTTTCCATGGACAAAGATCTGTCGGTACATCTTCTCGATATCAGCTGCAATGACAAATTTGTGTTGCCTCCATCGCATTAAAAGATGTAATAAGTTTCCTTGTATTGCATGACCTGTATGAAGAAGATCATTTAAAGATTTTCCTTTTGAGCCTTTTTGGGAGGCGTTAAACACGACTCTTAATTTGGTGGTGCTGCTACTTTCTTTTACCACTGCGTGATGTGGAAGATAGTATGCTGTTGTCATTTTAACGCGATCTGCTGGTACCCTTGTCATATGACCCAAATCAATGTATTCTTTCATGAAGCTCCGATACTGATCGTAAAGCTCAGGTTTCTGCATCAATCGTTGCTCCAACTGCCTGAATCGTATATATGCAATCCGTTGAGTTTCACCGATGTCTGCAAATGGATCCGTTTTACTCTTGAAAGGGAGACTAACGGAGTATCTGCCTGTTGGCTGTCGGTACACTGTTTGGACGTAATGATCCTCATTCTCGGTTTCTTCATCGGTCAGGTGCTTTATTGCTGGAAGTTCTTCTGTCTCCCAGAACTGACGCAATGTCTCCTCTAGACCTTGGTAGGATATGAATGCTTGAACTGCTGTAGAGGTGTTGCATGGAACTGTTCCAAAGAGCACCCATCCAAGTTTCGTCCTCTGGGCACATGGTTGGCCGGGTAGCAGTCCTGGTAACAATAACCTTCCATAAAGATCTGCTCCAATAAGAATGTCTACGGTTGATGGTTCATTAAATCTTGGATCAGCCAAGTCGTGAATCGTTAATCCTTCTGGAATAGTCAGAGGAATTTCTGTACATGGTAAAGGTGTGGTTATTGTTGCGAGGATGAGTGGTGTGAATACAAGTTCCTCTGTTAGTCCGTTATCG
Source organism: Odontomyia ornata (assembly GCA_963969285.1). NCBI lineage: Eukaryota > Metazoa > Arthropoda > Insecta > Diptera > Stratiomyidae > Odontomyia > Odontomyia ornata. Next base: position 62,380,866 of record OZ017741.1, on the reverse strand, counting down.
AGTTCAATAACAGCACAGAGTTTTGTTTCTCCTCTGGAGGTGACGTTTTCAACCGCTCCAATCCCGTTTATCTTGAGTTTGGAGCTTTTGCGTCTCGCCTGTAACAATTGCACTGCAGACTCACTTATAAAGGATCGCTGTGCTCCGGAATCCAACAATGCTCGAAACGTTAAACAACTTCCGTCAGGACGGCATACTCTTATTAGGGCCGTTGCGAGCAACACGTACTTTTGCTTGGTGAATACGCCGTGACCTTGAATAGTTTGTGAAGTTGCCCCTTTAGGTTGTAACGGAGGTTCTGCCGGCTGCAGATGCAACAGGGTGTTGTGTTTCTTGCTGCAGATTTTACAACTGTGTGTTGAGGTGCATTTGTTGGCTCTATGTTGTCCAAAACAGTTGAAACAGAGATTGGCCCTTTTAATCACTTCGCGTCGTGTTGGAATTGTAGCTTGTTTAAACGTGTTACACTCAAAAAGCTTATGTTTGGCCTTGCACATTGGACATGAGGCTTTTACGTTGACTTGAATGGTATTTGCCTTTACTGCTTTTGTTTTCATTTTTACTGGTGACAAGGCTTCTAGCATTGAAAATCGTTGTTTAAGAAAGTCTAAAAACGTTTGTAAAGTGGGAATCTCAGTTGTATTCGAGATATCTCGCTGCCATTCTCTTCTGGACTCTTCATCAAGTTTTTGATTGAGCATAAATACTGTTGTGAGCGAGAATGAATCTGCATTGAGTGCTTTGATGCCTGCCAGTAACTGATTCATCGTATCTAACATTCGCCTAAGTCCGGATGCATCGTTCCGCGTGCAGTGTTCAATGTTGAAGAATCGCTGCATCATTTCGTTGGCAATGACACGATGATTGTCATACCTTTCCTGTAGTAAAGTCCATGCTGGTTCATAATTAACTTCCGTGATACTCAGGTGGTTAATAAGCTGCTCGGCTTCACCACGGAGAGCACTCCTGAGGTACTGAAATTTTTGTATTTTTGTCAATTGACCATTCCTGTGTACCATGCTTTGATAAAGGTCACGAAATGCGAACCAGTCTGCATAACTGCCGTTGAAAGATGGAATTCTCACTCTTTCTAACTTAACAGCATCTGCTGGTGCTGAAGGTATACTTGCTGCTGAAGTTATCCCTTCAGGTAAGTAGCCGTTAATTTTTGACTGGAATAATGTTAAGTAGTCCATGACAAGATCCTCTAAGCTCTCAAATTCCATATTGTATTGTTTAAGTTGCTCTTCTTTTCCTCTCAAGCGGTTGCATTCCTCATCATGGTTCTCTTCACACTTTGCCCATGAAGTTTTCAACTTTTCCAGCCTTGTTTGGAAGTATGCGAGGCTGTGTCTCGACTCACTGTCTTTTTTGAAATTTGAGATAAGCCTTTGTACTTGTTTGAAGGCTGTTTCTTGGCCGCTCATTTTGCTTCTGAATTTAAGTACCTCAAATTTTACTTATCCTGAATGCTGCTTTAAGCCTCAACTTTGTGCGAGTAACCGTTCAGGATATAATTTGGTGCACCAATGCTGACGCAAATCCGTTGGTTTTTTTTCAATCGCAAGATTTGCAAGTCAAATTGTGTGAAATTAGGTATATTTTCGCAATGCCAAGTCTGCGAAATCTCAAATTTTGCAAGTCCAAATGCACCAATGCACGTCCAACAATCCAAGTTTGCGAAAACGATTGGCTCCCAAAGACAAATCTGGGAAATGCAAATTCCAATTGTCCAATTCTAAACACCTGTCGCCAAACACAAGTTTGATCCCTGAGAACATGCACCGATGCGGGTTATTGCACGTCCAACAATCCAAGTCTGCGAACTTGTTATTGAATGATTGGCTCCCAAAGACAAATCTCGGAAATGCAAATTCCAATTGTCCAATTCCAAACACCTGTCGCCAAACACAAGTTCAATCCCTGAGAGCATGCACCAATGCGGGTTGTTGCACGTCCAAATCTGATGACTTGTCCCCAACTGCGACTACAAGTCCAGGCGCCACCTAACTGCACAAATTTCGCAAGTCCAAATCTGCGAACTTGTTAATGGATGATTGGCTCCCAAAGACAAATCTGGGAAATGCAAATTCCAATTGTCCAATTCCAAACACCTGTCGCCCAACACAAGTTCAATCCCTGAGAGCATGCACCAATGCGGGTTGTTGCACGTCCAAATCTGATGACTTGTCCCCAACTGCGACTACAAGTCCAGGCGCCACCTAACTGCACAAATTTCGCAAATCCTAGATACAGTTCGATCCTACAAGTTTCGTATGTCCAAATGTACGAAATCTATGCAAGTTGCGACAAACACACGCCCAAATAATGTGAAGATGCACCAATGCTAGTTCATGCACGTCCAAATCTGTGGAATTGGTTCCAACTGCAAGTCCGATCGTCACCAAATGTTGAGATGCTGTCGCTTCAAACTGATGAATTTCTTCTAATCCGGCCTCTATATCCGGCTCGACGGACCAAATGTTCCTGCGTAAAATGAAATTAAACAATTAATTTGAGTTCTACAAAACAAATGATGTATTTCTCCAGTTCTCTTTTACATTTTATAGTTTAATTTAGCTAAGGTGTACATAATTATCTTGTTGCGCGTGTGGGAAATTATTGCCATCTCAAGCAAGTTCAATATTCTTTGATTGAACTTTCGAATCAATTGTCGTTGCTAAAATTGATTGAGATGGCAGTAATTTTACATAGGTGAGTGACTTGTGGCGGATGGAAGTATTACTTTACAGAAATAATTGTTATTGATTTTGCTGCTTATGCAGCTACAAATGGACTTTTGGAAAATGAATTGAATGATACAATTTGAATAACAGGTGATTGATCTACTTAACGTTAATTACTTAACAATATATACATATATATATATATATATATATATATATATATATATATATATATATATATATATATCTATACAGGGTGCGTACGGTATTTGAGAACAACTTGAGAGTAAAATTAATTAGCTAGTATTTTTAACAAATTTTAATGAAATTTCAGGAATTTTTAACTTGACGTTAAATTAATATCTGGCTATAAAGTTATCCAATAAAATCGCCATTAGCAGCAATAACCTCTTCGATCCGGGTCGGGAAACGATTACATGCCCGAATCAAATGCTCCTTATTCATATTCACCATAACGACATTAATAGCAGTCTTCAGCGAAGAAGTGGTGTTATGGTCTCAGGCTCAACTACGCCCCATACGTAATAATCCGAAGGATTAAGGTCTGGGAAGCTAGGTGGCCATAGGTTCGGTGTTATGTGGTCATGAAAATTGTTGGCCATCCAATCTTGTGTCGCCATCGCTTTATGTGAAGGAGCAGAGTCTTGTTGAAAAATGTATGGTCTGCATCCGCTTACATTGTCTATCCAAGGTCTCCAAAACCTCGATGTATGTAACAGAATTGACTCGAAGTCCTTGAGTAAAAAAGTGTGGTGGCATAACATATCCTTCGTTGCTGACAACACCTAAAACCATAACAGTGGCTGGAAATTTTGTATGCATAACAACAGGAACCTCCAGAGGATTTGAACGTAGCCATCTGTCATTTCTGCAAAAAAAAACCATAACATTTTGGGCGCCTCAGGGTGTTTGATTTTGTTTAAAAGACGTTTTGATCGGATAACTCTCTATTTCTGTGCTCGTTCCGACATGAACTGTCCCCTGCGCATCACGTGTTTTACACAAAAGGTCTTTGGGGACAACTCTACGAATAAGGCGCTCAGAAACATGACGCTCACTCGCAAGGACCCTCATTGATTTTGAAGGGTCCTCGTCTATAATCGCTTGCACATGCTTTAAAAATTCTGCAGATCGGACAGTGCCAGGACGTTGTTCGTGCTTTTTGCGTTTTGCAACCGATTCTGTTTTGCCTCCTGATGCCTCCAATTCACGGCGAACCTTATGCACGAATGAACGGGCGCAATTAAGACCTCTAAATCTGTATGGTTTGCACATATAGTGACGATGACAGCATATCTCCTCATTTCTTGAGTGAGTGTTGTAGTTCGCCATTTCTTATCTGAAAAGGAAAAAAAATAAAAAAAAAATCGCGAAGTTAGTCACATTAATGCATGTCCGCAAATACCGTATGCACCTTATATATGTATATATATATATGTATATATATATATATATATATACATATATATATATATATATATATATATATATATATATATATATATATATATATTATATATGTATATATATACATATATATATATATATATATATATATATATATATATATATATATATATATATATATATGTATATGCAATGCATGTCCTCAAATACCGTATGCACCTTATATATATATATATATATATATATATATATATATATATATATATATATATATATATATATATATATGTATATATATATATATATATATATATATATATATATATATATATATTATATATGTGTATATATATATATATATATATATATATATATATTATATATGTGTGTATATATATATATATATATATATATATATATATATATATATATATATATATACATATATATATACATATATATACATACGGATAAAACTGATAACTTACTCTCCTGTAGAAATTGGTTAAAAATCATTTAAATTTTATACACCGATCGCTGTTGAATAGACTCATTCATCAAAGATTAAATTTTCACACCCAATATGTACCAAATACCATAATTTTTCATTTATACTTAAGATACAAATTCCAATTTAACTTGATAACCTTCTACATTAAGCAATAATTCAACATGACCAACATGCCCTCTGATTAGTCAGAATTGATCAATTCGTGGAACACTTTACTAAAGTTAATCCATCCGAGTCTTCTCCGATCGCCCATCTCTGTATATCTTCTTCATTTCTCGCTCGTATGCTCCTTAAATATATTTAGCACATTTATGAATAACCACTGTCAAATCAAACAAATCTGTCGACTGGTGAGCTCCAACAAATGTGCACGATCCTCGCGTAATCTCGATCAGACAAGGAAAAAAATTATGAACTCCTTTTAGTAAAGCCTTCAACATAAAGGTGTCCACCACATAAGTTCATACACACCCAAAAGTATATGTTCGTACCTTCAATCGAATACTGGTAATCTAGAACCAGAACTAAATGGTGGTAATCTGGAATGGAACTACCAGAACAAGGAATTTTTTCCGCGTCCTATACGATCGGTTGGAAAAATAAAACATCGCGCGAATGGCAAAGACCATAAATGTTTCGTTATCAATATTTCACGATCTTGAAAGCGATCTTGTTACATGCAGCGAGGACAAATGTGTAAAAATATTTTGGTTAGCAGCGTTTGGTCACCACTCCAAGTTGATGATCATCATCAGCAACAACAGCGAATGCTGTATTTGTAGTCAGGTATTAGTCGTAATGCTGCACAAGATGGTACCTGTGAAATGGATTTCGAATGATGTTTTGTTGTGGGTCTAGAAGATCCCCAAAGAATCCTGCTGATATTTGATTCTCACTCCGATCGTTACCAATTTTTATTATCATTTATTATGGTTTCCTTGCACCAAAGCGATAAACTGTCACGTTACTAGTACGACTACTGTCCGAGCCCTCGATCCTAAAAGAGTAGCAGTGCCGTGACGGGGGTGAACAACGATTTTCATGTTACAGAAAAGGAGCTTAGTGATCATGAGCACGCTGTTTTGATATTAACCAGCCAACGATCGAGATCGAGGCTTAAAAATGTAGTAATCCAAGCGCCTTGGCTTCAGTTCTAGCAATGTTTCGAGTGTGTTTAGACTTTTAAACGAATCCAATATCGTCTTGTATCTAGAGCTCCTGTATCTAGACTCGCAGTTTGTTCAGTTCGCGTTTTGTCCCTCAGGAGTCGTTCGCACCAGCGCAGCGCAGCCATGTCCCGATCCCATAACATCGCCAGTCTCAGCCAACGGAACTCATTGAATTCTGGCGATCAGCCTTAGAGCAACATCTTTTATGGATTAACACGATGTGTTCGAATTTACACACGATCGCGATCGTGGCTTACTAAATTCAGTCAGAAAATTGTAACTGCTTCGTTTCGCACATATGTATGTACAAAATTATCTATAAGTTACATACGATCGCCAGTTCCCCGATTGCAATCATAGTCGATCGATGTGAAAAAGGCCAAGTGGGATTTATATGTACTTGCGATAAAGTTGAATAAAGGGAACAAAAGGTACAGATTATCATAAAGGTACTTATATCTCACTAAGATAAAATACAGAACACGGAATAGAATTAAGGAAATGTTGAGCCACGATTTTCATTTCCGAGATATTCAACCTTTACTGGGTATTGGTATTTGTGTATATTTGCTTGGACGTGTGTACATGGCTACTGAAATTGAAAATGCTCAAGTTCGTGAAAATTGTTCAGTAGGGTTTTATTTTCACGCTTCGATAAAATAGTTTCAGAGTGTCTGAATTGTAGGAGAAAAATAAAAATACGGAGAAATGTGCAAGGGTGTTAAGTGATCGAATGCATGCTCGATATTAGCTACTTGTTACTGCTAAATACACTTCATGCTAGACTCGTAGAGAAAAAAGGATTGGATAATGTATTTGGTATGAAGTTCGTGTTCAAATTGAAATTCGATGAATTTATTTACGAGGGTATCAAATCCCACGATTTGAACGTGTTAATTTTTTCTAGCCATGAGGTAACCATATATGGATTGGTTTTTAAAAAATTGATAACACAATGAAATATAATTGTGATTTTCAATTAAATTTATGCTTGATTCCTAGAATTCCCTAACTTACGACCTACTTTTGCCGCAATACTTTTAGCATTGCACATAAAAGATAAGTATTTTATTCAAATAAATCTAATAAAAATATACATAAAAGTGAAATATTCATTTTGTGGTAATGAGGTAAATAATATTTCCAACCAGAGTGAAGAGTCCCCAGACATGCAAGGCTGTGTCCACAAACATACAAACGTTCTCTGTCAACCTAAAATCTAGTCTGAAACAGTTTGCTATAGGGTTTACCGAGGCGAATCGGATAGCTTTTTTTAAAGATTCAGAAAACCGTAGCAGAAAGTTATACATACTATCTTTGTGGATGAAAAAGAAAGCAGTAACAATCAGCTATGAACTAAACATTTGAAAACATAAATCGACTATCAATTCCTTTAACTTGCGATTGAAAACTAAAAAAAAAAGGATCGAATTTTGACCTTTGAGGTATTTGTTGGACTTCTACTCATAAAGACCTACATCCATTATTTTTTTCAGATTTTTCGAAACAAAGGTATCAAATCGCGAGGCGAGGACACACACATTTTTTGTACAATTTCCTTCCCCCTGCACCTGTTGAAGCAAACAGTGTTCTGAAAAGTTCTCGTCAAGACTTTTCGTTTGATACCCATATTAGCTATTATTGACAAAAAAATTGTTTAAGGGTCACCCCCCTATATAGGGACACCCTCTTAAAACCTTATACAGAGTACCATTTCAGACCTACTCATTAAATTTCCTGTCTCTACCTTGCGTAGTTTGCGAGAAAACTTACAGTAACGTACGACGATTTTATAACTTTTTTTAACGATCTACTAAAAAGCTGCCACCTTGTTCTAGCTGAGTTAATTTTGCTGATTGTTCGGCCAATGTAATATTTAAATGAAATACGATTTCTGAAATTTTCATGTGAATTTGAAGAAAATTGTAGCGTCAAGACCAATTTGAAATGTATATCAACCACAAACACAAGTTGTTACTAAAATTCATATAATTCAAATGGCTACATCTCATTTGGTTATTATCTGATTTCGATGACACAATGATCATATCAGTGCACATATCCCCGAATTCCGAAAGAGCTTAAGGATACCTTATGATTTTAATAGCGCTAAATGTAACAAATTGGCATATCACAATATTGCTAACAAAATTGAATGAATTATATTTGTGAGCTGTTTGTTGCTCTTGCGCACATAGCAAACTACTGCCATGGATTTTGCAAAAGAAACTACAAAAGCTGTAATTATGAAAAAAGTGAAAACCTCTTCAAATTATATCATGTATTTGAGAGATCTTGACGACAGCTTTTTAAAACAGATCAAAAACTGATTCTTTTTACTACGAGTGGTGCAAGGGCAGGAGGAATGTACGAACAGTTTTTATCCTCCCCCTCGGGATCAAATACCACGATCGGATTTCATTGATTTTGAGGGTATTCATACGATTTTATTGGAGAAAATGTGCTATTCGATGATCATATTATCATTAACAAAGTTGAGCAAATTCTGACTTCTAAGGAATTTGTTGTTGTTGTGCTCATAAACACCTATATCCATAATTTGTTTCCAATCGCGAGGGGGGTACACAAATTGTTTGTGCATTGCCCCTTCCTGTGAACTTCCTGCATGCCAATTTAAGACCTATTTTGAAAATTTTGCATCAAGACCTTTCATTTGATACCCATCTTGGATAAATTTGATGAAATTATTTTTCGGGGCCGCTCCCTTCTATAGGGAGACCCCCTCAAACACCTTATGAAAATTTTTTGTAGTTGCAATTTGAAGAGGGCACCTCTTTATAAATGCGTACAAAATTTGATCTTGCTAGCGAGACGGACGGACAGACAGGAAGCGATTTTAGTAGGGTTTATTAAATTAATTTACAAAACCCTAAAATGTAACCCCAAGATCGCCTGTGGAAAGTCACAACTCCATGAGAAAAGCCATTGAGGGAATAAACAAATAGAATATATGATGTTTTTCAAGAATAGGTCATAAAAATCCACTGAATTACATTCAAAAGAAGAAAGTTAGTTAAACTCAAGTAACTAACGTTTTTTAGATCAGCCTGCAGACCCAAACCGTCCTTGATAGAATAAGCTAACCCAGAGATTTTTAAGTTATCAGCATACTATACATAAGAGAGGAAGATTTGAATATAAAGAGTAGATTTTTATAAAACATAAAAATAATATGGCTCTAGAATAAAGTTTGTGAGAACACCGCAATAAAAGCTAAACGTGAAAGACTTGTGAAAAACGAATACTAACGTAAACTCACGGTCAGAGCTTTAGGAGTGATATTTACAGAAAGGCTCAAGTTAAAACCTATGGCTTCTTCATAAAAAAAACATGGTTAACTGAGTAAAATTCTTTTAAGAAATCAGTAGACAAGATACAAACTTAATTCTTATAATCTTCGAGAGAATGCATGTATTTTTGAAAAATCCATGATGTACATAGCTAGCTGAAGAAGGAAAAGGGGGATAAAATTTATTACGAACTATGCGTTCCAGAATCTTGTTAAATGATGAAAGAAGACTTATGGAGTGGCAGGTACATATGCAAGCAAAAATTTAAACACCAAACATATTTTCCAGAAAGCTGAAAAAGAACCGAATAATAGACTGTAGCCAAACAAAAGTCACAACAGAGCAGACAAGATATGGAAAGACCTTTGGTAAACACTTTTGGGTACCATCAAAGGCATTCTCAGTACTAACACCCACCTAATTTGCAAGTTCAGTGGACAAAACTAGGCTAATATTAGAAGGATTTTGCACTTACTGTCTTTTTGAAGGAGTTTATTTGCGACTTTCTTCGCTCCTTTTGTCAGCACTCTCCAAAACCCCTGATCTAGCGTTCCGTGCCAGTTGATTTCTTCTTTTATCCCAATCTCCTTCGATTGGGCTGGACACCATTCTTTTATTAATGCTTGATGGTGTAGCTATCTGCGCGTGCCATTTAGGCTTAGCCCTTAGGGCTTCTTCAGCTTTCTGCTCTTCTTTGGCCTTCTAGTCCTCTTTGACGTTTAACTAGCTCTTTAGGTGGCACCCTATGTAGTCTAGGAGCTTCTTCAGTTCAATGAGCCCATTATTTACACCTTTACTCATTTTTAAGCGAATCGTGCTCAGACTTTGTTCTTTCTAGAACATCTCCCACTTTTCGGATTAGCCTTTCTTCTTGATGTCGCTGTATGGCGATTGTACTTTGTTGTATTCTTTCTTGGAAGAGGTTATTACCTTTCATTTTCGATTACAATGACAGTGGTGATGAAGTCACACAATGGCGCTTCATTTGCCTAGTCACTCTTTTCTTTTCCTGCCGTGATCATTTTGTGGACTTCAGGATGATTTATTATTGCTTCGGAGTTTAAGAACCTTGCTTTGGTCGCTTCATTAGCAATCGCAGCACTACTCATCGATTTTTCGATGCTCTCTATATTTTCCCCATCGCCCAAACATCTGGCGCATCCGGCAAAATTTACGGCTCTTCCTTTTTAAGATGCTGTGACACTCGCATCGTTTTTAACGTCCGAATGCCGCAGAGACCTCAGTCTGGACAAGGTTGTCCGCTAATCTCCGTTGTTCTTCCATCATTGTTGTCATTGTTTGTGTCGACGTTGATATCGTCGCGACATACTGTTAACATCATGGCTGCGGCCGCTGATAGCGTTGTTGTCGTTGATATTTTTTATTTTTAATCTATTTTTACATTTTTTAATTGAGATTGCTCCAATTTTATTGCGTTCCCTCTCTGAGTTACTATCACCGTTCATGTGTGTAGTTTTCTATTTGGTCCCATGATTATCCTTGCAGAGCAGAGAGGCCATGCGAGGGTTGACACAAAAAAGCGATTAGCTAATCACTTTTTGCACTTGTCAAATCATGGCTTAGGAACAACACCTAAGGCTATTCCAAAATATACTTTTGAATTTGCCGAACGTCAAAAATTAAACACAATTTAATAGAAGTGCAAAAATGACAAGTCAGGACTGGTTTTATCGTTTCACGATAAGAAATTCGAATTTAATCATTCGGAAGCCGGAGTGTCTATCAAGGACAAGAATTGATGGAATGAAAGGAGAAAGAGTGACTAAATTCTTCCAGACTTTGGAAATAATAATTGATAGCAATGATTTAAGGGGAAGACATGAATTTTTATACAATGTTCATGAAACGGGAATGGCGCTCAGTGATCGTCCACCCAATATTATAGCCCAGCAAGGCGCTCAAGACATTATCAGAATGATGAGTGTTGAAAAAGGTGACAATGTAACTATTCTAGCCTGTATGAATAAGCTGGACAGTATATACCTCCTTTTGTTTTTTCAAAGCCATAAGTAAGCACGATGATTTTCTGATTGGTATGCCACCTGGTATTGAAGTTGCTATGAAATAAAAGAGCTGAATAACTGAAGAAGCTTTTAAATTATAGCAGGAGCATTTTAATCGCTATTGGACCCAGGGAAAGTGGTTTTGATTGCTGATGGATACACAACTCACACAAGCTACTCGATGGTAAACTGGTATGACCCCTTTGACATTGAACTTGTACTTCTTCCTCCACATAAATCCATGCCTTGCAACTGCTTGACGTAGCTTTCCCAAGTCACCCAAACCATACTATCATCAACAACCAACAGCATAGCAACATTCACATCCGAATCAAGGGATTATAAAAATCGCTTTTAGAGGACTTTTTCAAATTGCTTGGAATGTGGCTGCTACTCTTGAGAATGCTTCGACAAAACTAGAATATTTCCATTAAATGGGAATGCAATATCTAACTACGAGCACATTGGTGACCAAAGGACTAAAAATGTAGAGTCCCAAGGCGAATCCACCGGTTCTGCTTAGTCACAAATAAATGCAAGCACCGAAGTGAAAAGTGACAACGCTTTGATGATGCAATGCCATTTACAAGTTCACAACAGTCTAATAAATCCCAATCCTCCACCTGCGCAGAAATAATTAGCGAAGTTTTTCCATCACAATCAAAGTTAACAAATGTTTCTAGGAGAATGCATAGAATTTCAAAACTGGCATTACATTTAACCTCACCTCAGAATAAGATAAATCCTCTCGAAAAAGAAACAAAAACCGTCTTAAGGTTAGCAAGAATGCCAAGGAAAATAAGGGAATGACTGAGGGAAAAGAATATACAGTTTAAAGCAAGCGCTAGTTTAACAAATCGAAGTACCAGGAGGGTGCTCCTGCCAGAAGGGTATTGTAAAACACTTAGTAAATCAAACAATATATTCTGCATATCAAAACTTGACTAATATACAGATTCCATAAATTGAGCTCGAATAATTATTATGGTTATTATGATTTTAAACTCTCCACCATTTTGTTTCAAGTGTTTTGACCCCGCCGTTTGATAAGTCATGATAACACATCAATATTTCAAACCACTTCTAAAATTTTTATCAAAATTCCTACATATTTGTAGTGTCTAGGTCCGTTGCAAACGTGTATCTCCTTAGTATCACGTGTTAATGTTGCTGTAATTGCTAAATATTCAATTGGCTGTAACTTCGCTGTTTATCGTTCAATTATTGTGAAATTTTCGGGAGTCATACAATTACTTTTAAAAAACTTAAATTGTAGGTTTTGGGAAATTTAAAGGCCCCATCTTGATTTTATAGGCAAAAATATAAAATTTATAAAATGTACTATTATTAACATAGTTCATTGAATTTCGACTTCTAAGGTATTTGTTGCCCTTGTACTCTTGAAGCCACACCTCTGTGATTTTTTTCAGATTTTTCGGGTCAAAGATTTTCGTACATTTCCCCTTCCCCTGCACTCCTCAAAGCAAAATTTGTTAGTTTAAGACCTGTTTTGAAAAGTTCTCACCAATACCTTTCATTTGATACCCATATATAATTTAAATTCACCGTTAATTTTTCTAAAATACTCCATGGAAATTCTGTTGAATCAATGTATACAAAAGAATCTACCAGCATGAATATTTTGTTGTCTATATGTATTGTACATATATTTGGACCATATTTTAACCTATTAAATACAATACGATATGCTCGAGAACATCATGAGAAGATTTCCCATCATTTTCATGGTGTGTTTAAAACGTTTTATAATTGGCATGGAAACTTATAAACACGCGCCTAATTATTGCGATTCCACGGCAATGACTACAAAACTCAAAGAATACGCTAACAGCGGAGGAAGCCACAGTGTTAAAAATGAAGAGCTACATGGAGTATCTTTTGTGGAATACATTTAATCTCTGTGAAAATGATGATCTACAGGAACTAAACAATCTTTGAATGTTGGACTACAACTACGAGTATACTTGATATGTTTCTTCATAGCAAGAAAGCAAGTTGAAGTTATCAAGTTAAAAAACAATCGTTGGTGGAAGATATCGAAATAAATGGACTTAGCTGTAAAGTACCTTGACCATATTTAGTTTTAATGTTCATTAACCTCAAGTTTTTTGAGCCATTAGCTTTGAAGGTATCCTGTGACCCACATCATTTCCTCTAACCTTCAAAAATGACTTCAAATTCAAATAAAGTAAATATGTTCAAAATGTTCTCTAATCTAAAATACAATTTAAACACACCTAAAATTTTCTACCTTTAAAATATTTGTTTTTACTTAAATTATAAAAATCACTAATAATCTAATATTCCACCAGACCATAACACACTAGTTAGTTGCTAATAATGTACTTAATATATTCGATTATATATACATCATGTGAAGATGTTGCAATTTGAATCGTGCGGCTGCACCACTTGCTCATTATAAGATACGCGTACATAGTTGCTGCACTTAGATTAATCTTTTCAGTGTCGTATGCATAATGTAGGATCATAATTGGGACCGAGAGTGATACTGAGATCAAGGTAACATTTAACTACGTAATAATTGAGTTGTTTTCTAATTTTAGGTTATTTTTGTTGAGAGTAAATATGGTACTGAACTTATAAAATGATTATTTTAATTATATGTTACTCTTAGTTGAACATTACGGCACATGAAAGAATGCCATGCAAGATTAGATAATTAGTGTCTAGCTTGAACTTCACATAGATATACTGTCAAATGTCAAGGAAATGTGTAACTGTGAAATTAAAGTATTCATAATATAACATAAAATGTTCTTCTCTCTCATTTTATTACCATATAATTCCAAGTACTATATAGGACTGAATTTGTTTGCATGTTACTTGGTGTTGGTGGAAAAGAATTGATATGCTGAAAAACCTACATACATAGTATATTTTTGTCGAAAATTGTTGAAAATATTAAAATTTTAGGGCTTCCTATTGTCGCGTGTTATAGTTCGCGGCCAATAATTTTAATGTTCCGGGAAAGTGAAAACGCAATGTCTTTTAAATTAAATTAAAAGAGTTTATTTAATCAAATTACAAATGCACAATCACTTATTTTACTATTTCTTCCGAAATTACTTCACAATCACGAAAATCACTTTTCTATTACTCGAACAATATCGCTTCCCACACACTATCGCAGTTCTTATCGCGGTCGGATGAATGACTCCCCCCATTCATTCAGCTCGCCTTTATATAGGGACTGTAGTCATTCAACCCAGTTCTCGTACATTGGTGAATTAGCGGGAACTTTCGAGCAGCGTGAATGAATGGAGCAGTGACTCACTTTCAGATGTTGATGCTTGGTGGGTTCTCGTGGCTTCGAGTAAATTTATTTTGTTGATGTTCTTAATTGTTGTGAAAACAATTGCGACAGTAGCTCGTAGAATTATTTGTACATGTAACACTGCCCCCACCTCAGTTCTTTTCGCCCCGAAAAGATGTGTCGCCATTTGTAGTCAATTCTCCCTGGGTGTAATATGGGGCAAGACGGTCCACATTCACGATTTTCATTTTGGCTCTCGGCTTACGATGCTCCTGTATTCGGTATACGACGTCATTGATTCGCTTTGTAACTCGGTATGGTCCCTCCCAATTACGTTGCAACTTTGGAGACCTACCTTCGCCGTTGCGGGTTATATAGCCACACCAAGTTATCTTCCTAGAAGCCAGTAGGATTTGCCTTTAGATCATACCTGGTCTTCATGCGGTCAGTAGCCGACTCGAGGTGTTTTCGCACTGTCCGATGTATCTGGTTCAACCGTTGCCTTAGCTCACTTGCGTACTCCGAGATTGTTTGGAGTTACTCGGGAGGTGTTCCGAACTTTATATCAGCTAGCAGACGAATAGTCTTTCCAAAAATGACTTTGGCTGGGGCTTGGCCCGTCCATGCATGTTCGGCAGCTCTGTACGCCATCAAGAAGACTGGGATATGTCGGTCCCAGTCCCTTTGGTTCTCGTCAACCATCTTGGCCAGGTGTTTATTGAGAGTGCCGTTGAAACGTTCGACCATTCCATCGGATTGGGGATGCAGCGGTGTTGTCCTCGTTTTCCGTATTCCCAGCAGCTCGCACATTTCGCTAAAAACTAGTGACCCAAAGTTTCGGCCTTGATCCGAATGTAGTTCGCAAGGTACACCGTACCTACTGACCCAATTTAACACTAGCTGTTCGGCTACAGTAGTTGCTTCCTGGTTGGGAATGGGGTAGACCTCGGGCCACTTGCTGAAATAATCGGCTACAACCAGTGTGTATCGATTTCCCCATTCAGATTCAGGAAAGGGTCCTGCGATGTCAACAGCAATCCTTTCAAATGGTACCCCCACGTTATAGGTTTGCATTTGTCCTCTCGGTCGTCGCTTTAGACCTTTGACGGAAGCGCAAATTGTGCATCTACGACACTAGTCCTCTATGTCTTCTCGAGCGTGGAGCCAGTAGAATCTTTCCCACAATTTCGCTAAGGTCTTGTTAACACCAAGGTGGCCTCCCGAGGATCCTTCATGCATTTCCTTAACCACATCGTGGATTTGGATTTTGGGTAGTATAGTTTGCATCGTATAGGAGTTGCCATCCGCCGTTTCCCATTTCCGCTTGAGTACGCCACCCTCCACCTGAAGGGAGTTCCATTGTGCCCAAGAGCTTTTCAGGGTGGCGCCATGCATTGAAACGTCTTTCCACTCAGGTCGCTCAGTCGTCCCCTTCCATACGAGCAATGGTCCGATGTCTTCATCGGCTAACTGGGCATTTCGAATCTCCTCCGATGACCAACCTTCATCGAGTTCGGCCGTTATCAATCGCAGATCAACGGGCGGTTCCTTTTCCTCAATCCGTCGGCAATGCTTGCAGGTAGCTGGACATGGATGACGAGATAGGGCGTCAGCATTGCCATGAACTCTGTCCTTGTGAAGTAGTTGGGGCCTCACTAGGTCTGGTCGGATCGTCGATCGGGTTGCACCAGTGTCGTTTGTTATGGTGCAATGTTCTTTATCAACTTGACCAGGAAAGCATAAGTCTGCTTCTCCACGATGTTGCCTTGACACGGTGATGGGGGTGCTGGGAATGTCGATCCTTCTAGCCGACGTCCAGCGCATGAAGTTGGCCCTTTCAGTTTGATGAGGTTCTATTCTAGCCTCCTGACACGGTCTGGATCTCCACCATCCTGGCCAATAGCTCCATTTTCTTCGTTTCTAGCAGTCTCTTTGCAGGTGCCCCTTCTCACCGCAATCCCAGCATCTAGGCGCACCATTTACTCGCGGCTCCCGCTCATTTTCCACACACTCACACCTGCACTCGTCTGCCACTACCTTGCGAACCCGGGCAGTGGTACGAGTCACATTTTTCACTGCCTCAAAGTTCAGGCTATAAGCCAATGCATCCTTGACTGTTTGCTTTTGAGCTAAACGCATAGCTTGTTGCAATTCCTGGTCTTCTAAGGCACTGATGAATGCTTCTGTTGCTGCGTCATCTCGCTGTTCTGGGTCGTAGGCTGGGTAAGCCAAAAGTGCTAGTCGCTCAATGTCTTGGACTAGCTGCTGTAGGGTTTCATCAGACTTCTGCACCAGATGCCTTAGCTGTGACCGATAAATCTGCTTTAGATGATCGTCTCCATAACGCATGTCGAGCGCATTCATTATAGCATTCGAGTTTGAGTGCAATTTAACAGGGATCGTCTGCAAAAGCTCGGCAGCTGGGCCTCTTAGAGCAAGAATCAATGCAGTTGCTCGTTCCTGCTCATTCCAGTGATTTGCCCTTGCGGCAGCTTCAAACTGGGTCTTGTAAATACTCCAGACCGTTTGCCCATCGAATATTGGTGCTTGCACATTTCTGGATGTGCTTTGCGCTGCGGTTATAAGCGGGGCTGGTGAGGTGGTTACTACTGCCTTCGCTGCTTCCAATTCTTTTTTCACTTTTTCCATCTCATGGTTCATTCTCTCTTCGACCTGGCTGATCTCATAGTTGATTTTTTCCCCAACCTGGCTGACCTTCTCCTCGAACTGGTAAACGTTTTCCTCGACGCATTTAATTTGATTGTTCAGGCTACCGAGCTCCACTTTTATTTCGGTTGACTGTTTTTGCACTTCCTTGATTTTGATCGCTTGTTGGTCCAGCTTCACTGATTGTTCATTTAACTTCGCTGATTGTTCATCTAGCTTCGTAGTAAAATTGGATGACTGTTGTCGCTGCTCCTGCTGCATCAGCATTAACATTTGCATCAGCGCATTTTCTGGTTCCTTTGGTTTTGGTGTTTCTACTTCACCATTTTCTGCATCTGAGGGCTCACCCAAATCCAGATTTCCGCCTTTCGACTCGATCGCGTCACGCAAGCGTGCAATCAGTATGGCCTTTGTACCTTGCGCGGCCAGATTTCGCTGTTCCAACTCCTCTTTGAGCTCCGATATGCTCAATTGGTTAATGTTTAGATTTAGGTTTCCTGGCATTTTTATTGTTTCGGATATTTTTCCACCAGTTTCCAAGTTAGATTTCACTATTGTGCATTTTTTTTTTATTTTTATGTTTAAACGTTTTCACTTCCAAAATTTTCTTTCGCGCTTCTCGACACCATTGTCGCGTGGTTTTGGTTCGCGGCCAATAATTTTAATGTTCCGGGAAAGTGAAAACTTAATGTCTTTTAAATTAAATTCAAAGAGTTTATTTAATTAAATTACAAATGCACAATCACTTATTTTACTATTTCACAATTTTAACTAGAATCTAACTTTCACTTGTCCATAAATTTCTATCGCAATTGTCTTCTGAAATTACTTCACAATCACGAAAATCACTTTTCTATTACTCGAACAATATCGCTTCCCACACACAATTGCAGTTCTTATCGCGGTCGGATGAATGATTCCCCCCATTCATTCAGCTCGCCTTTATATAGGGTCTGTAGTCATTCAACCCAGTTCTCGTACATTGGTGAATTAGCGGGAACTTTCGAGCAGCGTGAATGAATGGAGCAGTGACTCACTTTCAGATGTTGATGCTTGCTGGGTTCTCGTGGTTTCGAGTAAATTCATTTTGTTGATGTTCTTAATTGTTGTGAAAACAATTGCGACAGTAGCTCGTAGAATTATTTGTACATGTAACACTATTCTCAAAAACCCTATTGAAATCGCTTTTCGGTACGTCCATCTGTGTGACACAGAAACTATAGCAGCTACAACCACTGAATTTTCTGGATAAATCTAAAATCTCTTGAAAGTTTGGGTATAAAACATCTATAAGTATAAGGCGTAGCATCCAAAATTTTTTGTTTACAAGACAACCACGTAGCAATATCAAATCAGTTTTCAGCATTATTTGCTTCTAGGAAAAGAGGGAAAAAGGAAGTGTCCATATAGCTGTGCCCCTTTCCCTCGGGATTGGGTAACTGTAATCCAAAAAATTAAAAAAAAAAAAAATTATGGAAATATTAGTTTATGAGCACAACAGCAACAAACACATTAGAAGATAACATTCACTCAAGTTTGTTAGTAATAGAACGACTCGTAGATTATATATTATGCCCAATAAAATCGTATGGATACTCTAAAATCTAGCGAAGTTTGGTATTCCAATATCGAATGTAGCTATGAACCACTCTCATACCGACATGGCTCACACAAGATACTAAGTTTAGAACTAACTTGATTTGATCCAAATAAACATTAATATCCAGCAATTCGTAAAGTATCTACACAATAAAAATAAATTTAGTTTTTGAAAATAGGGAAAACACAAGCAACTTTTCCAATACTTCTTTTCGATTTGTCAAAACTGATAACCCTGTATTCAAAAATATTACTATTCCTTTCCAAATCAATTAATTTATTCAAACCCCTTGCCATTATACGATTCTGTTTTGCATTCGCAAACTATTATAACTATAACAAACACGTGAAACATTCGAAATTAAATATATTTTCAATGCAGCATAAATCTTAAATTTTCAATAAATTATTTTAATCTGACATTATGTAAAGTTTATTCAAATCTTCAAGTAGTAGAATAACAAATAAAATAAATTTTAAACAAAAAATGTATAGGATAAACGTGAAAAATATTAGAGCGTTAAATAAGCTACATTTCTATTATCTGTTAGAGAAAATTTAATTTAAAGCTTGTTATGAAAAATAAAAATTGAATATATTCAGATCAATCGTTCGAAATACAAAAAGCTTGAGGGAAGATATTTCCGAAAATTTAAAATAAGTAGTGCTTGTGTAAAGTTTGAGCATAAGTTTGGCTCATGGAAATAAACATATGTCTGGGAATTTATTTATGCTAGTCTGGAATTCATGTCATAATTTTTAATTGGTAAAATGAATGAAATCAAATTAATTCGTGGATAGATCGGTTGAATTGAAATATATTTTTCTTAAGCAAATTTCGCAAAAATAAAAAAAAAATTAGGCTACATTAGAAGTCGAATTGATATTGATTGAATGCAATAAATACGCATTTGAAATTATTTGGGTAATAATTTGTATCGACTCAGTTTCGTGATGGTAAGTTGCCGTATTGTGTTTACTGTGCTTGTTTTTTAATTTTCATAGTTTGTTTTTATCTTTCCCGTTTCAAGTTCTGACTTCACAATAATGATTATTTTAGAAATCAGTTCAATTTACAAGCATATATGGATCTAATAGCGACTGAAGCGTTTTAATTGGTAATTACTTACTTTACCTAATAGGTAAATAAGTTCAGTTTTTTTTTTTCAATCATTCATGAAATTTCGAATCTACAATTCTGGACCCGAGGTTGACCATCATTACGTATAGATAACATTGTATTGTTATTATTAAAGTATGTGGAAATTAAATTATTATATCTTCAACCTTTTATCTCACATAAACGAACACATCAGTATGTAGAAAGGTCGTGCAAGATAAATGATCTAATTGTTTTTTAAGTTAAAAAAATATATTCTGGGGCCCATATTTTTTGTCAAGTTATACAAGTCTAATTGAGCTTGAATGATACTTCTACTCATTATTGCTATTTTCATATATTGGGCAGTTCAATTAAATTATATTGTCCATTCTTACATGTTACATGTTGTCAGCAATTTTAACTTTATGTTTAGAATAATCGATTTTATTATTGGTTCCTGTACTAGTATAATATTTCTCAGAGGGAATTCATTTTAAGATAACTTTATAATGTCCTCTGACCTCAACGATCCCACAATTCTTTTTACTTGTTCCACATTTAGCTCATTATCAGACCATCATGGCCTCCATCTCAACATAACCCTTAGATCATATATGCCAGTTTCTACTGGCCCACCTCACTACTTATCATTTAATTTCATAGACTGGTAGAACTTCAGAAAAGACCGCAAAGACCTCCTTCTGAATCTCCCACCGGAAAATATGATTCTCTCGAACACAAAAATAGACACTAACATCTGTCATTATAGAGTGTCTACACCAGCACACCCCCTTCCAGAAACCACACAGCCCGCTTTATTGATGTCCAACTCGGAGGCTCTTCAATCAATAAAAACTTGGAAGCATATGCTCCAACGGCTTAAGCGTATTTATTATCGAAGCTTCAACCGGTTAAATGAGGAGTATTTGGAACTTAAAACGCAAATAACAAGCATTGCCCATGAAATCCAAAAACGCAGCAAATACAAAATCAACAACTTCTATAAAAGCAGACTGATATTACTGCGACCATCTTCAGATGTATTTAAAACTATGGATCACTATAGATCATGAAAGTTCTAAATTCGATGCTTAGAAAGACCCTGTAAAGCGAGGAAATGAAGTCTTCACTGGGCAATCTGACAATCTGTGAGGGATACTTCAAACAGCTATATTGTTACCGTGAGTCGTCCAAAACAGCTTTGAATAACAAAGCTAAAGAAAGACTCTACTAAAGACGGAAGGATATGTACGATCTTATTTAACTGTATTCTCCAGTTATAATAAAGCGCCCTCTCCACAACATCCAGTCTTCGCCGGGTTTTTCACCTCGAAAACGAAAGTAGAAAATCTCCGAAATACCTTAAATAGCAAGCTATCTTACGGCCTTGACGGCATCCCAAATAGAATACTCAAGAAATGCAGGAAGACTATCTCCTTCTTCTTGACGATATTATACAATAATTGTATCAATAATGGATATTTTCCAAAACCTTGGAAAGTCAGTAAACTAGTTCCGATTCTAAAGCCAGGCTGTGAACGTAAAATTAATAATTTTCGGCCAACGCGAACGCGAACAATCTACAGAGCAAGTAGTAATGCTATTGCACAATAGAGTTATCCGCAATCTTTGGCGCAAAGAGTGCACAGTGATCTGTGCTATAGACCTGAAAAAAGCGTTCGACTCAGTTTGGATCAACGATCTCAAGCACAAATTAAAAATGTCATTCTTTCCGGTCACAATCCTCATAAACTTATATAGCTTTCTTCTGGATAGAAAATCCAAAATTAAGCTGGGGATTCTCATTTCGAATCGTATCCTTATCCACTCGAGGGTGCCACAAGGCTCTATCCTCGGTACTGCCCTGTTCAACTTTTTCCTTCACGATATCCCTCGCTCGAACTGCTCAACTATCGATAAAGCAATCTATGCAGATGACGCCCTCCTCAGTATCACCCATAGCCCCCCAGTGATTCCCCAAATACAGCTGCAATGCTCTGTCCACACTATCGTTCCATACCCAAAGGATTGGGGGGTCGAAATAAATGCCAGCAAATCGGAGCTGATCTGTTTTAGAAATGCCAGCGGGAGGGGACACTGTCTTGCTATGTCCCAAAGTATGTATGTGTAAGCACATATCGCTGGTGAAATCAACTTGGAGTCCATTTGAACAATCGACTTAAGGTGAATAGACACGCCAGAAAACCCTCAATGAAGCGAAAGCAGCGTCCGCAATTATCTTGTCCCGCTTTTCCTCGAAATCAATCTGCCCAAAAGTTAACGACTTAATGTATAAACCTTTTATTAGGCTAATCATTATCTACGCGTTTCCAGCATGGCTAACAATTTCGCCTGCTGCGGTCAAAGAACTTCAAAATTTCGAGAAGAAGATCCTTAGGAATTGGCTGTCCAAATACAGATGGCCTAATAAGAAGTAATACAGGAGCTCCATTCTTTACAGAGATTCAGGGATAGAACTGATTCTCCACTACATGTTGGCAACGACTAAAAAATGCCTAGAGAAGTGGCGGGAGCACCCTCTTCGATATATTCGCACATTTTTCGAACCTACCACTGCATATAATCCCTACCGTAACTACCAATAAACCGTCATTTTACGTTTCATGCAAACCAATCACATACCTTGGTTAAATAACGCATGCAAATTTGGTTAGCTAAATATAAGTATAGGATTGAGTGCTGTACTAAACAGCTTAAAGTTTCAGGTTAGATGTAAGAATTGATTAATTTATATTAGGATTATATTTAGTTTAAGTAATATAAGTATGCATATATTTTAACCCTGAAAGTTTAATTGACATCCATATATGTCAAATGCCACATAATCACTAAGCGTACTCTGTAATGTCAAGTTATAAAAAGTCTGAATAAATTTTACTTACTTACTTACTAGTCGAAAGAAATGATTTTGTCGTAGATGTAAATAAAAACTTGAGTGGAGAACATAACCTAGAAGAGTATCACAATATTTCCACATGTGCTGCTGGCAATTTTAGTCCCAATTTCGTTCATACCACAGTAGCCAACCCGGCTCTGTAGGACATCAGGGGAAACGTAAGGCCCGAAGACACCAATACTACCATTAAAGCAGTATGACCAACGTGATCCGGCCACAAACTGGTCGAATTCGGAGCAAAGGCCGACAATAAGGAAGTGTTCTACGACGCAGTAAATAAAGTCCTCGGCAAAAGCGCAGTTATAGCCTCGCTTGAGCCGATGGTAACGATCAAAATAAGAGACATTGACTGCGTCACGGATCCAGCCGAGCTAGAAGAGGCAATCAAAAAGGAGTTCACTAGCGTGGGAAGGATCAAAGCGAGACTGACATCAGAAAACAATAGGGGACAACGTATGGCCACTGTTAACTTGACCTAAAAGGACGCCGAACATTTCCTGAACAAGGGCAAAGTACAAATAGGGTGGGTTGTCTGTAGGATAGAGCAATGCCTCTTCAATGTTCCAAATGCCTTGGCACCACACAAGAGTTCCCTATGTTATAAAAGTGGTGAAATGGGACGTAAAAGAAAAGAGTGTATGAAGGAGGCACACTGTATTCTTTAGAAGGATGCTGATCCAAGACCTGGTTTTGGACAAATCTTGGGATTAGGAAAATGCTGGGTTTCCCAGGAAGCCCTAGCCAAGGCAAAAGCAGAACTCGGATGACCCGCATCCTGCAGCTAAACCTATACCGCAGTTTAACGGCCCGAAATCTACTTGAGCAGTTTGCGAGGGACATGAAAGCCGACTTTATGCTGCTGAGTGAGCAACACCATGATAAAACTCCAGCATTATGGTATTCTGATGAAACTGATACTGCTGCCATCTGGGTTTGGGGCAGTGATTTCCAGGCGGAGAGTTGTGGTTGGGGGGATGGTTTTGTGTAGGTTCGGTGTTCAGGAATCACTTTCTTTAGTGTGTGCCTAATGCCGAACAAATCGATATCATCTTTCTAAGCCAAGCTTAATTCTCTGGAGGGCGCTGTCTCGAACGCAGAGGGCAAAGTGCTCGTTGGGGGAGAAGTCAACGCGAAAGCAATCGAATGGAGCATGCTTCAAACAGATCCGCGGGGAAAACGAATCCTGGAAATGGCGGCCATGACGGCGCTCGTCGTACTAAGCACCAGGAATATGCCAACTTTCCGCCATATTGGCAGTGAGGGAACCATACTGAACGCGACCTTCGCCTCGGATTCCTTAGTACGGAGGGTACACAATTGGAAAGTATTAGAGGACTACTCAGCCAGTGATCATCAGTGTATTCTGCTTGAGATCAGTGATGCTGTATCCCGACGTCCGTGCTCTCGGCCTTCTACAACTGGATGGAACATCAGAAGGATGGACGTCGAAAGGTTCGTCGAGGTGCTCACAGCAGATGAGCCGCTGGAGGAAGCTTCGGAGGGGACGGAAGAATTGGCAGCTCAAAACGTGGTAAACTCAACTATGAGCATCATTACGATTGCTTGCAAAGCTTCTTTGCCCTGTCGGAAACCCCGGCACAGCAAGGCCCCAGTGTACTGTTGGTCAACTGAAGTCGCCGAAAAGTAAAGGGAGTGTCACAAGCTTCGACGTGAGGGTCAACGGACGCGGAACCATGACGAGGCATGCAACTGGGTGGCAGCATATAAGTCGGCCAGGAAATGCCTTCGCAAACTGATCAACAACAGCAAGGCTCGCTGCTGGCAAGACCTAGTGGACAATGTAAACGGGGATCCGTGGGGCCTTGGCTACAAGTTAGTTATGCGGAAGCTTGGCGCCCTACGGAAGCCTTGTATGCATGATGCGGAAAAGATGGACGAGATAATACGGGTACTCTCGTGTTGACGCTGTCCATGGTGAAGAAGCAGTCGAGTGTCCACTCTTCACACAGCCGGAACTGGAGGAGGCAGTCCTTTCATTGAAAGCGAGGGAGACTCCAGGTCCAGATGGTGTTCCGGCTTAGGTGTTGCGGCTTGTCTTTCACCATTGTCCTGACTTGCTGCTCAGCACATTCAACGCTTGCCTACGGGACGGGCGTTTTCCGGTACGATGGAAGGTGGCGAGGCTCGGGCTGATCAGCAAGGGGAAGGGAAATCCCGAATCGCCATCTGCATACCACCCGTTATGCATGCTAGACACGGTTGGGAACGTGCTAGAGAAACTCATCAAGGGAAGACTCACTGACGCGATTCGTGCTGCTAGGAACCTATCTCCTCGGCAGTACGGCTTTAGAGCAGGACGTTCTACGATTAATGCGATTGCAGAGGTGATGAACGCGGTCCAAACGGCAGAGGCACATAGTCGCACCAAGCAACGAATAGTCCTGTTGATGTCACTCGACGTCAAGAACGCCTCCAACTCTGCTAGATAGGTGGATATTCTAGATGCACTGAAAAACTCTTTTCAAGTTTCAGAATATCTAATGCGGCTTTTGAGGGACTACCTGAAAGACCTAAGCCTGCTCTACGACAAGACACAGGGCCAACGAAATATGGTGGTTACATCGGGTGAGTTCCAGGGATCCATCCTTGGTCGAGACCTGTGGAACGTGTCTAACGATGGACTACTGAGACTTGAGATGCCAAATGAGTCACGCTTGATCGGCGATGCGGATGATGTTGCGGCTCTGATCGCTGGACGAACCGTTGAGCAGGTGCTTCTTAGGCTACGTATGCTAATGCGCCAAGTGTGAGACTGGATGACTGCTTGCGGGTTCAGTTTAGCACTGCAGAAAACCGAAGCGGCCATCTTGACAAAAAAGAGAATCCCTAGAGTAAGGATGATCAGCATTGGAGACTTGCGAATCGAATCAAAGTTATCGGTGAAGTACCTGGGGCTATTGATCGACTCGAAGATGAGTTTCTATGAGCAAATCAGGGCAACGGCTGAGAAGGCTGCTTCGGGAGTATCGGCTCTGAGTCGACTTATGGCCAACGTAGGGGGACCCAGCCCATCAAGAAGACGCTCTTGATGAGCGCTGTAGGGTCAGTGCTACTGTACGGAGCAGAGGTTTGGGGCGTCGCTCTCAGTGAGAAGGTTTACCGAAAACGCCTGGCACAGGTACAGAGAAGAGGACCACTGAGGATTGCATACGACAGTCTCTGATTCGGTGGTGAAAGTTATTGCAGGCGTGATACCTGTCGCCCTGATTGCTAGAGAGAAGTACCTGGGGCTACTGATCGACTCGAAGATGAGTTTCTATGAGCAAATCAGGGCAACGGCTGAGAAGGCTGCTTCGGGATTATCGGCTCTGAGTCGACTTATGGCCAACGTAGGGGGACCCAGCCCATCAAGAAAACGCTCTTGATGAGCGCTGTAGGGTCAGTGCTACTGTACGGAGCAGAGGTTTGGGGCGTCGCTCTCAGTGAGAAGGTTTACCGAACACGCCTGGCACAGGTACAGAGAAGAGGACCGCTGAGGATTGCATCCGACAGTCTCTGATTCGGTGGTGAAAGTTATTGCAGGCGTGATACCTGTCGCCCTGCTTGCTAGAGAGCGCCGTGCCATTTAACTGTCCAAAACGAGGATGTGAGGGAGATGGTTGTCCGCGAGCAGAAACAGGGCTCGCTCAACGATTGGCAGCCGTCTTGGGTTAATTGCACGAAGGGAATTTGGACCGTGCGCCCCATCCCGGATATGAGACCGTGGCTAAATTGAAGGCATGGTAAGACTGACTTCTATCTGACCCAACTTTTGAGCGGGCATGGGTGTTTTCAGTCTTACCTGCACAAGATTGGTAACTCACGGTCCCCCGATCGCCGGTTTTGCTCAAGAGAGAAGGACAATGCCTGCCACACAATTTTCGCGTGTACAAAATGGGTCGGGCTTCAAAGAGAACTCTACAGGGAGACGGGAGAGCTCGCCCCGGATAATATAGTTGCGGTGATGCTCGAATCGGTTGACAAATGGAACCAGGTGGCATATTATGCTCGGGCAGTCCTAAAACACAAAAGGGACTCACAGCAGCCGGGGCGCTGGGGCTGGGGAATCGCTCTTCTGGCACTTCCTCTTCCCCTCTCCCCTCCCGCTAGGAAAGGGATCCTCCAGCTTGAAGGCGCCTCACGGCGTAACAAAACGAGAACTGGCCCGAAGTAATGTGTCAAACGGTTCCAGGCTGGGTTCTCAGGGTGACAGGGGAGGTGTTTAGTGGGTAGTCTAGTCACCTTCTTGCGAGCATGGGAGTCCCGCACTCTGTGCATAAATGGTATTCACCTCCTTACCACGAAAAAAAAGTCATTACTTGCAGCGGTGGTGACCATGGTCCAAAGAACAGCGGCACATTGATGGATCGTTCTGCTAGTGACACTCAACATTAGGAACGCCTTCAACTCCGCAAGATGGGAAGATGTTCCGGATACGCTTGAAAACCCTTTTCAAGTTTCAGAATATCATTTGAAGCTTTTGAGGGACTACTTGAAGAACCGAAGCCAGCTTTCCGACACGAAACATAGCCAACAAAGGATGAAAGTTACATTGGATGTTATCCTGGGATCCATGCCTGCTCCAGACCTGTAGAACGTGTATTAAGATGGGCTACTGAGACTGGAGATGTTAGATGAATCGTGCTTTATCGTCTATGTGGATAATGTTGCGGCTTAAGTTACTGAACGCACCGTTGAACTAGTGCAACTTAGGCTAGGTATGCTTATGCGCAGAGTGAGTAACTGGTTGTCTGCTCGTGAGTTCAGGTTAGCAGAAAACTGAAGTGGTCATCTTGACAAAAAGAGAAGCCCTAAAGTAAGGCTGATCAGTATTGCAGACATACTAATCGAGCGGAAGCCACCGGTGAAGTACCTAGGGCTACTGATCGACTCGAAGATATTTCGCTGAGCAAATCAGGGCAACGGCTGAAAAGGCTGATTCAGAAGTATCGGCTCTGAGTCGACTTATGGCCAACCCAGAAGGACCCAGCCCATCAAGAAGACGCCTCTTGATGAGTGCTGTAGGGTCAGTGCTACTGTACGGAGCAGAAATATGGGGTGACAATCTCAGTAAGGAGGTATATCGAAAACGCTTCAAACATGTGCAGAGAAGAGGAACACTGAGGATCACATCTTCATATCCGACAGTCCCTGATTCAGTGGTGAGGGCTATTGCAGGCGAGATACCTGTTGCCCTCCTTGCCAGAGAGCGCTGCACTGAGAGTATTTACCTCCATTGAAGTGAGGACTCGGAGGATATGGTTGCCTACGAGGAGAGACAGCGCTCATTCAACGATTGGTAGCAGCCTTGGGTGAATTGCACGAAGGAAAGGTAAACTGCGTGCCTCATTACGGATCTGCAACTAAAGCTATATCGAAGGCATGGTAAGGCCAACTTCTATCTGACTCAGTTTTCGAGTGACATGGATGTTTCCAGTCTTACTTGCATGAGATTGGTAAGTCACGGTCACACAATTGTCAGTTTTGCGCAGAAGAAAATGTATGCCATACTTGGTACACATTTTTGTATGCAAAAAATGAGATAGGCTGTGATGAGAACTCTACAGGGAGACGAAAAAGCTCACCCTGGATAGTAAAGTCACGGTGATGATTGGACCGGTTAACAAATGGAACCATATGGCACATTATGTTGCGGCAGTCTTCAAAGGTAAAAGGTACTCACAACAGCCGCGGGCTTAAGAGCTTGGGGATCACCAATCTGGTAGTTCCTCTTTGTCCCACTAGAGGAGGAATCCTTCAGCTTGAAGGCACCTCATGCCGCAGCAAACCGGGACCTGGCCCAAAATAATGTGTCAAGTGGTTCCGGGCTAGGCTCTCAGGTAGACAGGGGAGGCATTTTGTGAGTAGACCAGTCACTCGCGAGTCCGGGAGCACCACACTCAGTTTGTGAATGACAATCATTTCCCAACAACAACAGCAAAAAGTAGTAATTGCTTCTTTTTTTTGGTTTAGTACTACAGCCTTTTTTGGGCCTTTGCCCAATTTAGAAGATTTCAATATTTTGATCATAATATATTCACACTCGAGAAGGTGATATATTCAGTACCATGCTTTGGCCAACTGATCGCCCACCCAGCTGCGATGCGTCCTGATTTCAGACTAGTACATATCATAAATGAACAGACTAATAGTCCGTCTGAAAAATAACTCACTAACCAAATTCAAACCAGGGACCTTTGACTTACGCAGCAAGTACTCTAACTGCTACACCTCGTTGACTATACTTTTAGGCTCTGTTTTTGTCTAATTGGATCTTTTAAATGGCCATAACTGATCTTTATTTTGCATAAAAATCATATTTAGAATATTCAAAAACTTTATGCTGGGGTCGGTTAAGATGTAAATTTCAGAGGAACATTGCCTAAAAATTAATATTTAGTGAAACTCATAAAAATTTTTGAGAGAAATCAATCAAATAATCAAAAATAATTCACCAAGTTAAATAATTTTGTAATCTATGGGTGAGTTTTTCGATTCAAATGGACACAAATATAGTTTTAGAGTTGAATTGAAATTCAAAATGCCGATGACGAAAAAATCAACTTGATTAAGTTAAATATTGTGTTGTAATTTCAGGGTGGAATCGTAATATTTTTGACAAAAGACAAGCCACTCAAATCCCCGCTCTTTCTCCAAAGCAGGTATGAGTAGCTGTCAGTATTAGAAAGTATCATATCTTAAAAGTTTAATACTTTTTAAATATGAAAGGCTCAAACATTGATTTTGGATTTATTTATTCATCCATTTACGTAAAGATAATCGTGATCCACAGACATCAGAATACCTTCAACAAACGGAAATGAGAGAATCACGGCTTGTAACTCCAAAAAACAATTAAAAAATTATCCGGACAAGAAACACAAATGAATGCCTGGAGGGTAAAAGAAAAATAATTGAAAAAAACCATAAACAGGACGAAATGCTTCAACCTGAAAATATAACAGCAAAATAATTCGATAAAATAATTAAATTATAGAAATTTGCATGCAAAATCTTAACTAAATTCTTTTATTGAAAATGTGGTTTCAAGATGCACCCATATTTTCAACAAATATTAGCTCATAGGTATGTAAATTGCCTTATACCACCATGGAAGATGAGTGAATGTCCTTTTTTTTATTTTATGCAAATAAAGTTTTTTTATCCACGAATTATATTCATAGCAAATCCGATGTAGATCTAAATAAATAAAATTAATTTTTCGTACTCAACTTAACCGCAAGCCCCAGAAACATCGTCGAAGACTAATCATCCCTTATCGCCACTCGTCCCATTTCTATTCCAAACCATTTTCATCTTTGTTTGCTACAAAAAACTTTCATCTTCAAGGACCACCGACCATTTACAACTCACTGCTTTATATTATACATATTTATGATTTAGGTATAAGATATAAATAAGGTTTAGTTATTACTTTTTGATACGAGCAGAAACAGGGCTCGCTCAACGATTGGCAGCCGTCTTGGGTTAATTGCACGAAGGGAAGTTGGACCGTGCGCCCCATCCCGGATATGAGACCGTGGCTAAATTGAAGGCATGGTAAGACTGACTTCTATCTGACCCAACTTTTGAGCGGGCATGGGTGTTTTCAGTCTTACCTGCACAAGATTGGTAACTCACGGTCCCCCGATCGCCGGTTTTGCTCAGGAGAGAAGGACAATGCCTGCCACACAATTTTCGCGTGTACAAAATGGGTCGGGCTTCAAAGAGAACTCTACAGGGAGACGGGAGAGCTCGCCCCGGATAATATAGTTGCGGTGATGCTCGAATCGGTTGACAAATGGAACCAGGTGGCATATTATGCTCGGGCAGTCCTAAAACACAAAAGGGACTCACAGCAGCCGGGGCGCTGGGGCTGGGGAATCGCTCTTCTGGCACTTCCTCTTCCCCTCTCCCCTCCCGCTAGGAAAGGGATCCTCCAGCTTGAAGGCGCCTCACGGCGTAACAAAACGAGAACTGGCCCGAAGTAATGTGTCAAACGGTTCCAGGCTGGGTTCTCAGGGTGACAGGGGAGGTGTTTAGTGGGTAGTCTAGTCACCTTCTTGCGAGCATGGGAGTCCCGCACTCTGTGCATAAATGGTATTCACCTCCTTACCACGAAAAAAAAGTCATTACTTGCAGCGGTGGTGACCATGGTCCAAAGAACAGCGGCACATTGATGGATCGTTCTGCTAGTGACACTCAACTTTAGGAACGCCTTCAACTCCGCAAGATGGGAAGATGTTCCGGATACGCTTGAAAACCCTTTTCAAGTTTCAGAATATCATTTGAAGCTTTTGAGGGACTACTTGAAGAACCGAAGCCAGCTTTCCGACACGAAACATAGACAACAAAGGATGAAAGTTACATTGGATGTTATCCTGGGATCCATGCCTGCTCCAGACCTGTAGAACGTGTATTAAGATGGGCTACTGAGACTGGAGATGTTAGATGAATCGTGCTTTATCGTCTATGTGGATAATGTTGCGGCTTAAGTTACTGAACGCACCGTTGAACTAGTGCAACTTAGGCTGGTATGCTTATGCGCAGAGTGAGTAACTGGTTGTCTGCTCGTGAGTTCAGGTTAGCAGAAAACTGAAGTGGTCATCTTGACAAAAAGAGAAGCCCTAAAGTAAGGCTGATCAGTATTGCAGACATACTAATCGAGCGGAAGCCACCGGTGAAGTACCTAGGGCTACTGATCGACTCGAAGATATTTCGCTGAGCAAATCAGGGCAACGGCTGAAAAGGCTGATTCAGAAGTATCGGCTCTGAGTCGACTTATGGCCAACCCAGAAGGACCCAGCCCATCAAGAAGACGCCTCTTGATGAGTGCTGTAGGGTCAGTGCTACTGTACGGAGCAGAAATATGGGGTGACAATCTCAGTAAGGAGGTATATCGAAAACGCTTCAAACATGTGCAGAGAAGAGGAACACTGAGGATCACATCTTCATATCCAACAGTCCCTGATTCAGTGGTGAGGGCTATTGCAGGCGAGATACCTGTTGCCCTCCTTGCCAGAGAGCGCTGCACTGAGAGTATTTACCTCCATTGAAGTGAGGACTCGGAGGATATGGTTGCCTACGAGGAGAGACAGCGCTCATTCAACGATTGGTAGCAGCCTTGGGTGAATTGCACGAAGGAAAGGTAAACTGCGTGCCTCATTACGGATCTGCAACTAAAGCTATATCGAAGGCATGGTAAGGCCAACTTCTATCTGACTCAGTTTTCGAGTGACATGGATGTTTCCAGTCTTACTTGCATGAGATTGGTAAGTCACGGTCACACAATTGTCAGTTTTGCGCAGAAGAAAATGTATGCCATACTTGGTACACATTTTTGTATGCAAAAAATGAGATAGGCTGTGATGAGAACTCTACAGGGAGACGAAAAAGCTCACCCTGGATAGTAAAGTCACGGTGATGATTGGACCGGTTAACAAATGGAACCATATGGCACATTATGTTGCGGCAGTCTTCAAAGGTAAAAGGTACTCACAACAGCCGCGGACTTAAGAGCTTGGGGATCACCAATCTGGTAGTTCCTCTTTGTCCCACTAGAGGAGGAATCCTTCAGCTTGAAGGCACCTCATGCCGCAGCAAACCGGGACCTGGCCCAAAATAATGTGTCAAGTGGTTCCGGGCTAGGCTCTCAGGTAGACAGGGGAGGCATTTTGTGAGTAGACCAGTCACTCGCGAGTCCGGGAGCACCACACTCAGTTTGTGAATGACAATCATTTCCCAACAACAACAGCAAAAAGTAGTAATTGCTTCTTTTTTTTGGTTTAGTACTACAGCCTTTTTTGGGCCTTTGCCCAATTTAGAAGATTTCAATATTTTGATCATAATATATTCACACTCGAGAAGGTGATATATTCAGTACCATGCTTTGGCCAACTGATCGCCCACCCAGCTGCGATGCGTCCTGATTTCAGACTAGTACATATCATAAATGAACAGACTAATAGTCCGTCTGAAAAATAACTCACTAACCAAATTCAAACCAGGGACCTTTGACTTACGCAGCAAGTACTCTAACTGCTACACCTCGTTGACTATACTTTTAGGCTCTGTTTTTGTCTAATTGGATCTTTTAAATGGCCATAACTGATCTTTATTTTGCATAAAAATCATATTTAGAATATTCAAAAACTTTATGCTGGGGTCGGTTAAGATGTAAATTTCAGAGGAACATTGCCTAAAAATTAATATTTAGTGAAACTCATAAAAATTTTTGAGAGAAATCAATCAAATAATCAAAAATAATTCACCAAGTTAAATAATTTTGTAATCTATGGGTGAGTTTTTCGATTCAAATGGACACAAATATAGTTTTAGAGTTGAATTGAAATTCAAAATGCCGATGACGAAAAAATCAACTTGATTAAGTTAAATATTGTGTTGTAATTTCAGGGTGGAATCGTAATATTTTTGACAAAAGACAAGCCACTCAAATCCCCGCTCTTTCTCCAAAGCAGGTATGAGTAGCTGTCAGTATTAGAAAGTATCATATCTTAAAAGTTTAATATTTTTTAAATTTGAAAGGCTCAAACATTGATTTTGGATTTATTTATTCATCCATTCACGTAAAGATAATCGTGATCCACAGACATCAGAATACCTTCAACAAACGGAAATGAGAGAATCACGGCTTGTAACTCCAAAAAACAATTAAAAAATTATCCGGACAAGAAACACAAATGAATGCCTGGAGGGTAAAAGAAAAATAATTGAAAAAAACCATAAACAGGACGAAATGCTTCAGCCTGAAAATATAACAGCAAAATAATTCGATAAAAAAATTAAATTATAGAAATTTGCATGCAAAATCTTAACTAAATTCTTTTATTGAAAATGTGGTTTCAAGATGCACCCATATTTTCAACAAATATTAGCTCATAGGTATGTAAATTGCCTTATACCACCATGGAAGATGAGTGAATGTCCTTTTTTTTATTTTATGCAAATAAAGTTTTTTAATCCACGAATTATATTCATAGCAAATCCGATGTAGATCTAAATAAATAAATTTAATTTTTCGTACTCAACTTAACCGCAAGCCCCAGAAACATCGTCGAAGACTAATCATCCCTTATCGCCACTCGTCCCATTTCTATTCCAAACCATTTTCATCTTTGTTTGCTACAAAAAACTTTCATCTTCAAGGACCACCGACCATTTACAACTCACTACTTTATATTATACATATTTATGATTTAGGTATAAGATATAAATAAGGTTTAGTTATTACTTTTTGATACAAATGATTTGTATTTTTGGGGCTTTTTGGATCTTTGAATCTGTTTGGACTAAATTTAAGCCTCTATAAATTAGGCCAAATTAGCGTCCCTTGAGCCTAAGTTTGTTGTAAATGGTGTTTGGTTAACACCCCTTTTTGGGCCTTGTAAAATATATGAATCCAATCATTTTTGGACATTATTTGGACAATGAATTTTATAAGTGATTGGTTTTACTCGGGGAATAAAATATGCGATGTTTAATTATTCATGCGCATATGTCTTTCATAGACTTTGGTTATTTTCTTATCCATAACATATCTTTCTCTACGCAAATCTCAGTATCAGCATTAAATTATTTGACATTTTGTGTTCATCTAGCTAAATTAAAGAACTTTGCAATGCTTGTACTAATTTTCCTAGTTTCGAACTATTGAAAATCAAAAAGCAGATCAAATTCAACGAGCTTACCATTTGTATTATTTTTTTCCTATATTACAATGCAGCATTTAAGTTTTTTAATAAGTCCCAACGATATGTACTCTACCTCTGAGCAAAACACGAATTCAATAAAATATCTCCATGTAATTTTGAATATTTTTAATGTTTTTATTCTGTTGCTAACCACACATACATATATCAATAAGACCGTTCTAAAATTTACTTATTACTCTGCTTTTAGTCCCCTCTTTGACAGACTCGAAGTTCCGCGAACATTCGATCTAGGTGATTGCATATATATATATATATATATATATATATATATATATATATATATATATATATATATATATATATATATATACCTATATATATATATATATATATATATATATATATATATATATATATATATATATATATATATACATATATATATATGGTCTTTGCTTCGATATTTTGTAAACACAACTTTTTACATGCTTACTAAAAAATTGTTAGCATTTCCTATTCAAATCAGGCAATGTTCTCGATTTTTAAAATAATTATGGGTTATTTCTGTATAAGCCCAAGGTCGACTAAAATTAAACAAAAGACTTAAGTCAGTAACTTGCATTACCTGAATGAAATTCAAAGTTGTTGAGTTACAGTTGTTTTTTTAATGTGACGTTCTGTTTTGTGAGATTTATTAAAATCTTAACAAATTAAATATTGACGCCAATTCTAAAATCTAACATGCAGTGCCATCTTTTGTTGTTCTAAGAAACTTTTTCTCTTAATTGAATGCCTTTCTCTTAAATACATATTAGTACATGTTATCAATCCGCATAAACTCTCTCACTTTTCCCCTTTACTCACACACTCACACACACATGAAACGTGGTGTATATTATATATCGCATATTCAGTGAGTTTAGCATTCTTATTGGTCACATATCGTCAACACCCATTTACCATCTTTATATACTACGATTGCTTAGCAGGTGAGTATGCTTCCAAAAAGTTATTAGAAAAGAGAAAATATACATCATGCATTCAAAAGAGTATTCGATTTACAACCAATTAGATAAACGAATTAACGACCTCGTTTTTGAACCGGCAAAACATGCACACAAGCTTGGAAAATAAGAGAAAATAACAATCTCGTATCTAAAATCTCTATCTTTCTTCTTTTGCAACTATCCAATCAAATGCGTTTGCATTCAATCCATACATCAGTTTAGAAGGAGTGTAACTAAATTGGTCAACGCTAAAACGAGATTGCGGTTCTGCTTGTATCTTTGGCCACAAAATATCTTAGAAAACGGCATTTGACAGTGCCAAACAAAGTGAAATAACACGGAAGTTTAATTCACAAGAGGGTTTTTTGGTTCCCCGCCAAAGAGGAGTTATCATCTTCAGTTGCAAAGCTTTGAAGTTAAATGGCCGGACAAGGTATGTAACCGGGCAGATGAGTCGCATCGGACATAACATATTGTACGGAGCATCTTGGTCGGTCGATTGTCCGTTGCAATATAACGTAGCAGTAACAAACGGTGGATCGATCATCAATGTAACTTGTTCATATATGAACGTATAATTTTATTGGTTTAGACCATGCCGATGGTGTTGTGGTCGCTCCATGGTATCTATAGAAAAGTGAAATCGTGGGATATGACGATCATCATCAAGCATCCGATATGGATGGTGTACTGTATACGGTTGAAGATTTTTACATTAGATGAATTTGAAAGGGGGAAGATTTTTCAGTTTGTATCAATCCACTTTAGTTGGGTTGGATTTATCAGCAACACTCGATCGGATCGAATCGACAGAGAGGTGTGTGCATTGTAGAGATTAGGCCGTTACAATCTTTTGTATAATATGTTGTATATCTTGCATACGCGACGTATTTGAGATACTGATTAGATTGTGTGATAAATAGTACGCGCGAGAAAAGGCGAAGAGGTCATTGAAGGTCGACAATGAGGTCCCAATTGCGTTGTGTCGTTTTGCCAATCTATTGATGAGTGGCTAAAAGAAGGTTTTTCCTGAGATGCTTGCATGTTGTCTCGTGTTTTTTTTCGTTAACTTCAAAGTTGACTTGTATGTCTATCTATCGATAACTAATGGATGGTCTTTGGATAAGAGTTTGATATGTAGACATGTACAGCACGTCGATATGAAGTACGTATGTCGATGCATTGACGCTAATCAAGTTGAAC
The DNA here is from genome assembly GCA_963969285.1 of Odontomyia ornata. NCBI lineage: Eukaryota > Metazoa > Arthropoda > Insecta > Diptera > Stratiomyidae > Odontomyia > Odontomyia ornata. The sequence continues at coordinate 62,344,271 of OZ017741.1, read as the reverse complement.
TTTTCAAATTTATAGTTTTTTTCGTGTTGGAAGTACTAAATGCATGGAATTTTTAGATTATTTTGAATACCATTTTAAGCATTGAGGAAGTACTTTTTATATGATGAATCGGTGAGAAGGTCTAGCAAATGCATGCAATTTTCAAGCAAGATTATTGTTGGATGATTTCACATGGTTGAATTTAAATTTGAAAAAGGTCATTAGCAAGTAAATCAACTGAATGAACGGTTGGCCGGATATAAATTGAAAATTTTCAAAAAAATATTTCACATATAATTGAGTAATGGCTAGTTTTTGAAAACTTTAATGCTAAATATTAAATTATAACTTTTTTTCTTGAAAAGCCATTGGGCTTTGCTTTTTTGAGTGAACAGTTGCGTTTCGACTCTTTAAAGTCAAATTCAGTGTCTCAAAGAAGTCGAAACCCGTCTCCTCACTCAAAAGCAAGGCCCGACGGAATTTCAAGAAAAAAGAGAATTAGCTTCCAGGTATCAAATAAACAAGATATTTGGATCATTTCATCTTTTTCACATCAATTTAATGTAAATCTATACGAGAATTTTAGCTCTACATTGAAGCTTTCATTACGTCGTGCGGATATCGATCTCGTTTTCAGATGGCTCCGATAGCTTTTTAAATTACTTATGGAATTCTTTGTAGCTACATGAATGAGTTGCATATTTTTTTAAATAATTTTTTTCTGAAAAATTATTAGAGAAGAAAAATGTTAGAAGAAGGTGGTTTCGACGTGTGTACTAATTCTCATCAGGCCATCACTCTTAGATACACATCTCTGATGGTGATCACCATGCTTAGAGGTGAGAGAGTTATTTTTAATTTTCCTACTTATGCAAACTCAATATGTTTTTGTAACTACGAATTATGTTCAAGTAAAATTTCCTCTTGTAAGTAAGTAAGGGGTGAAGGCATTCTTCGAGCAAACTTCTTGAAGAAGGTCTCTGTATGGTTATTTGGTTTCTTTCACTACAGGTTCAGATAAAAATTTTTTTGGGCATGGTGAGCTTTCCTAGCTTGCCATTTTTGATAAATAAACCAGAAATCAGGTCCATTTGGACAAAGTCACTGCTTTGGATTTTTATCGATTGAAAGTTTATTGAAAAAAATTCCCACACTGTTTTTTCTTGCTCTAATATATCAATATTGTATCTTATTGCTAAACCATAGAAGAGAAGTAAATTTTCCATTTCCGTTCGCAAGCTTCACACTCCGCTCCTTTTTTCTAAGTATGTGTCACTATTTCTGAAATAAGTTCAGAAACGTTTCCTATCAATTTAATCTGCTAAATGAACAATATTATGGTCGTTGTTGATTAAAATTCAAGTGAGTTTTTCTCACCCTTATGGAGCGCGAATAATCGATTTTGAAATAAAGCAACTGTTGAACTACATAAATTTAATTAACATTTAAGATTTGTTTTATGAAGGGCGTAGGCACGGTTTTCTTTTTGGGGGGGGGGGGGGGTACATTTTTATAGCCGTATATATATATATATATATATATATATATATATATATATATATATATATATATATATATACGCCTATAAAAATGTACCCCCCAAAGGAAAACCGTATGTTTTGCAATATATGTATATATTATTTATGTTTCAACATTCTCGTACCTACATAAAACTTGTTGAATAATAAAAATAAGAAGACATAATATAGGTACCAAAAAACGTTTATTCATGAATCAATGAATAGATTATTATCCATTATACATATAACGTCAAACGTATTATATCTTCACAAAGAAGCAAGCATTATCATAAATTGACTAGTTTCCGAAAACATAAATTCGATAGTCGTTGAATTTGACAAATTCATGGACGATTTTGTTAGTATTTAAATTATCTGTTCCTTCTTTGCAAGCATGTAAAATACAGAGATGGTTTAGTCCTTCTGCTTTTAATGTTTTTCGAAGAAAAGTCTTGATTCGCCGTAGCATTGAAAAAGACCTTTCCGCTGTAGCTGATGACGCAGGTATCAGAGGCAACAAGTTTGCCAAGGTTTTGAAGGTTTGGGACAATGACTGCGTATCAGGGTGCAACTTCTTGAATTTTTCCAGGACGCCATTCATGTTGTCGATTGTTATCACAGTTCAGAGCAGAATCATTTCTGTAGACAGTCTGTCGGTGTCGATACCTCTTTTTTCAGCTGCTACCGTCATGTGTTCAGTCCACTTTAGAGGTTCTTCCAAAATTGAATTTTCCAACGAATTATAAATTTCAAAATCTTTCTGACAGAAGCGTGATTTGATTTCCTGACAAACTGTATCCAGAGCTTCAAAATACACAACTTTGATCATCTCGCGAGGTGTCGACCATCTGAAAACATTTGTAAAATTCAAAGCTGTAAATAGTACTTACTTTAATTATCCACCCTCGTTAAGAAGAAATATAAGAACTATAGTTTTTGTTCCGTTTTCGGTACTCCCATACTCCGTATAGGAAAACTATGTAAACTATGATATCGAAACATTACGAAAACTGCAGTTTTCATAGATTTTTTTCCGTACAGTAATAATGAGTATCCAATTATTATACAATAAACATACTTGTGGCTTTCATTTGAATCCAAGAAGTGACTGATTCGTTGTGGTATTTTGCGGGAACGAGGCAAAGCTGGCTCAGTTAAGTCATTCTCATGAATTTTGACATCCAATTATTTCCAAAGATCATCATAAAGCTTGATCATTTCGTTTTTTTTGCAAATAATTAAGCGTAATAGAAACAGATTCTCTGATTCCACTAATTGTTGCAGTCGATTGCTGCAATATTTTGCTCAAAATTTCAGTTCGTTCGAATATCAATCCGCAAATCTCCAAGGAAATATAAGTTGACCACTTGCTCATCATTTTGTGTAAACCTTGTGCTTTAGTTGCTGTTTCAGCACTTTCAGTTTTAGATGTAGCAAGTGTTTTCAAAAAATCAAGAAGCATACAATATCGACGTAGAATAGTTTTAATTTCTCCATCTCGCACAGTCCATCTTACCGCACATAGTGGTCGCGGCACGGGCAAATTGGAATCGTCACCTAATTCATTTTGAATTTGTTCAAAAAACGCTACTCGCTTCGCAGAGCCCTTTACAAAAACACCGATTTCATTAACAAAGGCAAGTCCTTCTCTTAAAAGGTGAATTGTCTTGATCGTATCCTGAACGGATAAATTCAAACTTTGTGCAGTGCAGTGAACATAAAACGCATTTGGTTGTTCTTTTTTTTATAATGGCTTGCACGCCTTTTATGTCTGCAGACATGTTGGTGGCACCATCGTAGCATTGGCTCACTAAGTCTTTAATCGATATGTCACAGCGCACCAAACAAACTAGAATGGTATCTGCAAGTGCTTGGCCAGTTTTCATCGGGGTTTCGTACAACCCTAGAAAATATTCAACTGGTTCCAAGCATTCTACTGAACGAAGGCAAATCGATACCTGTTCGTGAGTTGAAGAATCGGTAGTCCCATCCACTATGATGCTGAACTTCCCAGCTTTTCGAATTGAACACGAAACTTGTCGCAAAACAGAATGTGCCATCGATTCTGGTATTTTGTTTTGAAACACAGGCGACAAAAAGTTTTTTTTTCTCAAAAAAACCAAGTTGGAGAAAATTTCCACTATTTTCGTCATGTCCACGTATCGGCATCACTGCAAGGAATTCAGACAATGAATAAAACAAAAAACTTTTGATTGATCAAAAAAAGAAAAAATACATCTTGAGTATTAGTTGAAGCCTGTTAAAGAGACTTGAAAAAAATACTCTACTCGAAAAAGATTTCCAAAATTTCATCAATTTACCTTGTCGAGCAAGATATCTCAAGCTTTCGAATATAGCTTTCAGAGCGATTCTTGCTTCTTGTTGATATTTGGCATTCGCATTTGAAATAATTGTAGAAATTGGGGTTTCGTTGACTTTGCATGATTTTAAAACGCATTCTTGATATAGAGGGCTTTTATCATGTGATGCAAAATTTTCGTCAGCTTTCTTATAATTTCGAAAACCGTTTCCGTTAGGTAAGTCCGATTCTTCGAAAACCTGTAACAGTGAAAGTATTGCTATGAAATGTCAAAGTTATAGCGTTTTGATAATAAACAGAATAAAAACATGATGTTTTAATATTTTAAAATAAAGTGACCTTATTTCTACCATGCTCAAGCATCAATCTGATATATTTTTTTTTATTTTAAGTACGTCAATTTTTTATTATTTCTTAAATTGTTTTTAGGTATTGTTGTAATTGAATTTTTGAATAAATAATAATGAATAAATCAGTACATCAATAAATTTTTTTTATGCTTATCCAAATCATTTTTATTATTTGTTAATAATTTTATTAAAACGTTGAACGGAAAAATCGAAGTAAAGTGATATTTTTCATAAAATTAACCCAGTGAGAACCAACAATCATTCAAATAATTATCTTCTTTTCATAATATGGTAATACAATCAACTATTTCATTTAACTGTTTCATTTGAGCACTTATAAAATAAATAATTTCATTTTATTCGATTAGTTTACAAAAAGGTTTAATTAAAATACCATCATTACATTTACTGTTCATGGTTACTAATAATAATTGCTACACTATCTTATCTAATAAAATGTGCATTAATCGATACAAAAATTTATTCGTATGTTCACAATGTGCCTTCTTCCAATTATTATTTTCTTGAGTTAATTTAGAAATATGAAATTTTTGAAATATTTCTCTAAAAACCATAAAATAGTAAAAAAGCTTTGTTCAATACCTTGTAATCTGCTGAGTTTATTGAAACAGTCCCAGTTGCAAAAGCTTTCGAACACGTAAGGCACGAAAAGCCTTCAACTTCTTCACAGAAATGCAGCCATGTATATTTCTCGTAGAAGCGTTGTCAGAAATAATGCTTCCTCTCATTTGAAACAATATATGGTACTTTCTTAGCATCTGATTGGTTTGGTGATGCAATAAGTTTGAAATAATTTGTTCGTATATTTTTTTTCGGTATCACATTGAACTAGTGATTGAACTGTAAAACGAAATTTTTGTAATTAATTAGTGATAGATATTAATTATACAACATATAATACATATATAATGAATTACTCAATAATATTACTGAATGTAGTCCTAATTAATATTATTAATTTTATTTCATCACACAATGTAGGTCTCTACAAAACAGTAATAAGAAATCATGTTTCGGAATATAAAACATGTATCGCATCAAGTTGTTAAAAACCAAGAAAAAGAAGTGAGGTTTTGTTGGACAAAATTTGTAAGAGAGGTTAAGAGAAAGATTTACAAGCAAAAACTTATAGTTCATACCTGACGATGCGGCAGATTCCGCTGGCTGCGTTATTCGAGGTGTTTCAAGAATCTCAGGCAAATATGTTTTCAATCGCTTCGGTTTAAAAAAATTCCGCATGTCCGACATGATAATATTTACAACCTGTTGAACTTACTTTGATTTAATGTATCGAAAGGTATGCAGCACTATGCAGCACTCACTATGTGTGCTATGCTATGTTCTGATGATTCAACATCGAATGTGATTTAAGTTACACTCTGGCTACTCGCCCGCCACACGAAGCTGACGGAGCGCGGGAAATTTTAATCGCGTTGCTAAAGTGGGTAACCTAATCTGAAAAACACTGAAAAATCATAACCTTCGTTTCAGTTTTTGTAAAGTAAATTATTTCCCCTGGAATGGGCAGCAAATTTTCAAGTTAGGTCACCCACTTTAGCAATGCGATTCAATTTTCCCGCGCTCCGTGAGCTCCGTGGGTCGGGCAAGTAGCCAGAGTGTTTACGTTATGATTGAAGGAAAGCAGCATGTTTTATGGTAAAGAGCACGTGCATGGTTTTAATTTTAGCGCGGATTCAAGGTTCTCAAACTGACGACCAAATGATACAGCAAAGGGGGTTTTTTAAGCGCAGGGGGACAAACGATATTATGTCCCCCACGACAGAATTTGGGGGGGGGGGGGCAATGTCCCCCTGCCCCCCGCGTGCCTACGCCCTTATGTTTTATCCTAAACAACCCGTATGCATCCCCCTAGATATTGCCGACCATCTTCAACGTTAGACGCGAAACTACTGATGAAACGATTATACTCGTACATAAGCAGAAATATTAACAAATAACTGTTAATTTTAACATATATAACTCAGCCGGATTAAATGAAATATAAACTACCAGACTGCTGTCAATATCACATGAAATTTATGTTATGTTTTTTCAACATATTATTAGGTGTGATAATTAATTCAAAAGGCTAATAGAGTAAACCGTCAATATACATTATCTAGCCACATTAAATAAATTTAAATTTATTGAGCTATTGTCGATATTGACTAAATTGTCTGTCATATGAATGCATAGAGATTCATATTTGTTGAGTTCTTGCGGATTAGCTACACTTTTTCATAATTAAAATTATCCCTGTAGTGCCTTCCTGGGTTGTTGAAATCCAATGTATGTGCAGCAATACCTTTATTTATGTCTTTATTCTTAATGTACAATATCCTTCATGTTTCTTGAGATGAAATTTCACTGCACGATTAGTTTTCCCAATAGACTTCATATCACATTCCGTGCATTTGACCTGATAGATTCCGCTTTTTTTCTTTTGGTGAAAATTGAACTTTCATAGAGCCGAGGAGTAAGTCAGGCTTGCGGGTGTTATTATGCACAGTCCTAAGATTGGGTTTGTTGAGTTCCTTCCTGAGAGAGTTGCAAATCTTTGAAACATGTACCATAGGTATACGTGATTGAACATTGTTGCTATGAAATTTTGATGGAAAAGGGCTGAAGCTCTCTCTCATTTTATGCATACGCTTGGCAATCAATTTTTCCAGAAGCGCTTTATCGTATCCATTCGTTTCTGCCAAGTGTACAATGGATAGACAGGCAGATGGTGGTGATTTTAATAGTGCTTTATATTTTTGTATAAAACCCTTAAAAACTAATTTAACAAGTTGGGTATACAGACCTACGCTCATGTCAGAAGGGTATTGTACTCAATTTACAAAATGCAGTAACCAGCAACGAATAAAATCACGAAACATGTCAAAGACGATTTCATTTGAGAAAATGTGAAATTCGAGGTTCATACTATTATTTACAAATTTTGACTTCTGAGGTTTTGTTATTGTTGTACCCATAAATATCTCTCTTGATAATTTTTTCAGATTTTTAAGATCACAGGTGTCCATTCGCGAGGGAGGAAACACATTTTTCATGTATTTCCCCCTGTGCCCCCACTGAAGTAAAAACTGTCAGTTTAAGAACTGTTTTGAACAATATTTTTTGAGGGGTCACCTCCCTATATCGGGAGACCCCTCTTAAACCCCTTTGAAAAATTTGTCTACCCTTGAACATTCAAGAAGTCGCCACTTCTGACCTTTCTACAAAGTTTCATGGTTGTAGCTTCTATAGTTTTGGAGAAAAAGTGCTGTGACATACAGATGGACGGACGGATGGACAGAAGGATACAGGTTGTGATTGCAATAGGGTTTTCTATTTTAGTACAAAACCCTAAAAATGATTTTGGTTATCTGCAATATACAGTATAGAGCTGTGTATTTTCACTATTCTAAGTGCCTCGGATATGATCACACTACAAAAGGATGTTAGAGTTACTTGTGTTATAAATGTGGAGTACGCTTAATGCAAAGACTTAAGCTACACAGCAATGACCAGTATCCTGAAAAAAAATGTACACCGTAGGATAACACATTCCCGCGCTATGATCTTGATCATCCACCTTTGAATGGAATATTCGGTGCTTAAAGATGAGCAAGGAAACAGAATAACTTCATCAGAAGATATGGTAAACACAATTATACTATAGTTGAGTTCACCAAATCTGTTAGTAAGTCTTCTATGCCTTGTTGGAGATTTCAAGTCAAAAGCGTACTCCACCATTGGTGCAATTGCAAAGTAGTGAGCATGGTTCAGCGAGCACTGACTCATAGCTAGTCTTCCCGATGAGTGATTTTCCTCTTGAAACTTGATTCAGTTAGATGGGCCAACGTTCTGGAAACACTTGAAACTCCTTTTCAAATTATCTGATGGGGATTTTGAAGGACTATTTGATGGACTAGAGTCTGCTCTATGAAATAAAGGAAGGTAGATGCTACCTAGACCCCCAATCTCGGCCCAGACGTGTTAAATATCTTATACAATCGGCTACTGAAACTTGAGCTACCTGATAAGTTATGCTTCATTGGCTCTATGAATGATGTTATGATGCAAGCCGCTGAGCACATAGTTGAGCAAGCGCAACTTAGTGAGTGAGCTGAGTTTGGGACGGGATAGCTACTTACGGGTTCGGCCTGGCATAGGAGAAAATAGAAGCGGTTATCATGAAAAAAAGAAGCCCTAGAGTGCAGACGATCAGTATCAGAAAAGTCTTGGTGAAATCAAAGTCAGCAATAAAGGAGTTCGGTTTGTTGATCGACTTAAAGTTGAATTTTTCTGAGCAAATCAGGGCAATAGCTGATAATGCTGTGGCAAGTGTTTTGGCTTTCAGTCCACTGGTGGCTAACGCAAGAATGACTTCTGATGAGTACCATATAGTCTGTGTTTTTATACAGATCGGCTGTAGCTACGAAAACCCCTAGCATAGGTGCATGGACGAAGAGCACTGATTATTACATCTGCATACTGGACAGTCTCTGAATCGTCAGCACTGCTCGTTTTCGGCATGATACACATCGTTTTCCTTTTTCAGAAGCACCATAAAATCGACTTCCACTGACACGAAAGCAATGGGGAATATGTGGCTCTCGAGGAGAGACGATGCTAACTCAGTGTTAGGCAACAATTCTGTATGAACAATGTGAAAGAGAAATTGACAGTACTGATTATCTATGATCTGAAGCCGTGGGTCAATCGAAGGGAGGGTGCAACTAACTTCTGTCTGGCACAGCTCTTGAGCGGGTATGAATATTTTCAGCCTTACTTGCACAAGATTAGTAGGTCACCGGCTCTCGATAGCGTTTCCTGCAGTGAAGAGTTTGATGACACCTGCTATATTGTTCGCATGCAAGAAATTGGACAAGCAACGCGGTTACCTAATCAAGGAAATGAGAAAGCGCTTTTAGGTGGTCTAATTCAGGAAGTGCTAAAATCAGTTGGCAATTAGAATTATTTAGTGCATTACGTCCAGGCGGTTCCAATTGCAAAACAGGAGCACCTGGAAGCGCTGAAGATGGAAGGGTCTCTTTTCTAGCACCCCCTCTCCGTTCCTCTTCTCTTGCTCGGCAATCCAATGGCCCCATGAGACATAGAAAACATGAGTCAAACGGTTCCAGGCTAGCTTTTCAGGTTGACAGGGAAGGTGTTTAGTGAGTTCAAGATGGGCAGTCTAAGAGCCCCACACTCAGGATGTAAAAGCATAATCTGTCAAAATATCTAAATTTTCACATTTTCAGGATTCCCTTAAGAAGAACAGGTTTTCGGATGCTTTTATTGGGTTTAGCTAATTATAATATTCACATTGAAAATACGATGAAACACATAGTTTTAAGTAATGCTCAAACGATGGTGAAATGACTTTGTCAGAATGCCTAACATATTATAAGACCTCTGTACCGCATACCTTCTAATAAAGAAAAATTCTATATAAAATATATACCGAATTAATTTTTATTGGATATATATTCAAATCGTAATTATACAAGCAATAATTTGTTCAGTTTAAAACTATGTATCGTTGTAGCAACAATGTTGCAATTTATGCTATTGGAATGCATTCTATCCTACAGCACTTTTTAACGCGTTTAACTATATACACTAAAACGCTCTACAGCTCTGATTCAATCTTACATACTTGACGGTTTCAATTGTACTTTATCTACAAATCCCATACTATATTAGCGGGAGTTCTTCCTCACCTTCATTCGTTTCGCAATCATCAACATCACTCCAGCAGTTAACTTGAAAATAACTTTTTGCACAATATGCTAAACTAGGATGATGGTCCCATGCTGTGTCCTCTCGAAGCCATTTGTAAAATTACACTTAAGAAATAAGAATCGATTCTTGTTAAATTTCAGCTGAATTTTCTATGGGTGATGGTTGGTTTTGGAAAACTTATTTGTACTGTATTCATTCGAAGAAAACACCTGAGGTGGTCCAAAAAAATGTCCGTATTTCAAATGTAATACGGAAAGTTGCATGTAAAGTTTGTTATAAATGAAACTAGCTCTGATTTAAAAATTATTCAAAAAGTTTGATTATTACTTTCAAGTTGAATTTTAACCTTTACTCCTCGTGTACAGAGGAGGATCAAATTATTTCCCAATATGACTCCTATTCGTATAAAAATAATTCTCTTCAAATCACATCCACAACCCAGCCCCGTACACAACTAATCTGCTTTTATGAACAATTCTTACTATCCAATTCCATTACTGCTAACATATGACACGCAAATCATATTACCCCCTGCCCAACTTGAACATAATTACAATCAAATATTAGAACTCAACAAAATGTACGTGCTTACCTTTTCACTACCACCACTAGTGCCATCAACATCCAACATATTGACCTTTGCGGTCATAGAGTGCTAATAAATGTAATCGAAACATAAGAGAACAGCATCATCCTAGATATATACGTATCATCCATAAGAATACCATACGCCATATATGTATGTTCTAAGTCAATTCACATTTTGTGCAGGCATCAGACAAGTTGCCAAGCAACAAAACAAAACGGTAAGTACGATATGGTGCATATCATGTGTACAAGAAAACACGACATGGTGTGGTTGGGTGCCATACCAGAATATGAACGTATATAGAATATCTAACCCCCAACCGTAGAAAGTTCATGACCCTACTGTGTCCACATGACGAAGCGTGCGATCGATCTTTCCTTTCGTACTGTCCGTGTACCACCGTCACTGTTCACATATGTGAAGATCATATTGTACAAGATCTTTTCTGTTTGCAGAACCTTATTTCGATATTCTACTATACAGGTGCGATAGTAGTGATATATGCGAGGTTAATGCGGGATACCAACTGTGGCAAGAATCAGGCAAAAGAAGCTTAATATACGAGTACTAACAAAAAGCATGTTTCAGGCTAAAGGGATGATGCCGGACCGAAACCATACCTAGTTGAATCTTATCAAATTTGTTGAATCAAACCTAGTAAAATCTTTTATGGTAGATTTCCAATCCTTTGCGGCTACCCTATATTACGTTAGACAAACATATCCTTTCCTGCGATTGTTTCAATCTTACATCAAAAAACAACATGTGCTAAGCTTAGCCTGACTTGTGTACAGCAACATTTATCTTTTTCTAATAGCAAAGACTATTCTTCCATCATAAATTATACGGACGTTACGCCTGTTCAATAAATCTGATCTCAATCAAAAATTATTTACGATCATTTTCAATTATCCAAGTTGAACCTATTAGAGCAAACTATTTTATTTTGTTGTTGCCGTTGTAACTGTTGCTCAGACTCATGGTAGTGCTAGGAGATCGGTGACGATGATCGAGTTAGGATCCAATATAGTTAGATAGTGATGTACAGAATCATGTATTGTCTGGAGGTTGTATACTAAATTGTTTTACGAGAAAACTCATGTAGTGTAATGGAAGCATGTAATGCAAGTTGAAACGCAATAATTATGGTAATATAGTCATAATATTGAAGTTATATTCTTCTGTTAACATTTATTAGCAGAGTTTGTTACAGGTCTGCGTAATGTTCTTATACCAAACTGTCGAACCACCGTAAAATTGATCGTTCCCATTAGAGTTTTTATGAGACTAAACTTACTTGAAAAATTTATCGTCCTTCTTAACCTTATCTTTTCTTAGACTGATAAGTTAGAACTCAATACTATTGCCGATAATTTCTCCTAGGATATGAGAACAGAGTAATTCATGCGTGGTTTTTACAGAGTGAACTTTTGAGGTTTGCTAATGTCCGAGTACAATGGTTAATCTTGCAAACTTCAGTTAAATGTATCAATTGTCAGGATTGTGCTAGTGGTGATAATCCTTGAAAACAGAGTCCAAAGTTCTTTTTTTCTCATTATACCACCTCATACACGTTACGACACCTTATATAGTAAATATTTTCTTTCTTCACTAAAACAGAAACTATGAATGAAATTCAACGGTACAATCAGAAGTGTTAAGGAGCAAAACGCAATTGATGGCCCAGAAAGGATGGCGCAAAATTGATATATACAGACGAAAAGGATTAAAAGCTAGCGCAGATATCTTGACATAGAAGAGAGCACATTGATGCAAAGTAAATGACTTGGTAATACTTGATGCAACGTAGTTGAATTTGAGCGGATTGCAAAGGATGGCTTCTGTATATATCAGAAGCTTACTTTCTGAATATATTCATTCAAAAGCATTCGCTAGTGTGAGAAAGCAGGTTATACGTTTCTCATTGGATTTGTTTGCTGAGGAAACATTTTCCAGAGCAGTTTGCTATTTAAATATTTTCCAGAGCATTTTGGTTAGTTAAATAGCGGCACTTGATGTGCCTTAAACTCTGGTTTGAACGAAATCGTAACTTTTCTATTGCCAAAATAACCTCTGAACGTGCCATATTCTGACAAAAGAGACCCATGTCTGGTACGGTTCTAGACACAATATAATCTGAAGTATGGCATGAAGTGTCTCATATTGTCAAGGACGGAAAAAGTTATCCCAGAAAGATTTGTTTTGTCGAGAGTAGATGGTCAAAAACTATCAAAAATAATATGCGAACATCTCATAGGTCAACTATAGATGGTGAACACATATTCGACATAATTATTTTCCTCTTTCCGTCGTCAAGGCTTAAGAAGTGACAATTTGATAAAAAAGAAATAAACCTCATGTTCTTTGGAGCTTCGAAGTTTTTTAATGTGGCAACGGTGTACTAAGATGTCATTTCCTTCCCTACGCGGGATGAAAAGTTTTCTACCACAAGAATGAAATATTCGTTGAAGTTATTCTTATGGCGGCTAGATTGAATAAGGAAATAATGACATAAAACAAGCTGGGTAGTCAGAAAATTACTCCTACCAGGACCATCCTGGGGCTCAAAATAAGTTGTTTTGACATGAATCAATGACTTCAATTATTAATCCGTTGAACATACATTCATAAAGACAAAACAAAAAAAAATGTTGAGGGGGGATTATAACGAATTCGCCCTTAAAATTTTTTTTAAATCAAAGGTAGGCGAGTGGGGTATCAATTGAAAGGTTTGATTATAACTTTTAGAATCTGAAATAAAAAAATCATTTTATGAAATAGGGGGTCCAGGGAAAGGAAAAATGTACCAAAAATGTGTGTCCCCCTCCCAATTGGACACCTTTGAGCTGAAAAATCTGAAAATTATCACGAATGTGGGCCTTTATTAGTACAACAGCAGCAAATACCTCAGAAATTGAAATTCACTCAACTTTGTTAATAATAGTATGATTCGTAGATTTTACATTTTCACCCATAAAATCAAAACGGTACCTTTAAACTTCTTATATAGACTAATATAAGATATATATGTTCACAAAATTTAATGGAGATCGAATCATAATCAAGTGAGTTATATCCATTTCAATTGTATGAAATTACAACAGCAATAACACGTGTTTATGGTTGATACATATTTAAAATTGACATAGGCACTTTTTTTTTCTTTCAATTTTCATGAAAATTTAAGGAAGAGTGTTTAACTTGAATATGTTCAATCGGCCAAGCTTTCAGAAAAATCATTTAAGCAAGATCAAAATGGCGGCTGCACTGTGCTTATGGAAGAAAGGATTATCTTTTACATAAATTTGAACGATTTCGTATCCAAGTATTGGATGAATAATTCAAGTTATCGATTCACGCTATTAGAAAACTTTTGTCTAACCCTAGGATGTTTACAAAGACCTTCGGGTTGGAGCACTCTCCTGCTAACTCAACTTGTTATAATTGAAATCGCTACGTTCCAATTTTGTGAGCAGAAGGGTCTCATGTTAATATACAGAACTGTGAAACTTTAGGAAGTTTCAGGCAGGAAGTATGATGAAGTATGATGCCGATTTTATGGAGATAAACTTAGATTTATGAATCATACTATTACTGACAAAATTTAGTGAATTTCGATTTCTGAAATATTTGTTGAGCTTATACTGCTAAAGACCTACCCCCCCCCCGATGTTTCTTCAGATTTTTCGGCTCAAAGATGTCTAATCGTAAGAAGTGGGGGACACACATTTGCCCAAGTCCGGGAATCCCTGATGCACAAAAAGACTTTTTGTTTCAGACTTTAAAAGTTATAATCAACCATTTTCATTTAATACCCCACTCAAATGTCACTTGAGTATTATGGGGAACCTTGTTAAAAAATTTTGAAATGTGTGATAAAATCTAAATTTGTGAGAGACCTTTCCACAAAATTTGGGCTTTGTAGCTTGTACAGCTTCTGAGAAAATTTGTTGCGACGCGGAAATTTCAAAAGATTTTAAGCAGTACCTCCTCATATAAGAATGTGCTACAAATTAATTTTGCCGAAGACAGTCGGGCATCATATCAAATAAAAGGTATTGATGAAATATTGTAACATCCTTAGTTAGATTCACAATACCGATAGCAAATCTGCAGAGTACGTAAAAAAAACCCGTTGGCAGCACCAGCCAGAAAGGTAAATTTCTCGTACGTAGCGTAAGGTTTCGAACAAAAATTTGGCTTGCCTACTACTAGACTTCTTAATGCAATTTCCGCAGTACCACATGGGTTATATTAACATAAAAAGAATTTGCCAACGTTCATATTTCGAGACCCTTTATAGAGGCGTAAATATTTTGCTCATTCAGCTGAGTTGCACACTTATGGTTTTGCCCTTCTCACATCTGCTGTTTAGACATTTCACAGTAGTTACCACACAAAGGTGATAGCTTGTTGGCTTAAATAGCTCAAATAGTTAATTTCAAAAGATTTCCATAAAAGTTTAATCAGCACTTGCGTTGCCATCAATATATACATTTTCAATTCTTTTCTGAACCATCAGGGGCCACCATTTTGAAGTTTTATTGTAAACGGCTGCTAAAATTATTAAGCTGTAAATTTTCGACTTATTTACAGGGTTTTCCAATAAGAGGTGCTATTTTGATATTAAGAGAAAAATACAATTTTTTAATATAAATGGTCGAATGTTTATTTCATTACAAAGAAAAAGGTATGTCGTTAATAGTGAAAAATAACATCAGGCTAATGACCACCACGACCACACTTACAGGACCATATCTTTTTCATGAAATTTTCCATAACCAAATCGCAAAGGGATGCCCTATGTCCTCGAAAGCCTCACAAATTCCATCTTTGAGGTCTTGAATCAACGCTGGGTAGTTGGCGAAGACCTCCTTGTTCACGTAGCCCCAAAGAAAGAAGTCGCAAGGTGTTAAATCACAAGATCTTTTCAAAATAACACCTCTTATTGAAAAACCCTATATTTGTCATCCGATTTATATAATTTTTTGTAGTTTAAATGAACTTGCCTTAATAACTTATAATTTCAAGTTTCATCGGAGTCTGTTGAGAAACTTGGCTGCTAGAGGGCTACAGAAATAAAACCAAATTTTAAATCACCCCCGGTCTGGGGAGACAGCAACCCCCCCCCCAAACACGTTAAAATATTTTCTTGCGCTGCAAATTTCGAGAGGCACCACTTTTGACTTACGTGCAAAATTTCCTCATTCTAGCTCATGTGGTTTCCGAGGAAACTTGCTGTGACGCAGGAACAAACGGACTGTCCGCGACTTTTTAAGGGTATTTAAGAATATTTTACAATATCCTTGAAAATGGTCTGCTTTATAAATACTTCCAAGTTGTCATTTCCATGAAAAATATTCATTATTTCAATTGCTATTAAAAAAAAAGTTTCGCTTATCTTCTGACCTTTGGGGGCCGCCATTTTGAATGCATGTATTTGATTTTGGAGTATTTTAAATCATTATGTGCTAGGACCTCATCAATCAATGCCGCAAATCTCGTTCAAATCGAAGTTTCATTCTAGACAGAACAAATATTCAATTTTTAGTGACAATTGCAGCTAAAAATATTAGGTTTTAATTTCGACTTCTTTATTTTTCATTCGATTTTAATAACTTTTTGCATAATACAAGAACGTAGTGCAAAGATCCATAATCTCAAGTTTCATCAAAATCGGTTGGAAAACCTGAAAAAATCTCATATTTAAACTGCCGCCATTTTGATCACCAAAATGTCTAAATCTCTAAATCTATTTGATTTCTATTTTATGACCAAGTTTCATATAAACCGGGTCAAAATTGCGACTTTTAGAACACTTTGAAAATTTGAGCTTCAACTGGCCACCATTTAGTTTTTGGGGCCTTGACCTCCAGTTTTTTTACATAATTCTTTAGATACTTATAATTTTTATTAAACTGCCGAATTTCATTGACATCTGTTGAAAACTTTGTTCACAACTACTACAGCAAAATTTTGTACATTTTTTGACCTTTGAGCGGCCGCCATTTCGTTTCAGATAAGCTGACTTTGAATTTTTCATTGTGAGATTTATCACATACAGTACTGAGCCTTTGTACCAAACTTCATCCAAATCGGAGCTATACTTTGGTCAGAACAGAAATCACGACATTTCGTCTAAAATGACCGCCTTTTTGTTTTCGCCTGGCCGATATAGCTTGTTTACAAACTTAACTGAGATATTTACTCAATACACCTTTCCTGAAAATTTGGCGGAGATCGGAGCAAAATTGCAACCTCTAGCGGGGTCACACATTTTGTGATATCCCATATATATATATATATATATATATATATATATATATATATATATATATATATATATATATATATATATATATATATTTATACTCGTATATATATAGAGATAAGGTATTCTCCGCAATACGTAAATTTCTCTCGAGAGCCAGTAATAAAAGAGACGAAATACACCAAAGGATACAGGTCGCGATTAAAATACTTTATTCAGTTTTAACTATTTGAAGACAGCTGCACACATAGGAAAACAAGGTTCAAGTATACAAATCTATGATAAGACCTGTGTTATGCTATGGGTGTGAAACATGGACCCTAACCCAAGTATCCGCAAATATATTGAATGCCTTTGAGCGACGGATGCTGAGGGCGAATAATCGGAGCAAAGCTAGATGGGGACCAATGGTGAATATCAAATACTTCTGCCTGAAACACAAAATGTATTGTTCTTAGTCCTTTTGATTTGTGGATATTTTATTTTTGAATCATCGTGTTCTAGTTTTTCGCTTGCCATGAAGCTGTATGGAAGGTAAAAGCTCCCTCACCAAGCAGTTGTTTCAATGGTAATCGGCCCTGAAATTTTGACATGCAAGCTTGTGTAAAAGTTTTAACCAGCATACTAATAATGCAATCTGCAAACTCTGCATTTTAATCTCATAATTGACTATTTTGAAGCAGGAGAGGCTGATAAAGGTCGTTGCTGTTAGTGGTCTCTAATTGGCAATTTTATTTGAGGCGCAATTGCCAGCATTGAGACTTAGAAGAATATAATGTCCTATTACTGTTTCTGTAGTTGTTAAACACGTAGCTGGTATAAAAAGCCCTGCTCAAATGATTCCAGTGCCAGAAGATTCAATGGTGCAAAGATGATTTCCTTACAATCTGATTATTTAGTTAACCACAGGTTTTTGAAAATGGTTTCTCCTTTAAGTGTTGAAGAAATTCGAGGGATTTATTCAATCTGGTAAAAACGCGACTTTCGTGCAATGCAGCAATTCCCATCGGAATCTTTGTCAATGTCTCCGCTGTTTGTATTTTTACTTGATTCTCACTAGTTGAGAAAACCTAATAAATCTCAAATAATATTTGATTTTATTCACCATGAGCGGTAACTTTTTCAGTTTGAGAAAAGCTTAGAAGGAATCAAGTCCCTCACAGATGTTCAGCAGGTAGACCGTTCCTCAGGTTCAACAGGAAAGGATACTGCTAATCATGTCTCAATTATTGGCCAAGCCACTGTGGATCTTCATCAAACATATAAATTTCTACTGAGTCATTATTGATAATGCCTTGACTAGCCAAACGGTATACTTACGACCAAAGACGCTACTTACTCCTTTGAGGACCGTAGCCCGATTTGGTGATGAAAAGTTCAAGCTTCACTTTTTTTTTCTTTGAACTTACTTCATGTTTGATTTTTCCGATTCTAAGTACTTTGTGCCTTGTAAGTTTTTTATAGATTCATTTGAATCATACTAATTTTTCTTTTATAAAGGCGATTGTTTAGTATAACCCATCGTGCCGTAAACTATTTCATCAAAAATAGAAGAAAACCATCTCATTCATACATTTGTCACGCAATTTTGAGTAACTTTGCAAAACATAGACTCAATCTTTTGGAATTCGAGTGAATCATACATTTCTAGCTTAAAAAAATGTAGTAATTTAACGTCACCTAAAACGATTCAAACCACAAAAACCTTCATTAATTACATGTAATACCATAAACTTCCAAAAAACAATACCAGAAAAAATCCCTCTAGAATACTGACAAAAAGCCACAAAAACTATTTACAACAAGAACGCCAAATTTTAAAATCTCCTTCGACCACGTGCCATTTATGTCTGCTTATAAAAAACGATCGAGCACAACATAGAATATCAATAAGATCGCGACGTACTTAACATTGCAATAGAAACTATTGTTTCAACGAATGAATGTGATAACATATATCGAGTATACGTTTTTTATTTCATATCACTCATGTATGCATGCTAAGGTTTTATTTTTATTCTTCTTATTGTTTGCTGGCAAAGAGTCGAAGAAATTTAAGAATTCACTCATTCAGTTCATACATGACATATTAGCTGCTTAGCACAACGATTGTTTGTGCACCCGTTAGAATAAGAAATGATTTCGTTTTGTCAATGAATGTATAGAAAGGAAGGCTTGTTTCAATGACCTTTTTCCCTTTGCGCTGATGAAATCATAAATTCAAATTGAACTGATCGCTATGCAGTTGACGATTCTAGATAGGAACATTATGGATTTATTTCGGTAATATTGATTGGTAGATCTAATAGTTGTTCGTGATGAATTTGTTATTACATCCGGGTTTGAATGCTTTGGAGATATACATATAAGTTTGTGTTGTTGCCGGTATGCATCGAAGAGATTTTTTCTAGGAATTTGAAGAGCGAGGCGTTTTGTTTTAACTTTAACGTTTTTAACCTTAGTAATTTTCAACTGCAAAATTTTAAGATGTTAGCTTAGTTAGGTGTAAAAAATTATTTAAGTATCTGAATTTCAGTGAAATTGTTTACGTAAAAAGGTAGCACTCAAATCTAGTGGGGTAAAAATTTTACCTAATTTTAAGGAATATTACTTATACTTAAAGCTTTTGAATGCTAACTTGATTTGCGAGTCAACTAATTATTTTTCGCACTCTTACTGTCTATTTCAAGAAGAAATATAAACAAAAATATTCGAAATTTGAGCCGATACTTAACTTAAACAAAACGAAAGACTTGGAACAGCAGCTTGACTGAATTATAGAAACAATTATTTTAAAGTTTTAGATAGTTCATAAACATAATCTAATACTAATTACCTTTAATTTCTACGATATGCATATCAACAGAAGTTCTCACCATGGCTTAGAGGCATTAATTCAATTAAGATCCACAACGAAATGGGGATTGTACGTTACATTACATAATTTCATGTACTTCAAATACATACATACTTAATAAAATGCTGGAGTGTTGATTTTTCAAGGAGATGTGTACCAATATGTTTCTAGTTTTCATTTATTGTCCCAAACTTTAATTATGAAAAGAAATTAATGTAGAAAGATATACTTTTCCATACGCAGAAATTTGAATTCTAGTACGGTTGCCTTAACTTTAAAGAAGAGCTTAACGCGGTATTGATCGCAAGAAAACTAAAAAATCTACCACTTAGCCTACCAAAATGTTGTCAAAGCCTGCCGACATAATACGATTTTTTTAAGATTTGTAATATTAGAACGCAAAAATTTTACATTTCTTAGATTTAATCTTGAATAAGGAGGCCGACATTAGTGCAAATTGAAGTTGTTTTACGTTAATTTCTCCAGAGGAATTCGCCTATTGCGGAGAGTACTTTGCATATATATATATATATATATATATATATATATATATATATATATATATATATATATAAATATGTATGTATACGTATATATATATAAATATATATGTATATATATATATATATATATATATATATATATATATATATATATATATATATATATATATATATATATATATATATATACATATATAATCGTATGTTATGGTTCACGGCCAATAATTTCAATGTCCTGGGAAAGTGAAAACGCACTGTCTTTTAAATTAAGTTAAAAGAGTTTATTTGATAAAAATGCACAATCATTAATTTAAAAATTTCACTATTTTACTTTTCAATTCGTCTATAAATTTTGAATTCACCTGTTTATATCACTTCACTTTTAGTCAATATCGCCTTTACTTCGCGCTCCACTATATCGCAGTTTTACTATCGCAGTTTTAATATCGCGGTTGTAATAATCCCTCCATTCTTTCAACTCGGCTTTATATAGGGTTTCTAGTCATTCAATCCATTTCTCGTGCATTGGCGAATGTTCCGACGAGAGCTACCTGGAATATTCGAGTAATTGAATGGCGCAGTGACGTCACTTTCAGATATTGATCATGATTGGTGGATTCTTGTGCTTTCGAGTACATTTGTTGATTATAATGTTCTTAATAGTTGCGAAGATGATTGCGACAATAGCTCGCAGAATTATTCACACATGTAACACTGCCCCCACTTCAGTTCTTTTCGCCCCAAAAAGGTATGTCGCCATTTGCAGTTGTCTTCCTGGCTGTAATATGGGGCAAGACGGTCCAGATGCACGATTTTAACTTTGGTTCTCGGCTTACGGTGCTCCTGTATGCGATATACGACGTCGTTGATTCGCTTTGTAACTCCCAATTATGTTGCAACTTTGGAGACCTACCCTTCCGCCGTTTCAGGTTATATAGCAACACCAAGTCATCTTGCTGGAAGCCAGTAGAATTAGCCTTTAGATCATACCTGGTCTTCATGCGGTCAGTAGGTATTTTCGCACTGTCCGATGTATCTGGTTCAACTGTTGCCTCAGGTTTTCTTCGCTTCTTGCAGTCAATTTGCAGGTGCCCCTTCTCTCCGCAATTTCAGCATCTACGTGCACCATAAACATGCAGGTCTCGCTCAATTTTCACGCGCTCACACTTGCACTCGTCTGTCACTACCTCACGAACTCGAGCAGTAGTACGAGTCACATTTCTTGGAGCCTCAAAGTTCAGACTATAAGCCAATGTATCCTTAACCGTTTGCTTTTGAGTTAAGCGCACGGCTTGTTGCAGTTCCTGGTCCTTTATTGCACTGATGAATGCTTCTGTTGCTGCGTCGTCTCGATGTTCCAAGTCATAAGCTGGGCAAGCCAAAAGTGCCAGTCGCTCAATGTCTTGTGCTCGCTACTGTAAGATTTCGCCAGACTTCTACATCCGATGCCGTAGCTGTGAACGATAAATCTGCTTCAGATGATCGTTTCCATAACGCATGTCGAGCGCAATCATAGCAGCCGGGTTTGAGTGCAACTCAACGGTGATAGTCTGCAAACGCTCGGCAGCAGGGCCTCTTAGAGCAAGAATGAATGCAGTTGCTCTTTCTTGCTCATTCCAGTGATTTGCCCTAGCGGCGGCTTCAAACTGGGTTTTGTAAATGCTCAAGACTATTTGCCCGTCGAATATTGGTGCTTTCACATTTCTGGATGAGCTTTGCGCTGCGGGTATAAGCGAGGCTGGTGAGAGGGTTACTACTGCCTTCGCTGCTTCCAAGTCCTTTTTCTTTTCCATCTCATGATTCATTCTCTCCTCAACCTGGTAAACCTTTACCTCGACTAATTTAATTTGGTTGTTGAGAATACTGAGCTCCGTTTTTATTTCAGTAGACTGTTTTTTCAAATCTGACTGTTTCTCCAGCTTCTGTCTTATGTCTGCCTTGATTTCGAGTGCTTGTTTTTTTAGCTTCGCTGATTGTTCATCTAGCTTCGCAGTTAGACTGGGTAACTGTTCATTTAGTTTCGCTGATTGCTCATTTAGCTTCTCAGTCAAACTGGAGGACTGTTGTCAGTGCTCTTGCTGCATCAGCATTAACATTTGCATCAGTGCATTTTCTGGTTCCTTTGATTTTGTTGTTTCTACTTCTCCACCTTCTGTGTCTTTTTCCGCATCTGAGGGCTTACCCAAATCCAGATTCCCACCTTCCGATTCGATCGCGTCACGGAAGCGTAAAATCAGTATGGCATTTGTACCTTGTGTGGCCAGATTTTGCTGTTCGTACTCCTCCTTGAGCTCAGATATGGCCAATTCATTAATCTAAAGATGTAAGCTTCATGGTTTTTTTATTGTTTCGACTATTTTGCCACAAGTTTCCATATTAAATTTTACTATTGTGCACTATAAAAATGTTCAAATTTTCACTTTCAAAGTGCGTGTTATGGTTCGCGGCCAATAATTTTAATGTTCTGGGAAAGTGAAAACGCAACGTCCTTTAACCTTCCGAGTACACACCTATTTTTTCGATGGTCGAGTACATATGGAGTCAATTTGACCCCAACCTTCTTTGAACGTATACAGTATCGCCCCCACCACAAATATTAGTTTGGAAAAATTTTCAGAAATAGTTTGAAAGCTCTTTTAGTAATTCTCATACAATAGAGAGGCCTCAAATGTCCTTAGCCTACCTAAAAAAATTCGCGAACAACCTGAAAAAACGAAAATTAGCATTTTTACATAAAAATTCGTAACTTTCACAATTTATAATATTTTTGGCTAAAAATTTACGTGAAAACTCTCAAGACATAACAAAATAAAGGAAAAAGGAGCCCTATAGTGTCCCTTCAAAAGAAAGTATTTATTTTGCATAGTTATATATTCCAACCTGATAATCTTTCACGAGCTCCCATTTTCCACTTTGTCTTATTTTTACTGATCAATGTTGATGTTGGTCTCCCTCATGCGGCTGAATTTTCACGCTGTTGTAAAGGGCGTTCACTGAGAATTGCATTCTCCACATCATCATTTTCTGAACATTCAGAAAGTTCATAATCAGATACTGATTGCTCAGAGACGTGGTCGTCTTCGGAGGAGCCACTGCCGCAGAAATCATCACCGCTGTCTTCAGCCAACAAACGATTACGCACACTAGATCGCAGATTATATTCCATATTGCTTTAAAATAAAAAAATAGAAATACTTTCAAAATTTTTTTTTGTCTTTTTGAATTAATCTATCCATTAATAAAGTTAAAAAAAAAATTCAATTTATTCCTCAAAATTGATGTTGAGTACACAATGGGGTCAAAGTGACCCCAGGCTGATTTCAAAGGCTTCTCAACAATAACTAACGTCTCCAAAAGGTAAACAAACGATTTAAACTTATAGTCAAGACACTAAAATATACTTAGGAGCCTACAATACCCCCACTCTCCCGCAGGCCTAGGCGCTGCAATCGGTCAAAGTAGCGTCTAGGGTCAAATTGACCCCATGTGTACTCGGAGGGTTAAATTTAGTTAAAAGAGTTTATTACCAAGAATGCACAGTTATTAATTTTACTTTTTCACAAAAATTAATTAAAATGTTATTCACTAGTCCATACATTTTTATTACAACTGTCTTTACTAGCAACCACTTCACTTATCAATCAATATCGCCTTTACTTTGCGCTCCACTCTATTGCTGTTGTACTTTCGCGGCTTTTACTGTTCCCCCCATTCATTCAGCTCGGCTTAATATTTATATGGTCTCCAGTCATTCAATCCATTTCTCGTACATTGGCATACTACCTGGAATATTCGAGCAATTCTGAATGGAAGCAGCGACGTCACTTTCAGATGTTGATCATGCTTGGTCGATTCTTGTGCTTTCGAGTACATTGATTTGTTGATCATGATGTCGTTGATAGTTGCAACAGCAGCTCGCAAAAATGTTTGGACATGTAACAATATATATATATATACATATATATATATATATATATATATATATATATATATATATATATATATATATATATATATATATATATTTATATATATATACATATATATATAAATATAAATATATATATATATATATATATATATATATATATATATATATATATGTATATATATATATATATATATGTATATATATATATATGTATATATATATATATATATATATATATATATATATATATATATATACATATATATATATATATATATATATATATATATATATTTATGTACATATATATGTATTATATACATGTATATATATATATATTTATATATATATATATATATATATGTATTCTATACATGTATATATACATATATATATATATATATATATATATATATATATATATATATATATATGTATATATAACTATGTATATATATATAAATATATATATATAGATATATATATATAGATATATATATATATATATATATATATATATATATATATATATATATATATATATATATATATATATCTATCTATATATGTGTATATATATATACAATAATTCGCAAACTAAATCATTTTAGGTTTGATCCGATTATTAATTAGACATACGAAAGTAAACTCGCATCGACGATTGATAAATCTTGACTTTTAGCTCTACTGTATGGTTGGTTTGTTACTCGTTCCCTACATTCGGCCCTCCTACGATAACATACGTCCTTGGATGTCTTCTACGTCGTTGGAACTTTATAGTCGCCGTCTCCCTGGTCGTCTTCATAGTCGCTACTATTTCCGTCGTATGTCCGCAACTTCATGTGATCAGCAGCCGTTGACGTTTGCCAAGGTCCTTTGTTTTTACTAAATTCTTGAACTGTATATCCATCGTTGCGCAACGCTCCTGTTACTTCGTACGGTCCCAAATTCTTAGCTGCTAATTTTAAACCTGCGTGCGATGAATAGTTACCAAATCGCATTGTCGATTTGGTAATTTGGATTTGGTAATCTATATATATATATATATATATACATATATATATATATATATATATATATATATATATATATATATATATATATTTATATATATACATATATATATATATATATATATATATATATATATATATATATATATATATATATATATATATATATATATACAGTCTTCCACAAAAGTCAAGGTACAGTGATAAATATCATGAAAATTTTTTGATATTTTTATTTAAAAACCTATAGTGATAAAATTTTTTTTGGTATTACTTCAACTATAATCATTACACTTTAAATTCATGTAAAACAAAACGAAAATTCTGTCGTATTAATATATTATTACATATGATGTGTTGGAAAGTCAATGAATGAAGTCCACAAAAGTCATGGTACACCTAAAGAAAAATGATACAAATTGTAATTATAGTCTTGCATAGTTATTTGAATTATACTTTTCTTAATATTTTGTCGGATATCCTTTCATCTGAATCACTGACTCCTGTCTTTTAGGCATAGAATATACCAATTTTTTTAGTAAATTTGCTGCTGATTCTGGCCCACTCCTCCAATATAACATTCTTAAGCTGCGCCTTGCTTGATATCACTCTTTTTCGGATTTTTGTCTCAAGCTCATTCCAAAGATGCTCTATAGGGTTCAAATCAGGGCTTTGAGGCGGTGTAGCAAGCATGCAAGTATTGTACAATAGCCACATTCGAACTTTATGCGCAGTGTGCTTAGGGTCATCGTCCTGTTGAAACAAGAAATCTTCTTGCATACCTAATTTGGCTGCACTTTGTTTCATATTGTTTCGTAGAATCTCTAAATAAGAGTTCTGATCCATAGTATTTTCGATGAATGTCAGATTTCCAACTCCAGCAGCAGCCATGCAACCCCAAACCATAACACCACCGCCTCCATGTTTTACTGTTTTAATAGTGTTCTTGGGATTAAATGCTTCTCCTACTGTTCGCCAGACCCTCTTATGCCCATTTACACCAAATATACAAAATTTAGACTCATCCGAAAATAAAACATTATCCCAAAACGTTATTGGTTTGTCAATATATGCTTTTGCAAATGTTATTCTTTTTTGTTTGTTTATGGAACTTACAAGAGGTTTTCTTCTAGGCGTACAAGATGAAAATCCAGCTTCTACGACAGCTCTACGCACAGTTTCTGCGCTAACCTCCTTCTTATCATTAATTCCAAGAACATCGCAGATTTTTCTACAGCTTAGAAATGGATCTTGTTTTACCATTCGCGAAATTTTTCTCTTGTCCTTTGCACTTAGTTTAGATGGACGACCTGTTCGGGGCACATTTTCCACTCTATTTTCCTTCTTAAATCGATTTATCACTTTTTGAATGGTTGACCGACTTCGCAACACTAGTTCAGCTATTTCAGAATATGATTTGCTCTGATTTGAATGCAGATTAATAATAATTTCACGCTCCTTAATACTCAACTCCTTTCGACTCATTTTTAAAAAATTTTATTAAATAAAAGATACACCACGAATACGGACGCGATATTAAAGACAGCGGCCTACGGTTGTTAACTCACTCTGATAATATGAACTTGGGGGATTCCCCTTTTTAAAATAACAGGGCATTTTCTGCAACTGTACCAAGACTTTTGTGGAGTAGAAAAGAGACATTGCCAACAAAAAATTATTGTCTTCAATGATCATTATTGCCGAATCTCTTAAAATTTATGAAAACTTAAATTCAACAGAACTCGTATTATTACCATTTCATAACTTTTGGTTTTCAAATAAAAATATTGATTCAGTAATACAATTTTCAGTTACCGATTCTCTGTACCTTGACTTTTGTGGAAGACTGTTTATATATATATATATATATATATATATATATACATATATATATATATATATATATATATATATATATATATATATATATATATATATATATATATATATATATATATATATAAGATAGTGTGGAAACGCACTGTCTTTTAAATTAAGTTAAAAAAGTTTATTAACTAAGAATGCACTATAACTAATTTTAGTCTATCTTACAAATCGCATTTTAATTTACATTTCACTTGTCTATCAATTAATGTTTCAACCATCTTCAAATGTATCACGAAAATCTTGTTTTTAGCTATCAATCAATATCGCCTTTAATTCGCGCTGCACTCTTATCACAGTTTTTACTATCGCAGCCTTACTAGTACTTTACTCGGCTTTGAATAGGGTCTCTAGTCATTCAATCCGTTTCTCGTATATTGGCGAATATTCTAACGAGAACTACCTGAAATATTCGCGCAATTCTGAATATCCGCAGAGACGTGACTTTCAGATATTCATCATGGATCTACTTGGTCCTTTTATGTGCTTTCGAGTACATTCGTTTACTTTTCAATCAATATTGATCATGATGTTATTAATAGTTGCGACAAAAATTGTGACAGTAGCTCACAGAATTGTGTGGGCATGTAACACTGCCCCCGCTCCAGTTCTTTTCGCCAAAAGACGTGTCGCCAGTTATAGTTAAGTCTGCCTGGATGTAATATGGGGCAAAACGGTCCAGGTGCACGAATTTAGTTTGGCTCTTGGCTTACGATGTATCTGGTTCAACCGTTGCCTTAGCTCACTTGCGTACTCCGAAATCGTTTAGGGTTTCTCATGGGGTGTCCTGAACTTTATATCAGCCGGCAGATGAATAGTCTTTCCAAAAATGACTTTGGCTGGGGCTTCCCCCGTCGATGTTAAGCAGCTCTATACGCCATCAAGAACAATTAGATGCGCTGGTCCCAGTCCCTTTGGTTCTCGTCAGCCATCTTGGCGAGGTGTTTATTGAGCCGTTCCATCAGATTCGGGATGCAGTGGTGTTGTCCTCGCTTTCCGTATACCCAGTAGCTCACTCATTTCACCAAAAACCAGTGACTCAAAGTTTCGGCCTTGATCTGAATGTAGATCACAAGGTACGCCATGCCTACTGACCCAGTTTAACACTTTCTGCTCGGCTACAGTAGTTGCTTCCTGGTTGGGAATGGGGTAGACCTCGGGCCACTTGCTGAAACAATCAGCCATCGATTTCCCCATTTGGATTCGGGAAAGGGTCCAGCAATGTCAACAGCAGTCTTTTCAAATGGTACCCCCACGTTATAGTTTTGCATTTGTCCTCTCAGACATCACTGTGGACCTTTAACGGAAGCGCAAATCGTGCATCCATGACATCAACCCTCTACATCTTTTCGAGCGTGGAGCTAGTAAAATCGATCTCGCAATTTTGCTAAGGTCTTGTTATGCATTTACTTAACCACATCGTGGATTCGGCTTTTGGGAAGTCTAGTTTGCATCCTATAGAAGCTACCATCCGCCCTCTTCCATTTCCGCTTAAGTACGCCACCCCCCAGCTGAAAGGAGTTCCATTGTGCCCAATAGCTTTTCAGGGTTGTGCCATGCATCGAAACATCGTCCCACTCGGTTTGCCCGGTTGTCTCCTTCCATACGAGTAATGGTCCAATGTCTCCATCGGCTAGCTGAGCACTTCGTATCTTCTCCAATGACCAACCTTCATCGAATTTGGCCGTTATCACTCACAGGTCAACGACTGGCTCCTTTTCTTCAATCCATCGGCAATGCTTGCAGTTAGCTAGACATGGACGATGAGATAGGGCGTCAGCATTTCCATGAGCCCCGCCTGACTGCAATCTTTCCACCGATCTCGCAACTTGTCCCTCGGGGTTTTTGAAGTTAAGCAGCCATCTCAGCGATGCATGGTCTGTTCGAAGGACAAATATCTGGCCATATAGGCACTTGTGGAACTGCTTGGTTACCTCCATTATAGCCAATAGTTCCTTCCTGGTCACGCAGTAGTTCCTCTCACTTTTTGAGAGAACTCAACTGTAGTACGAGAGGACTCTTTCTTCGCCATCGATCTGCCGGGAGAGTCCGGGTTTTGAATATGCCAGCACGGGTGATTCACACAGTTTCTCCTTCACGGTCGCAAAGACTGCCTAGCATTGTTCATTCCAGACATACGAACGATTTTTCGCGAATAGCTGATGGAGATACTTGGCTATTTTGGCAAAATGTTCGAAAAATCTTCGATAGTAGGTTGCCAGAGTCAGAAAACTTCGTAGTTGGCGCTTGTTGTTTGGTGTTGGTCAGCTTTTCACGGCTTCAATTTTCTCAGGGTCTGTTTTGACCCCTTCTGCTGATACAATGTGTCCCAGGTATTTTACTTCAGCTGCGAAAAGGGTACACTTATTGGAACTAAGTTTCAGATTTGCCTGCTGCGATCGAAAGAACAACTGTGCTAAGCTCCGCATATGCTCTTCCAACGTTCTCCTGATAACAATGATGTCATCTATGTACATCAAGCAAATTTTCAAGGTTAGGCCTCATAGCACGTACTCCATCAAGCATTCGAAGGTGGCTGGAGCATTGCAAAGCCCAAATTGCATCACAACGAAATCCGAAAATCCGGTCCCAACTAAAAATGCGGGCTTCTCTCGGCTCTTCTTGTTGATTTCTTCCTATTAGCAGCCACTGTTGAGATCGATTGTAGAGAACCATTTGGCGTCGGCTGAAGTGTCCATGATGTCATCGATGCGTGGAAACGGGTAACTATCTTTCTTAGTGACATCGTTAACCTGCCTATAGTCGACACAAAAACGAGCACTACCATCCTTTTTCTTTACTAAAACTACTTGGACGGCCCATGAACTGATGGAAGGCTTGATAACACATTGTTTTTTCATGTCCGAGTTCATTGTGCTCAACTCTCCTTGTTTGGCTACAGGGGAACGTCTTGGTGCTTATCGAATCGACTTGACTCCCTGTGCATCTATGGACGTGAGTTACCATACTCGTTCGGCCTTGGTCATCCGAGCTTTTTGAGAAGATGTCACTGTAATTGGTGACCAGACCAGAGGCTCGCTTGAATAGCTGCACTAGCAATTTGGTCTACTTCAATATTGCAGACGTGAGTTTCCGGGCTTTGTCTGTGTCTTGCCTTCTTTTCCAATGATCGCCGTGGGACGCTTCCAAAGAGATGATAGTGGAAACGAGCTGGCGGCAGCGGATGGCTTCGCCTGCTTTGATGCTTGTGGTTCAGTCTGCGGTTTTAAGGACTCTAACCGGCACGCATCCGTTCCTTAAAGATCTTACAAGGCTTCGTCCTACAATCAAACTGCGGAATGCGGAAGTCTTCGTTGGCTCTATCAGATAAGATCGGAATATTTCAGTACATCAGTGTCGGCACATACTACCATATTCATCTTGGGAATTTGGACGCTGGGATCCTCCATCAATACTTCGCGTTCCGCCATTTCAATACCCATTTGCCCAAATCCAACATGAGTCCAAGTGGTCGCGGAAAACCTATTTCGAGAATGAGGACATCCATAATGTTCGCGACCAGAAAACTATATCGGAACGCAAGGTCTCCCAAGCTGTCCGTGGTGACAAAATCCTGCCCTTTCGGAAATAGTTGTTGCCTCTCTAGGTCAGGTCGGATAATCGATTGGGTTGCACTAGTTCATTATCGCATTAAAAGTAATTATACAAAAAAAGTTGCAAAGCAGGAGAATGATCTTGCTCGAAGAATTTTATAAATAAATTTATAAATCAAACAATGTCCTACACACAACAACTTCACTTGCATATACAAGTATGTAGAATCTTTCAATTGGCTTAGAAAAAATAACCTGTGTTTGTCGTGTATTTAAACATGCCATTCTAGGAAGACCGTGTTTTTTGTTCTGGCCAAATTTATCGGTTGCATTTCGATTTTACGGACAACAATTTAAAATTTCCAAATCGTACTTCTAACAAATTTTACTGAAGATGATTCAATGTAGTTGAAACGCGTTTGCTCACACAACTAAGCAAGGCCCGGCGGCTTTTAAAGAAAAAAAAAATTTTATAAAATTTTAATTTCGGAGGTACTTGGTTCTTCCACTCATAAACACCAACATTTTTATTGATTTTTCAGCTCAAATATGCCAAATCGTGAGGGCGGAGCGGATACCCGGTCGGTTGTGGTCCCTCAACACTGTTACTTATCTTTAATTATTGAATTCTGAAAATTCTAGTCAAGATCTTTCATTTGATATCGATGTCAGCTACTTTTGGTAAAAATTCGGTTCAATTGAAACTTTGCAGAAGCTTTCATGTTTTATTTACGTACGAAGCTTTATAGCTGTGGCTTTCGTAAAAGAGTTTCCGAGAAAAATGCTTTAACGACTGACAGACAGGTCGCAAAACTAATAGAGTTTTGCCAAAATATTTGACAAAACTTAAAAAAGGGCTTCTTTAATAGCGCATAGCCACAGAAAATTCTTCATGATAAAATATTTTTTTAACTAAAATTTGTCCTGTAGTGTTCGAATTCATAAATGATGTTGACAACTTTGTTCTCAACTGCCCGACAAATGCTTCAACGTAATCTCCAGCATCAGGTTTTACTCGTGAAAAATCAAATCGATTTGATCAAGTTCAATTTCAACCTCACCTGATGGACCACATGAACATCAACCACACTCACGTGCAATCTAATGCCAACATGGCATGTTGACGACGCTAGATGCCGATCAAGTGAGTCCGTTTGTGGTCCATATTATGCCGAAATGATGTTTATCAATATTTAGCACTATGAAATTCTTTTCTCCATATAAAATGGTTTCACTAAAGGAGGGCACATCAGTCAGTTCAAAATCATTCGTAGTATCCGCAGGCACAAAGTCGGCATCAATAAATATGTTTCGATTCATAAACCAAATACTATGAATCTATAATCATTAATAACAGTTGTCATAATTGCTGAGGTTTCTAAAATTTAGTGGTTGGCGTCATCGTATTGAACACTATGACGCCATAGTATTGAATACAATGAGGTCAACCAGAATAAAAGACATAATTTTTCCGGGTTAAATCAATGACCTCGACAGATATTACTTGGGTTGTATGGTCAGTGAACAATAAAAACCTAGGTCATCTTTGGTGCCATGTGGCCAGTTTATAAACCTTCTTAGCCAGGATTCTTCGTGTGCTCTATCAACCAATTCGGCGCCACCCGTTTTCTGGGGAAAATAAATATTAGCGGCATGTAGTTGTTTGTTAGTACTGTAAACCAGAGGGTTGTGATGGTCCCGGTTATCTATAACTTATATCCAGATATCTCTTGACAAATCCTTTTCGTCAGTCTATTCTTATTATACCACTCTGGGATAAAACTAGATGAAGAATATATTTTTTTCTCCCAAACCAGATGCAAGTTTTTGTAATTCGTAAGAAGTTAGCATATAAGAGTACTTCCATAAGTTTTATGTATTTCATAAATTCTTCGTTTTGGGCATAAGGAAACCCTGCATTGATATGTCCTACTTTTTTAATTACCCTATCATCAGGACGATGGGATCCAGTATTTTATTTTGCTAAAAATTCGACAAAGTTAAGTACTTCGCGATAAAGAAAAAAAAAACAAGTCGGGTAAGTAGGAGAATGCTCCTGCCGGAACGGCTTTGTAACCATATTAGGGTTCGAAACAAATTTCCTGATGGTACGAATCGATGACTTGAACCATTCATCGAATACTTGTGTAAGGAATTGTTCATATTTATTCAAAAAGTGCAGTGATTTTTTATGAGCCCATAACAGCCACCATTTTGGTCCAGCATAAATAATTTTTTTGAATACTCTGCCAATTGAGAATATTTGAATTTAACATTATTCCTTAATATGTGTGATGTCAGATCCTTTTACTGCAGTGTGTACAAACGTTAGAATAAAAATCAAATTTCCTAAACCACAGAAGTTTATTTATGCAACCATATACGCATTTCGAAACTTATCGCAGTTCCTTGGCACTGAAGAAGGAACTGCGATAAGTTTCGAAATGCACATATGCTTGCATAAATAAATTTCTATGGTTTAGGAAACTTGATTTTTATTCTAACGATTATTCCTTAAATTTTGATCAAGAAGAAGAAAATAAGAGTGCCATGGGCGAAAAATGGAGCCTATCCCAAGTATCTGCAAACATATCGATCGCCTTGAGCAACGGGTCCTGAGGTGAATAATTGAAGCGAAGCTAGACGGGGACCAATGGTGAATTTGATACAATCATGCTTTGTATGAAATTTTTGACGAACTGGAGGCCTCAACGATTGTAAGACTGCGGAAGCTGCAATAGGCTGGCAACATGAATCGTATGGATGAACAACGGATATTTAAAAAAGGTATTCGTTGGGAGAACTACAGGGCGGAGACCAGTGGTGAAACCGAGTGAACACTGGTCTGACTCGGTCGACGAAGATAGTTCGACGCTGCTCGGATTTCGAAATTGGAGGACACCCGGTTAATGGACCGAGGCAATTGGAGCACTATCTGCAGGAAGCAATGCCCCGAAGCGGGCTGTAGTGCTACGAAGAAGAATGTCGAATTGAAATATGTATCAACCATCAACACTTGCTATTATTGCTATAATTCTATACAATTGAAATGGCTATAACTGACTTAATTATGATTTGGTTCCCATAAAATTTTGTGAGGATAAGGATCGTATATTCTTATACATAAATTGACATTTTAAAAAATTTAAGAGTATTATTATGACCTTATGGGTTTAAAATAAAATTTACAAATTAAAGTTGAGTGGATTTTGATTTCTGAGGTATTTGTTGCCCTTGTGCGAGGTGTGACAATTACGTCATGAGCCTGATTCCATGAAAACCGTACATTTAAAAATTATTCTACAACTCTGCCATCCCCTTCAAAGTAGTCCCTTTGGGCAGCTGTACAACGATTCCAGCGCGTTTTTCATGCTTCGTAACATTTCTGGAACGCTTCGACTGGGATGTCCACGAGTACCCTCGTCACGGCCGCCTGAATGTCCATAATCGATTCAAAATGGATTTTGGTCTAGGGAACAAAAAAAAGTCTCAGGGTGAGATATCGGGTGAATAAAACGGCTGTTGCAATGCGGCGATTCCTTTAGAGGCCAAGTACTGGGACACGCTGAGGGCGGTGTCGCACGGCACGTAGTCGTGGTGATAAATCCAGTTACGAGCGATGTCTGGGCGCACCCTGTTGACTCTTTTTCGTAATCTTTCGAGTACTTGGCGATAGTAGACTTGATTTACTTGCTCCGATGGCACAAATTATTTGTGGACGATTCCACAGCTATTATTCGCGTCCATCCACACCTCGACTGGTCTCCACCTCCGCACCTCGTCTTCCATGCTTTCACCCCCACCTTAAACTCTTTATGCCATCGAAACACCTGAGCACGACTAAGAGCACTATCACCATGCACTTTTACAATTTTTGTGTACGTTTCCGAAGCTGTTTCGCCCAATCTGGCGCAAATTTTTATCGCGACGCGTTGCTCTTGATTTTGTTTCTCCAATTTCGTGACGAACACCACCAACACACGTCTACTCAACACGGCACAGCTGGCGAACTAAACAAGCTAAAGCGATGGTAAATATATCAATAGAGAGGAAAAAGAAGCCGGGGTAGAGGAAGAGAATTTCAAAGCCGCAGGCAGTAAAATTAGTCTGATTACTTAATTGTCACACTTCGTACTTATAAAGGAGTATTTTCGTGACTTTTTTTCAGAGTTTTGGTTCAAAGGTATTCAATGGCGAGGGAGTACACAAGTGCTTCGTACATTTGATCTCCCCCTGGACCCTTTGATGCATAAAATAACTTTTTTCTTTGAGACTCTAAAAGTGTCAATCATGTACTTCTCTGTGATACCTCATTGATGTTTGACATTTATTTAGATATATTATGTCATGTTTGTCGCCCAATTTTTCCATCTAAATCTTTAAAAATATTTGGAAATTTTTATTTTTGAGCTAAGCTTTTTATCGATTTTGATAATTATTGACAAGAAATAATTTAGTTTTCAAGTATGTAAAGAAAATTTTGATTAATTCTAATAATTCTCACTAGGATTTCTATGCAACAAAATAAGCTTTGTTCGTGATTGGAATTTTTTCTCGAAAACTTTATGGAAGCATTTACTAA
Organism: Odontomyia ornata; assembly: GCA_963969285.1. Lineage (NCBI taxonomy): Eukaryota > Metazoa > Arthropoda > Insecta > Diptera > Stratiomyidae > Odontomyia > Odontomyia ornata. The sequence continues at coordinate 62,309,161 of OZ017741.1, read as the reverse complement.
CAACTCCTAACCAATCATTCCCATGGAGAAGGATTTTTAGTAAAAATTGTGATGTCAAAATAATTAAACGGCACCAAACCAACATAACACAAAACAACATCAAAACAGATTAAAACCATCAACAAGATACCCTATCTTCGTATGCTGGGGATCAGTGAATTCTTTGAAATTTCATCTCCTACCTACTAAATAGTGGTGGCGTGCTACTTGACTATAAAATTAACGAATTTACGATAATTTTCAATCTTGTATGCCAAGTATGTGAGTATTTCCATTGGCTCAGATATCACCGCCAAGAAACACGAAGTAGTAGAAGAGACTGAATTTCAGTTTTAATCGTTGCAAATATCTAAACCATTTATACAGTTCTTGGTTGAATTGTCCATTTGTTGGAGCACTAGCATAAGGTGGCGATTTGCTTTGACCCTCTATGCAAGAATAAGAAAATCATCAGATGGTAATGTTACTGTGGTGCTGCGGTTGTCCGATTCAAACGAATTAATGTTGTTGATTTGATGGGATGGTATTGTCGACTCAGCAGGTTCACAATTTTCATACCATTATTGAGTTTGTGTTTTGAGTGGTTGATGAAAGATAACATATCCAAACGAATTGTGCAGGAATTTCGGTTTAGCCAGTTTGCATAGTAAGTATTTTATTATTCGCAAATAAAAAGGGATAATTGAGTTAAATTGATGAAATTAAACAATAGTTAGTTCTATCTGCTTAAGCTAATGAATTGTATAAATACTGCTATGAGTAGTATAAATAATACCATTTTGTAAATAAATCCATTTAGTACTTTACTTTACAACTACTAAACATCCGAAACCTTCTTTTGACGACCTTGAAGACCAGCTACATAAACAAGAAAACGATACTCCGCATATACAAATCTGTGATAAGAATTGTGCTGTGGGTGTGAAGCATGGACCCTAACCCAAGCATCCGCAAACGTTTTGAACACCTTCAAAAGACAGGTCCTGAGGCAAATGATCAGTGCGAAACTAGAAGGGGACCAATGTCGATTTCGATACAACCATGATCTGTATGGAATTTTTGACGAGTCGGAGGGCTCAAAGATTGTAAGGCTGCGGACGCTGCAATGGGCTGGCTATATGAATCGAATGGATGAACAGCAGATAGCCAAAGAGGCATTAGTTGGGAGAACTGTAAAGTAGAGCCCAGTGGGGAAACCAAGGAAACGCCTAAGTGTCCGAAAAGGTTTTGGGGCACTGGACAAAGAAAAGTAGGAGCAACTGGTATAACGAAAAATACAAGAAATCAGTTGAAGAAAGAAACCAGGCATACAAGGATACATCTAGCGACAAACTTGGGCCAAAGAAGAATAATACAACACCTTATGATGATGAGCTAAACAAATTTGCCGAAGAAAGAAATGACTGACCATCAGCACTAGGATCTAACAGATAAACGAAACATGACCCTGCATGGAGTCAGATCGGCGTATGCCTGTTTTAAACAACTAAGAGGCGGATCGATCTATAGACAAATCTTGGCGAAAGTGCACAAGAAGCAATCATAGGTAACCCACTCGAAATTAAAAACAGACGGCTGTAATTTTTCCAGAAGCTATTCACAGCGTCCCCAATAACGACTGAAGCTCTGAACATTCTAAAAATAGAGCAAGTGGTCCCAGTTTCACCACTAATCAGAGGTACCTACAGCCAGCAGTACGGAACGTCAGAAAAATAAGGCAGGGGGCCCCCGTCAAAATAACCTTCTGCATCGAGTAATAAGCAGAATATGGTGAAAGAAGTAGTTATCATAGGAGTGGCGCAGAAGTACAATTTGTCCTGTACACAAGAAGGGGGACAAGCTAACGTGTCAAAATTATAAAGGCACCACTCTATTGTGTCCACCTTATAAATAGCTCTCCAAAATCATAAAAAGAAAATTAAAGGCATGCTATGAAAGTATTATATTTCGAAGTGGATGCTCTACAATTGACCAAATCTTCTTCGTTAAGCAGGTGCTCGAAAAGTCTGAGAATACAACAGCGATGCTCGTTGTAGACTTAAAACAAGCTTACGGTGGTATTGGCTAAAATGCACTGTATAAAATAATGCTTGACTTTGGCGTCCTAATAAAATTAGTCCAGATGGTCAAAGTTGTCATTTTAAACATAGGATTCCAGATCAAGGTAGGCAGTGAAAGTTCCTCCTGGGATAATAGGTAAAGACCCTGACTGAAGCTGGACTACGCCTTGGACAATGAACTGGAATTGAAGTTTTGGGCTGGCGGATATGATGGTTTGGACCTAGTTGCTTTGCAGGATAGCGCCAAGGTGACACTCGTGCGTGAACGGCTTCAATTCAACTATCATACCGTCTCTGTCTTGGTAAGCACCTTAGTAGGCCTCGGAGTACGGTCGAAGCTCATATAATTTGGTTAATGGTGTGGGTTCGGTTGAGACGGACTCCCGATTAGCGCTGCTCTGGCTCTGAGCACTTGTCCCCATAAGGGCTTGTGCCAACCTTCGCATGGCCTCCCTGTTCTGCAACGATAACCATGGGATCAAAAAGACGACCACACACATGAACGGAGATAGCGGCTCCGAGAGGGGACCCAATAAAACTGGAGCAGCTCGAAAACGGAAGCCGATAATTTCTCCCAAGAAAGGTGGTCGCAAAGTATAATTGCCGCCCAGCGACATGAAGAAAGGCGGAAAAAGTTCTAAAACAATAATTTGCATGCGATTCGCCGAAAATCAACAAGACAGTAAAGATTGGGCTCCTTGAACAAGAGGAACTCCTAGACCACAAAGGGCATCATCGGAGGAGTGGTTTAAACACACCCGAAGACGATCAGAAGGCCGAAGAAGAGGAGATGGCTACGCCAAAAGGGCTGGAGCGGATAGCTTCACCATCACAAATCAATGAAAGTATGGCGTCGAAGGAGATTGGGATAAAAGAACGAAGGAAGTGGCACTTGATGGGCCCAGAATGCCAGATCAGGATGTTGCGAGCGAACAAATACCACCTATATATTCACATACAAGCAGGCGCATATGCCCATTTTTATCGAAGCATATACTTGTCGTCCAATAGGCATACGCAAATATCAATCCGCAATTCACTTCATACGTACATGATAAGCTTCACTACGATCAAGCACATAAACTTTGGGGTGTGCTTCCAGCGAAGTGAAACCGAAGAGAGAGAGAGAGCCAAAAGATGAAACAAAAGCTCTCTTTCGCTCAACTTCCCCAATGTTGTCGTAAAAGTCTACAAACGAGACGGAGGGTAAGAGCTTCCATGGAATGGGAGCTCAAATGTTGCATTTTTGGCAAATTTCGGCGAAATATGGAACAAAAGCTCGTTTCGCGACCATATATAAACAGTTTATGGAGTACTGAAGAGCAGTGTGTGTTCAGGTCCAGTAGGGAGCATGCTGCTACCCAATTAGTATTAACAAGGTTAAAGTATTCGCGATTAAAGTTTAGACAGAGGTATTGTCCAGTGTACAACGAAATGGTGAGGGGTGAGGTGTTGGCTTGCGCCACGGTCCTCAATCGGCCTTTTGGCGTTCCACGCCGCGTGGCCACCCTGAAGCATTAGCTCGTCAAGTAAGTGTAAGTAAGATAGTTTGAGGTCTTCGACAACTTAAAAAGTGAAATGTAATTAATCAATTCGATTGTAATGTAAATGTTTACAAAAAATTAACAATACAATCAAAATAATGCTTTAAAAATTAACTCTCGTCTTTATTGTTCTAGTTTAGATGGATAGAGTAGCAGATAAGTGTCGTATAGTGAGATCTCTCCCCGGGAGCCTTAATGATGTATATAGGATACACATCAGGTGGAGCTCCCAGTAAATACCAGTATACATAGGGTATACTGGTTATGTAACAAGGAGTTCTAGATGGGACTGATAAAAGTGAAGTTCGCATGGACGCCCAACAAGAAAAATGACCTGATGCAAAATGCAGAAGTGCTGCGCGATAACAGGAGAAATGTAAGGCCCAAAGACACCGACACTGTCATGAAAGCAGTATGACCAACGTGATCGGGCCCCATACTGGTCGAATTCGGAGCAGAGGCCAACAATAGGGAAGCATTCTGCGACGTAGTAAAGAAAGTCCTCGGCAAAACTCAACTATAGCCTTGCTCAAGCCGATGGCAACGATCGAAATAAGAGACGTTGACGTTGCGTCGTCTGGCCAAGGTAAAAGAATCCATCAAAAAGGAGTAAGCTAGGGTGGGCAAGATCAAAGCAAGGCTGACACTAGAAAACCAAAGGGGACAACGTGTCGCCATCATTGACTCGACCGAAAAAGACGCCAAACGATTTCTGAATAAGAGCAAAATAAGATTAGGGTGGCTTGTCTGCAGGATACTCCAAAGAGCAGCGCCTACCCAATTGTTCAAATGCCTTGGCTATGGGCACACGGCATAAGTATGCAAAGGACCGGATAGGAGTTCCGTATGTTACAAATGCGGTGAAATGGGACATAAAAAGAAAGAGTCTACAAAGGGAGCACAATGTATTCTTTGCAAGGATGCCGTCCATGACTGGATTTTAGAATGAGGGCAATATCGGGTTTCCCAGGAAGCCTTAGCGAAGGCAAAATCAGAGCTTTGATGACCCGTCTCTTACAGCTGAACCTATACCGCGGTTCAACCGCTTAAAATCTGCTTGAGCAGTTTGTGAGGGACTGAAAGACGACTTTTTGCTGCTGAGTGAGCAACACCATGATAAAAGTTCAGCATCATGGTATCCTGATGAAACTAGCACCGCCGCCATCTTGGCTCAATATATTAATTTCTAGGCGGAGAGTTATGGATGGTGCTCAGGGAACACATTCTTTTGTGTGTACCTAACGCCGAATGAATCGATATCATCTTTCCAAGCCAAGCCTAATGCTTTGGAGAGCACTGTCTTCAACGCTAATACAATCGAATGGGGCATGCTTCAAGCAGTTCCGAAGGCGAATAAATCCTAGAAATGATGACCAGGATGGCGCTCGTCATACTAAACACTGGAAACACGCCAACTTACCATAACGGATGTGATATTCGCCACTGAGTCCGTTGCACGGAGGATACACAATTGAAAAGCATTGGGAGACTACTCAGCCAGTGATCATCAGTGCATTCTGCTTGAGATCATTGATGTTCTCTTCCGAAGTCGGTGCTCTGGACCTTCTAGAATTGGGTGGAATACCGGAAGGATGGTGGAATGTGTTCCGCTGCAGGGTGATTTACAAGGGACTCAACTAAGAGCATCATCACGATTGCTATGCTCCGTCGGAAACCCCAGTATCCTAATGGGCGACTGAAATCACTGAAAGGCAAAGGGAGTCTCATAAGCTTCGGCGTGAGGCTCAACGGGCGTGGAACTGTGATGAAGCATGCAACCGGGTAGCAGCATATAAGTCAGCCAGGAAATGCCTTCCCAAATTGATTAACACCAGTGAGGCTCGCTGTAGGCAAGATCTACCCGACAATGTGAACAAGGATCCATGGGGCCTTGGCTACAAGCTAGTTATGCGGAAGCTTGGTGCCCTACAGAAGCTTTGCATACATGAGGTGGAAAAGATGGACGAGATAGTGCGGGCATCCTTCACCGCCCACCTCGTCCGTGTTGACGCTGTCCATTGTGAAACAGTAGTTGAGTGTCCACTCTTTACATAGCCGGAACTGGAAGAGGCAGTCATTTCACTGAAAGTGGAGAAATCTCCAGGTGCAGATGGTATTCCAGCTGAGGTGTTGCTAGATATCTATCACGTTCAATACATTCCTAGGATATGGGGTTTTTCCGGTACGATGGAAGGTGGCGAGGTTCGTGCTGATCAGGAAAGGGAAGGAAAATCCCAGACTGCCGTATATATATTGCCCGTTATGCATGCTAGACTCTGATGGGAAAATGCTAGAGAAACTCATCAAGGGGAAACTCACTCAGTGAGACCAAAGGAAACATGGTTCCTCTTCCCCTCTCCCCTCCCGCTAGAAGAGAGATCCCCAGCTTGAAGGCACCTCACGGCGTAACAAAACGAGACCTGGCCCGAGGTTATGCGTCAAATGGTTCTAGGCTGGGCACGCAGGTTGACAGGGGAGATGTTTAGTGGGTATTCCAGTCGCCTTCTTGCGAGCATGGGAGTCCCACACCCGTGCGTAAATGGCATTCACCTCCCAAACACAAAAAAAGGGGGAAACTACTGCCGCGATTCATGCTGCTAGGTATCTATCTCTTCAGCAGTACGGCTGTAGAGCAGAGCGTTCCACCGTTGGTGCGATTGCAGAGGTGGTGAGCGCAGTCCGAAAGGCAGAAGTATACAGATCGTCGTGTTGGTGATACTGGACGCTAGGAATGCCCTCATTCCCGTTAGGTGGGTGGGTATTCTGGATACTCTGGGAAACCGTTTTCAAGTCCCAGAATATCTAATGCGGCTTTTAAGCTACTACCTGAAGGACAGAAGCCAGCTTTACGATACGACACAAGCCCAGCAAAGGATGGCAGTTACATCGGATGTTGCCCAGGGATCTATGCTTGCTCCAGATTGTGGAACGTGTCTTACAACGGGCTACTGAGACTGGAGATGCCAAACGAGTCATGCTTGATCGGCCATAGGGATGATGTTTTACCTCTGGTCGCTAGATGCACCATTGAACAAGCGCAAGTTAGGCTAGGTATGCTCATGCGCCGAGCTAGCGACTGAATGATTGCTCGCAATTTCAGTTTAGCACGGGAGAAAACTGAAGTGGCCATCCTTAGAGTAAGGATGATCAGTATTGGAGACGTACTAATTGAATCGAAGCTAGCGGTAAAGTACCTGGGAATACTGATCGACTCAAAGATGAGTTTCTCTGAGCAAATCAGAGCAACGGCTGAGAAGATGGCTTCAGGAGTATCGGCTCTTATTCGGCTTTCGACTTTCATCAAGAAGACGCCTCTTGATGAGTGCTGTAGGCTCAGTGCTACTGTGCGGAGCAGAAATATGGGGCAACGCTCTCAGGAAGTATAGTAGGTATACCGAAAACCCTTGGCACAGGTACAGAGAAGAGGAGCACTGATGGTAGCGTCTTCGCATCCGACAGTCTCTGATATTATAGTCGCGGTGATGTTCGAACCGATTGACAATAGAAGCCAGGTGACATATTATGTTCGGCAGTCCTCAAATGTAAAAGGGACTCACAGCAGCCGGGGATGTTGCGCCTGGGGGATTGCTTCCCTGAAAATTTCTTTTCCCCTCTCCCCACCTGCTAGAATAGGGATCCCCCAGCTTGAAGGCACCTTACCGTGGAACAAAACGACACCTAACCTAAAGTAATGTGTCTAACTATTGCAGGCTAGGCTCTCGGGTTGACAGGGGAGGTATTTAGTGGGTAGTTTAGTCGCTTGCGAGTACAAGTGTCCCAATCTCTGTGTGTAAAGGAAACTCACCTCCCACCAACAAAAAAATGATACATGACTCAAACGACGAAGGAAGAACACTTCAGTCCCATAAAACTTGACCGTAGGAGACTTTGAATTTGAATGACGAGATTGTACGCCAAATCAATGCCGCAGATAAAACGTATTTCTCCATATTCCATATTTTTAGGTCAAGAGTTACGCACATGCAAAATAACCTCCGTATTTATAAATCACTATTCAAATCAATGGTATGGAAGTGAAACATGGTATCTGACGCGCGAATTTGAAAAGGCAGTAGTTATATTTGAACGCAAAGTGCTTCGAAAAATCGACGGCCCAGCGAAACAGGGAACAGAGTGGAGACTACGTTGAAATGATGAGTTGTATCAACTGCTTTACGAACTACCTGTATCCACTTGCGAAAAGCTAGTAGTAGTAGAAAAAATGGAAGAAAACCGTTTATCCAAAGAACGCTAAAGGGTAAAGCATAAGGTAGACATCGAGTCGGAAGATTAGAACTCAATCTAAAGACAGGATAGAAGCTGAAAGCAGATCCTTACTGCAAGGGATCATCTGGCGAATGATGCTGCTAGAGTACTGATGATTGGTAGTGATCAGTCCTAGAGGACAAGGCCAAGTTTGGGATGTTGCGACATAGATGGTGATGATTTCAGCATACTACTAGTTGCTATCAAACTATAAATAGTATAAATACAACCACTTAAAAATGCACATATTTAGATGTACTTTACCAATAGTTCAGCTCCTTCTTTGACAATAGCAGAAAACATGTCTGGGAAAATTTCGTTGGTGGTATTGCCGCACTTATAAAAAGACTGGATATTTTAATAAAATTGCAATTTTTTTAATAAAATTGTTTTTATTATTTACATCCAATATTCTAATTACATTAGACTAAAAAAATAATATAAAATACGGTGAAACTTACCACGGGCTTGATTCAACATGAATACGCGTTTGAGTTGATAAAGTTGAATTTAAGCTATATCCATATACATGACATAAAGTCCAATCAATCAAGAAGAGCGTTTGGATCACATAACATACATATCAAGCATGAAACTTTGAAAGAGTACAGCACCAATCTGGTACTGGCCAGTAATAAAATTATGATATTAGCGACATTTTAAAAGAATAACTTTATAGCTGAACATGATTTTCCAAATATCAGCGATATCTTTATGTGGTGAATGAAGAAAGGAACTACCAATATTCATGCTGGATTACAGATAATAATATTGTGCAACAAATAATATGAAAACATTCTCAAATATTAGGAACTAAAAATTTTTTTGATACTGAATGCTGGCAAGGGATATAAAAACAAAAGTGGAAGGTGTAAAACAAATACCTTCTACCACTTGCGAGAAAGTATTCACCTAGAAATCAGGAAACTTTCAGAAGTTTTAATAATAGTAGTAAGAAATGTGGCTTGTCAATATATAAATTCAGATCGACGGCCCTACTTGTAATAGCAATTGCAGATGTATTTATCGCAATGTATCAATCTTTTAACTTGCTAATAGAAATTTGCTTTTGCTCTAGCACTACATCCCCTTTTGAGCGCTCGCTTAGAGATGGTTAAAGTATCTCATTATCTTAATTGAATGTGTCAGGACTCGAAAAGTTGATATGGACAGTACCACGCTTTGTTTGTATGTACGTCCACCCAACTGCGATACGTTCTGATGTCAAACCATAACGAATCATAACTGAAAGGGTTTATATTCCGTCCGAAGAATCACTCATACACTAATAGAAACAATGTAACAATAACAGACCAATTTTAAGGTCACTCTGCCAAGGTTGGAAAACCAGGAATAATAATAATCGAAAATAGGATCAGTGGAGATCTAGTAGAACATTTTTTACAATCTGAGGATGTTACATTGTATTTGACAAAACAGCTGACCCATATAGGATTAGCTGGCATTGAAAGGCGACATAATGCTATTGTTGAAATGTTTAGAGCGTTTGTTATCGTTAAACCAAAGATTTCTGTCAAGAAGTTTATTGAAACAGCTCTAAGATATTTAACGAAAGATGAAACTAAACCGTAAAATATACTTGTCACGACGTACGATGTACTAAAACTAATTTGAGGAAAACAAAAGCAACTTCCAGTGAAGCAAAAACTTTTTATATTGGTATAAACAGTTTTTTTTTACTGTAGGAAAGTGAAGGCCATTTTCACCCTGATTTTGGGTCTCTCAAAAAAAGACAAAATCAATGCCAAAAGTGCTTTATTCCATACTATTCGTAATAAATTTTTAAAGAATATAAAGCAAATTCCAAACAATAAAAATACTAAAACTTAATGGCCCAAATAGCTCCCTAAACTTATACGTTATCAATCAAAAATAACGTAGATATTATTTTTAAATTTTAATTCATTTTTAACTAAAAAATAAAATTTTATGATTTGATTGGAAAAAGGAGAAAAAAACTTATCAGCACTATTCAAAAATTATTTATAATTGCAACATAGCAGTGAACTTTTATCCTATACTTACTATGTTATAAGGTAATTTTAATCAAATTCAATCAAAAAACTTTATCTTATACTACTATAATGCTAACATAATATTCCTAACCTAACCGTTAAAACTTATATCTAAATGTAATATAAATGTAACATATACCTATCCTAAATATTGAAGTCTATGCAACTTTTAACACAAATAAACAACACCACTTAATGTAGCAATAATGAGCTGAAACTCAAAAACTAAGTAACGGAAAACAACAAACAAACACAACTTAGACATTGTCATTCAGCCACCAATACCTAGATTCCTCCGTCTCAGCCCGACCAGCATTAACGAATCTAGCAAATGTGTATCTCCATTGGAATTGTTAAATAATTTTACAATACCCTACTAAAATCGCGTCCTGTCTGTCCGTCTGTCTATCTGTCCGTCCGTGTGTCACACCACTTTTTCTCGCAAACTACTTAAGCTAGACACATAAGATTTTGTAAGTGAGTGTAAAGTGATGCCCTCTTCAAAGTTTCATCACAAAAAAAATTATAAGGTGTTCAATGGGGGTCTCCCCATATAGCGGAGTTGCCCTCGAAAAAAAATGTTTCATCGCATGTAAGCAATATGGGTATCAAGTGAAAGGTCTTAATGAGAACTTTTCAAAACAGGTCTTAAAATGACAAAGTTTGGTTTGAGGGGTGCAGAGGAAAGGGAAATCTACGAAAATTTTGTGTGACTTCTGACCCGGAAAATCTGAAAAAAAAATCACAAAGGTGAGCACAAGCGCAACAAATACCTCAGAAGTCGAAATTCGATCAATTTCGTTAATAATAGTACATTTAATAAATTTTACGTTTTTGCCTACAAAATCAAAACGGGACCTTTAAATTTCCCAAAAACTACAATTTAAGTTTTATGAAAGTAATTGCATGTGTTCTGAAAATTTCACAATAATCGAACAATAAACAGTTAAGTTATAGCCGATTGAATATTTAACAATTACAGCAACATTAACACGTGATACTAAGGACATACACGTTTTCAACGGACCTAGCCACTATAAATATGTAAGGATTTTGATAAAAATTTAAGAAATGGTTTGTAATATTGATGTGTTATCATGACTAATTAAACAACGGGGTCAAAATACTTGAAACAAAATGGCGGCGAATACAAAAATATAATAACCATAATAATTGTTAAATATTCAATCGGCTATAACTTAACTGTTTATTGTTCGATTATTGTGAAATTTTCAGAACACATGCAATTACTTTCATAAAACTTAAATTGTAGTTTTTGGGAAATTTAAAGGTCCCGTTTTGATTTTGTAGGCAAAAACGTAAAATTTATTAAATGTACTATTATTAACGAAATTGATCGAATTTCGACTTCTGAGGTATTTGTTGCGCTTGTGCTCACCTTTGTGATTTTTTTTTCAGATTTTCCGGGTCAGAAGTCACACAAAATTTTCGTAGATTTCCCTTTCCTCTGCACCCCTCAAACCAAACTTTGTCATTTTAAGACCTGTTTTGAAAAGTTCTCATTAAGACCTTTCACTTGATACCCATATTGCTTACATGCGATGAAACATTTTTTTTCGAGGGCAACTCCGCTATATGGGGAGACCCCCATTGAACACCTTATAATTTTTTTTGTGATGAAACTTTGAAGAGGGCATCACTTTACACTCACTTACAAAATCTTATGTGTCTAGCTTAAGTAGTTTGCGAGAAAAAGTGGTGTGACACACGGACGGACAGATAGACAGACGGACAGACAGGACGCGATTTTAGTAGGGTATTGTAAAATTATTTAACAATTCCAATGGAGATACACATTTGCTAGATTCGTTAATGCTGGTCGGGCTGAGACGGAGGAATCTAGGTATTGGTGGCTGAATGACAATGTCTAAGTTGTGTTTGTTTGTTGTTTTCCGTTACTTAGTTTTTGAGTTTCAGCTCATTATTGCTACATTAAGTGGTGTTGTTTATTTGTGTTAAAAGTTGCATAGACTTCAATATTTAGGATAGGTATATGTTACATTTATATTACATTTAGATATAAGTTTTAACGGTTAGGTTAGGAATATTATGTTAGCATTATAGTAGTATAAGATAAAGTTTTTTGATTGAATTTGATTAAAATTACCTTATAACATAGTAAGTATAGGATAAAAGTTCACTGCTATGTTGCAATTATAAATAATTTTTGAATAGTGCTGATAAGTTTTTTTCTCCTTTTTCCAATCAAATCATAAAATTTTATTTTTTAGTTAAAAATGAATTAAAATTTAAAAATAATATCTACGTTATTTTTGATTGATAACGTATAAGTTTAGGGAGCTATTTGGGCCATTAAGTTTTAGTATTTTTATTGTTTGGAATTTGCTTTATATTCTTTAAAAATTTATTACGAATAGTATGGAATAAAGCACTTTTGGCATTGATTTTGTCTTTTTTTGAGGGACCCAAAATCAGGGTGAAAATGGCCTTCACTTTCCTACAGTAAAAAAAACTGTTTATACCAATATAAAAAGTTTTTGCTTCACTGGAAGTTGCTTTTGTTTTCCTCAAATTAGTTTTAGTACATCGTACGTCGTGACAAGTATATTTTACGGTTTAGTTTCATCTTTCGTTAAATATCTTAGAGCTGTTTCAATAAACTTCTTGACAGAAATCTTTGGTTTAACGATAACAAACGCTCTAAACATTTCAACAATAGCATTATGTCGCCTTTCAATGCCAGCTAATCCTATATGGGTCAGCTGTTTTGTCAAATACAATGTAACATCCTCAGATTGTAAAAAATGTTCTACTAGATCTCCACTGATCCTATTTTCGATTATTATTATTCCTGGTTTTCCAACCTTGGCAGAGTGACCTTAAAATTGGTCTGTTATTGTTACATTGTTTCTATTAGTGTATGAGTGATTCTTCGGACGGAATATAAACCCTTTCAGTTATGATTCGTTATGGTTTGACATCAGAACGTATCGCAGTTGGGTGGACGTACATACAAACAAAGCGTGGTACTGTCCATATCAACTTTTCGAGTCCTGACACATTCAATTAAGATAATGAGATTTAAGAATCTCTATATTAGTCAAGTTTTGATATGCAGAATATATTGTTTGATTTACTAATTGTTTTACAATACCCTTCTGGCAGGAGCACTCTCCTGCTACTTCAACTTGTTTTAACTTAATTTTAAGGGACATTTTTTTATGTCCAAAAACACAAATGCTTCTAGAGAAACCAAGCCAGTAGCGAGGCAAATCGCGATATGCTCGTCTGTACGGTGGCACGGCTGCGAAATCCAGGGGTTTTCACTTACAGATCTTGCAATATCATTCCGAAGAAGTTTCAATATGAAGATATCGACTCTCGTCACTTTAGCATTTTGATAAATTTTTCTATTCGATATATAGTGCTTTCACACCGTGTTAGGGTTTCCGTACGAATCAGTACATGCACGAAGACAGTTCCTTTCGAAAACTCTTAATCTTTTCACAGTACTCGCACTCTGGTTCTACCAGATCTGACATCCACATGTCGAAACTGGTCTAACCAGGGTCTTGTAACAGATAACTTTGAGCTTTTGATCAATGTATCTGGAATGAAAGAGTCATCGAAGAGTCATGACTACTTTTTAGGCTTTACTCAGTATGATTTCGACATGTTCAGTATAGTACAGATACCGATCAAGATTAACACCGAGGTATCAAACACAAGATTTATGTGGAACCCGTTCTAAACTACCCTCACCAGCCATAATATGGAAATCGTTCCAATTACATTTCAGGTCTTGACTGATCTCTGTAGCGCTATCCAGAATAAAATTGTTTTGCACTTCTGCGCATTGATTTCCATTCGCCAGTTGTCGTCATACAGCTGCAAACCGTTAAACATTTCATGAATATTTCTCTGAACTATTGTAGCTTTTCAGTCTGTCGCGTTTATGATCAGATCAGCAGCAAACGCTACCAATGATCTCGTTGGCGAGACATTAAAGTTAAAGCCGTTCAATAGGTTGTGAATGAATATTGAGAAAAGCAGGGGCGCAGTAACTGTTCCCTGCTATAGACCATTCAAGATATTGAAGTCGCGCAACGCGTCAGATTTCCATCATTTACAAAAACTTATTTCCATTTAACATATTGCACATCATGGTGAAAAGGTATTTTGGGAACCTGTCCTGAAGGGGTTTAAAAATTAGTCCACCCAACCACATCGTACCGAAGGCTTTCTCCATACCAATGAGACACGCTCCGACACATTCTCTGTTGCTTAGTTTCCAACAGACTTCGGAGCATACTTTTGTTACCACATGTCTGGTCGAATGCCTGGCATCAACACATATTTCTCAATGTGGACGTTTAATGCTTTGTTTAATATCACTTCAAACACCTTGCTGATGTTAGGCAGCAAGCTGATTGGGCGAAAGCTTTTAGTGCATGAACATTCTTTTCCTTTCTTTAAGGTTAGAAATACCCTAGCCTTTTTCCACTCATTTGGGAAAAATGAACTGCTCAACATGTTGTTGAACTACATGCAATTATTCCTAATAGTAACCTCAGGCAAATGTCGGAGAACTTTATTTGGAGTGCCATCAGTAACACATGATTTCTTGTTGTTTATCCTGCCAACTATGAAGCACAAGTCTTCATAGCTGACAAAATAATCAATAAGACTCAAGCTCAGTATGAGGTAAGGTGTTAATGTTTCATTGAAATGAAGAATCGATTCACCGTTCAGGCTTGATTTGAAGTCGGAAACTTTTGCTTCAACGACCACTGAATGTATTTGGTTCCCTCTCTCAGTCTTTGATAGATGGTTCAATTCAAAATGAATTCCAATCAGAGCAAGTTTCTGCAACTCATCACATATAATCCTGTTTCCATTTCTATCCGTATTTTCTATTTCGATACGAGTTCTATCAGGAGGATTTGTCTCATCACTTGCGACTAAAAGATTAATGCCTTCATTCGAAACTTCTTACGGAATATGCAATTAACTTTCGCGAAAGCCCCATCTGGGTCCTTTGGGCTAATACCCCGCAGTTTTTCCGCCCATTGACTGCTGACCTCGCTCCTGAAGTATGAACGGATTAAATTCTGGAGATTCTTGAGGTGTAATCTCAGCAAACTCAACGAGGGATGGTTTTTGTCAAAAAATCGCCGAAACATATTGTTGACGTATGTGAGAAGTAAGCTTTTCAATATTTTCAACCTTGCAATGGCTGGTATTTCACATCCTTCCATATTATTTCGATGTTTGATCTTGAAAACTACTTGCGCAATTGTTTCCAACGACAGCTTCTCTTACTTCGACAAATAAAGATCGATTTCATCGTAAGTTAGAATCCTCTGATTAGAAATCATTGAACATGAGTTGGCGTCATCAGAAGTAGAACATTGCTCCTGGTAATCTATATTAACCTTCTTTGGAAACTTACCCTAATCCGTTTTTTTAATTCAACCCATGATTTTCATGTTGAAATGGAATGAGGAAGACATCATCTCTTTGATGATTAATTTCTATTACGATTGCATTATGGTCGCTATCAAAAGGAAGCACCTGCAGTTTCTGTTGAGGACTATTAAATATAAATTCAAGTTTTGCATCAGCAATGCAGAGATCCAAATATGAATTTGTCTTAGGGTTTATTGGAAACCCTAACCCATATAGATTGCACCTGTATTTCAAACAAAGGATTGAGCTCCTATTGACCAGCTGTATAGACAGAGATAACGAAGAGATTATTCCCACCTGGCAGTGAAATTTTCATAACGGATACTTCAAGAATTCCAAGTTTTTGAATTCAACTTTTTCAGCATTCTGGAAACAATAGGGTCTTCTCACCAATATCGCCGTGTCGTTTCTTTAGAATTCAAAATCCTTAAATGTCATTGAGTGCCATGGATTGAGGTGGGGCTTCGGTGAGAAGCATGATGTTAATCTTTTGCTGTCAATGAATATAATTAGGTAGTCATGTCGATGTAGAGGAACAATGTAGTTGACGTTGTTCGAAATGAGGCGAAGCCTATCCATGGAAAGGTGACTGGATGAGAAGTTATTTTGAGACATTTGAAAGATCTAAACGCAGAAAAACAAAGTTAATTTTTAAGTCACATTTATTGAATTACTCCGATGAAGAATTAAGTTGCTAGTAAACTTTGGGAAGTAGCTTATTATTGCCACTTACGTTATCTACATTATTTGCAGCATTTCCTGCTGATCCTCTAGCGGCGAGTGGAAATGATACTCCGTGCTTTAGAAAGTTGGAAGGTATGACACTACGGTGTACTTATGTTTGCTTTAGAATAAATTTTTCTTTTGTATACCGGGGGCATCCTCGATATCATGCTACATGACCAAAAAACACCGAAGTTAATGCATTATAAATTTTGTTTATGTTCCACCTGAGCCAATTTGCACTCACTGGGAGCATGAACGTCTTTGCATTTGACGCACCAATGGTGCATGGCACAGTTCTTTGACATCGATAACACAAATCTTTGACATCGATAACACTGGTTGAATTCTCTTTTCTGGAGGTGTTCCCACCTCACCACTATGAAATTCAAGTACTTTATTTGTAGGAGGGCGCTTGGACTGCTTTTATTTGTAATTTGTAGCTGGGAAATTTTTCCTTTTTAGGTTTGAATTTTATTATTATTATATTATTGTATTTATTTTGCATATTTATATATTCCAACCTGTGAATCTTTCACGAGCTCCCATTTTCCACTTTGTCTTATTTTTACTGATCAATGTTGATGTTGGTCTCCCTCGTGCGGCTGAATTTTCATGCTGTTAAAAGGCGTTCACTGAGAATTGCATTCTTCACATCATCATTTTCTGAACATTCAGAAAATTCATAATCAAATACTGATTGCTCAGAGACGTGGTCGTCTTCGGAAGAACCACTGCCGTCAAAATCATCACCGCTGTCTTCAGCCAACAAACGATTACGCACACTAGAACGCAGATTATATTCCATATTGCTTTAAAAAAAAATAAAAATACTTTCAAACTTTTTTTTGTCTTTTTGAATTAATCTATCCATTTATAAAGTAAAAAAAATCAATTTTTACCTCAAAATTGACGTTGAGTACACGATGGGGTCAAATTGACCCCAGGCTGATTTCAAAGGTTTCTCAATAATAACTAACGTCTCTGAAAGGTAAACAAACTATGTAAACTTATAGTCAAGACACTAAAATATACTTAGAAGCCCATAATACTCTCACTCCCCCGCAGGCCTAGGCACTGCAATCGGTCAAAGTAGCGTCTGGGGTCGAATCGACCCCATGTGTTCTCGGAGGGTTAATAAAAAAATACTTGATGCTTTTTATCCTTCTTATAATATGTCATTTTAAGGGGAACCAGTTTAAAATCTTCAATGACAGACAAAGTTTAATACCATTTCTGAAATTTCCTTAAGATTCTGAACACACCAACTACCGATATATTTGGAATTTATGGAAAGGTCTAGATAATTTTAAAGTTTGTATCTTCGCATTAACATATATTTTTGCTACCACAACTCTTCAGTGTGAATTCAGCTGGAACTTTGTCATGAAATCTCGATACTTATAAAATGTTTCCGAAGTATTATTTACAACTTAATTTTCTGATTGTATTTTCTCGGTATACTTTTATTGTTAAGAAACAGAAATCCACAAAACACAGTATTTTTATCAAAGTTGGTTGAATGTCTTATTCCTAAGTATATTTTACTCTTACTGCACTTGCAAAGAATCGCGCTTCGACTGAACTCCTGTAGGCCCCAGTTTCACTCACAGCAGACGGCTGTGCGTGCCTGCTTGCTTTGCGCTGAACGCTCACTCAACCACCAAGTAGTTCACTTTATGTAAACCAAAATTCAGCATTATGGAAGCATTCACTCCCCCTCATCATGCCACACAGGCCGAAATAGCTGCCTGTTGCCAATCGCTAAGCATTCAATAGGATTGCGCTTTAACACTTATTCCTATTGGATTCCATATATTTTCACTGTTAAAATACGTTAAGACCCCTGTACTCTTACAAAAGCTTGAAGACATGTTTGCCGAGTCAAACTTTACAATCATTTCATTCAACGACTCATTCATTAAAACAAATTAAATTATTGATCCTGAGGAATAAGTATACTAAAAACATAGTAAGGAACAACTGAAAGTGGAAAAAATGCTGTCGAACATAAACTTAAAAATAGACATAGGATACATTAACTGAAATAATATATAAAATATAGTTCGTTTCAAAAATTTTCGAAGACATTATTTTTCAGAAACTTAAGAAAACATGTTATGAGTTCTCTGACTATTTTTCAATAGTACTCGTATATTAGCTACGAGTGCAAGATATGTTTAAGCACTGATATACATATGTTATATAGTACGATCACCCTTAGCTTTGATAACGGCTTCTTTCCTTGTGGGCATATATACTTGTGTTAATAAAATTTTAATTTTCACCTAATCTCGCAAAAGTTTTTGAAAGATACGTAGAATAGAATTTGGAAAAGGATAAACTTCCGATTTTAAGAATCTTCAGGCAGTTGAAGAAATAAATACTGTAACAGGGAACAATGGGCTGGCACCAGTGCAGAAAAAAGGACTCTAAGAATAGCATCCACATATTCAACAGTCGCTGATTCAACGGTGCTGGTCATTCGGAGCTGGGGGACCACTTTTTGAATAATCTCTTTACCCTCACGTTTGAGGATTGATTCCCCCAACTTGCTGTGCTTTACGATATAGCAAAATAAGTCCTAGCTTGAACAAATGTGTCAAATGGTTCCAGGCTTGTTCTGAGGGCAGGGCGAGTATTTAGTAGGTGGTCCGGATGCCTTGTGCATCTACGTGTCATATACTTAGAGCCACGATAGCCTTTTTTTCCTATCATCAAAAAGTGAGACACCTGAATTCAAAAATTTAAGGAAAAAACCCTTATTGTCATTATATGCTTTAAGTTGAACCAAACAAACAATTTTCGTGGGATTCTTATACAAATTTTAAATATATTGTATAAAGTAAATATGGGAACTATTCCTTGAAATGTATATCCTTGTCTTTTCTTTATTCATTATTTTCCTAAGTTTATGGAAGAAATTAGTTATTTTATGCACTAAGCATTTGAATTTATAGAGTAGAATTGTTTACTTTAAGTCTTTTAGCTCCATAGTCAACAGTAAACTTTACTTTAGAGCACATTTTAACACCATTTCTATGGAAACTCGAACATTTTAAGAAATTTACATACAGCAACATCAGTTACATCTGTACCATATATCTATAATTAATTCAATAGCATGGAAAATTTATTCATACATATATCTATTAATTTCCTTAAAAACATAACGCAAAAAATATTCCGTAAGTGAATGTCAAGAAAGGATGATTTTGTGCAACGCGTAAAACAAACCAGAACATTGTATTATCACAAGTTCATGGTATCCATCTTCATTTTCCACTTGAAATTTCTCAGTAGTGTCCAGGCAAAAGCGATCAAAATGAGAGATGTTTAAATAAATTGCAGTTATTGCGCGGGTCCAGTCATGATGATATGGATGCAGCACGTTCTTAAGGATTTGCTGATATTTTTCGATGCAAAATACTGTGAAAATGCTGTGTTAGTTATCGGGCATGCATTTCAATGCAAGGGTTGTCAAGTGTCCGCCAAACTCCTTGTTTTTAAAATACGCCACCGTAGAAATCGTTTTGGGCTCATCAATTTTGAAAGTGCCGATGTTAAAGTCCAGAGAGTTCCATAAAAAATGTTCATTGGAAATAGTTTCGAAAGAGCTAGGTCCATATTTAAGGATTTTCAGCAAATGTTTCTCTTGGTAAGCCCTGGTGTCCAGCAATTGACAAACAATTTCTTCGACCGCATTTGCAACAATCAACTGAAAAAATAATATCTAATATCTGAACGATCATGTGGTCTTAAATTATTGTTATTGACATGATGAGCCAATAGATAATATCAGACATGTCACTTGAACTGGCTTCGATGACTGGATACTTGCTTGCCAATATGCATTGCCAGCAGCTTCACGGGACCATCCAGCAAGCTGGTTACTTGTGAAGTCTTCCTTTTACGAGCATTTCGAATGCTATTCAAATGTTGGCCACTTCTCAATGTTGTTGGTGTTTCGCGTAGCCATTCCGCGAGTTGCTGTTGTTGCTTGTGCTTTGGCTGTTGCATGACTTGTTGTCGAAGGAGACCATTTCTTTTTTGAGCATTGCTATGCAAATTTATCCATTTTATTGCCACCGCTGCTGTTGTTGTAACTGCTTCTGAATGCTGATATTTTCTGGATTGCTTGTTTTGTTCTGTCTTTTTTCCCTCAAAAGTCCCAAGTTGGTTTTATGTAGCGTATGAGATTCCGCTACTATGGATGATATGTCTCAAGTGCTCGTATCGATCGTCCTAATGCATACTCATCTTCCTCGTGAATATTGTGAATAGGTGCTTCTTGTGCACGATTGTGTGTTCATGAGAGTAACACGTATCTATACTCAGTATTGATTTCATTTCACATCGTTGCTATCTATTTATTCTTGCAAATTTTAACTTGAACTTTTTCTTGACTTTTCCTTCTTACTTCTTTACTACTTTGGATACTTTGACTATCTGTCCAAAGCCACTTGACGGCCAATGTTATGTAGTATATTCGCTCTTGCTTCGGTTGCGATGTAGCTACTGCTGCTGTTGCTAAAACGATTAAATGACTGACTCAAAAACGATGGTTTATGCAAATTTCCCTTGAACAGAACATTGCCTGTTTTAGTGCATTCAATGACATATGAGTAACCTTTGAGATCACACTTGGCGATTTAGCTCGATTGATACGAATTATGGAAATTCTGTTCACAAGTATAACAACTGGCAGCACATACACACGTTTGTTGGCAGTGATCTGGTAGCCTTGCTTCAGTCGTTTATGGGAGAAAAGTAGTGCTTGCTTTTGGAAACGATGGGTGGCATGGGATAGTGGTTAATAATTTCAAATGCTAATCGTAAATGTGACATTAGAAAGGAAAGTAGAACTGTGTGAAATTTTCGACCAAAGAGTACTAGAAAAGTTTGAAAATTTACATCCTTAAGATTTTAAGGATCTTAAAATTTAAATATTTAACCATTGAACTCAAAACAGTGAGTTAGGAATGATGGTATTGCTTAGGCTTCTTTGAATAATATTATTCTTTGTACCGGCCTTATTTATAGTTACTTTCCTTACAGTACATTTACAACATTGTTGAAACCATTCCTAAACCGAGCCCCACTTAAATATTTTACGATCAAACCACACGGTCTCGGCGAAAACTATTCTACCTCTCCGTAAAACATAAACTATATATGGATGTCCGAACAAAAAACAAACCCTAATCCACCATAGCTCTCATTCTCATCTCATATAGGTTCGTTTCCTGAATCGTAAAAAAATTTTCTATGGACTGTAAGTGAAACTGCACACGTTTCTAATCATTATCCGCAAAGTTGCATAGTGCAACAGTACCGTACCGTACTCATATATGTACCTTTTTTTGCTTTTGCAACAACTTAGCGTAGCAGTTGCAGTTAAGGACCAGAACACAATTTCAGTTCGAAATACTTAAGTTTATTACGTATCATCACTAGCCGTTTGTTTCTTTGACTTGGATGGAAACAGATCGTAACTCTTTGACGCTTTCTTCTCCTTTAGGGAGTTTACAGATAGCAAAGCATGCAACACAAAATCGATAACCGTAAATTATTTTTGCAATAAAATTTTTCCTTTACGTGTATTAAGATTACTTTAGCCTGAAAATTATTTTTAAGATGTGATCTTTGACCTGAATTTTATGGTTAAATGGAGTAGTTTTGTTAGAAAGCAGAGCGGTATCTGATTTCATGGGCATGACACTTGCAATGCATGCATTTTATTAATATATATTTTATTGAAATTTGCATACTGAGTTGAAAATCTGAAAGTTACCTAGATTATTGTTAAAAGTAAACTGAAATAAAGAGTTTCAGACTAGCAAACTTTTGTTCTTTGGTGGTAGTGATATTATATTCGACTATGAAGGGATTTCTTTAAGTTTTCAAGACATAATATTATTGTATTTAGGTACTTAAAGGCGTTCCATTTACCAATAGGAGGAGGGGGTAGGAAGATTGTATATGCCCATACTGGATGTTAAAATGAGTTAAGCATTTGTTTTCGAGTAAATAATTGGCGGTTAACCTCATAATGTGAGATGAAAAACCTTTTCGTATGGAGGGATTCGGTATGCAATTCAAACTTTAGATAAGAAATTTTGTGAGAAATTTGGTTTGTATTACCTACTTAGGACTTTGTAAAATAAATTTGATGAATATTTACTAGTTTTTTGTTCTGTCTGTTACTCTCTCGATCCATCTCTCCGTTTGGCTCAGAAACTATAGAATCTATAGTCAAACTTAGTGGAATAGCCATGAGAAGTGGTATCTCGAAAATTTCCATCCTTCTTGAAATTTTAAAAGTTTCAAGAGAGTCTTCTCATGGACTAAAGAAAAACTCAGCAAATTTTTATCAAAGGTAGTAAGGTAGGTTATCAAATAAAGGGTTCTGACTCAAACTTTCAGAACGTAAAATTTAAAAGCAGTCTCTAAATCAGAAATTACAGGAGAAAAAAAAACTTCTGAAAGTTTGTGTTTCTCGCTTTCTTCTGAATTGAACACATTTTGGACTGCAAATCTGAAAAAATGGACTGTCCGAATGAGATTCACCGATGGATTATAATACTCTTTTAGCTTCTAACGATTAATTATTTATTTGCTGACAAGTAACGAACTAAGAAAACTGTGCTTCCCTATAAACAATTTATGCTATTTTTTATTTGGTAACATTACAAACTATTTTAAAATACAATGCAAACATTGTACAAAAAATCGATTGCTACAAGTATAGCCCAAGAGAAACAAAAAAAAAAAATGTTTTGCCTTTATTTACGTTTTTGTAAAATAATTTAAACAACCCTACTAAAATTGCAAACTGTCTCTCCGTCTGTCTATATGTTCCAGCATCACAGCAAGTTCCTCGCAAACCATATAAGATTGAAAGATAAAATTTGACAAGTAGTTGAAAAACCTACCATTTTCAATGTTTAAATACAAAAATGGTAGACGGACCTACGCTCATGTCAGAAGGGTTTTGTACTCAACTTACAAAATGCAATCACCAGCAACGAATAATATTGTTACATGTACAAATAATTCTGCGAGCTACTGTCGCAATTGTTTTCAAAATCATTAAGAACGTCAACAAATGAATTTACTCGAACCCACGAGAACCCAACAAGCATGGTCAACATCTGCAAGTGACGTCACTCCATTCATTAATTTGCTCGAATCTACCAGGTACCTCTCGGTAGAACATTCGCCAATGTACGAGAAATGGGTGAATAGGTAGAGACCCTATACAAAGGCGAGCTGAATGAATGGGGGGATCATTCATTTGACCGCGATAAGAACTTCGTAATAGTGAAGTGATTTAGAAGACAATTGCGATAAGAAATTTATGGACAAGTGTTAGATTTTTTAATAGTGAAAATTCAAATTAGTGAAAGTGTTAAATTGTTTACTGTGCATTTTTGTAATTAAATAAACTTTTTTTAATTTAGTTTAAAAGACATTGCGTTTTCACTTTCCCGGAACATTAAATTATTGGCCGCGAACCAAAAACACGTGACAGTGGTGTCGAGAAGTGAGATTAAAATTTTGGAAGTGAAAACGTTTAAACAATTTTAAAGTGCACAATTGTGAAAATTAACGTGGAAAAATAGCCGAAACAATAAAAATGCCAGGAAATTTACATCTAAAAATTAATCAATTGAGCATATCGGAGCTCAAAGAGGAGTTGGAACAACAAAATCTGGTTACACAAGGTACAAAGGCCATACTGATTGCACGCTTGCGTGATGCGATCGAGTCGGAAGGCGTGAATCTGGATTCAGGTGAGCTGTCAGCTGCAGAAAGAGGCGCAGAAGGTGGTGAAGCCGAAACACCAAAACCAAAGGAACCAGAAAATGTGCTGATGCAAATGTTGATGCTCATGCAGCAAGAGCAGCGACAACAGTCATCCAATTTAACTGCGAAGCTAAATGAACAATCAGCGAAGCTAAGTGAACAATCAGCGCAGCTAAATGAACAGACATCCAGTTTAGCTGCGAAGCTAAATGAACAATCAGCGAAACTAAGTGAACAATCAGCGCAGCTGAATGAACAGACATCCAGTTTAGCTGCGAAGCTAAGTGAACAATCAGCGAAGCTAGACCAACAAGCAATCGAAATCAAAGCAGACATCAAGGCAGACATCACACAGAAGCTGGAGAAACAGTCAACCGAAATAAAAGCGGAGCTCGGTAGTCTCAACAAACAAATTAAAGGCGTCGAGGAAAAGGTTGACCAGGTCGAGGAAAAGGTTTACCAGGTCGAGGAAAAGGTCAGCCAGGTCGAGGAGAGAATCAACAATGAGATGGAAAACATGAAAAAGGAATTGGAAGCAGCAAAGGCAGTAGTAACCACCTCACCAGCCCCAATTATAACCGCAGCGCAAAGCTCATCTAGAAATGTGCAAGCACCAATATTCGATGGGCAAACGGTCTGGACTATTTACAAAATCCAGTTCGAAGCAGCCGCTCGCATAAATCACTGGAATGAGCAGGAACGAGCAACTGCATTGATTCTTGCTCTAAGAGGCCCAGCTGCCGAGCTGTTGCAGACGATCCCCGTTGAATTGCACTCAAACTCGAATGCTATAATGAATGCGCTCGACATGCGCTATGGAGATGATCATCTAAAGCAGATTTATCGGTCACAGCTAAGGCATCGGGTGCAGAAGTCTGGTGAAACCCTACAGCAGCTAGCCCAAGACATTGAGCGACTAGCACTTTTGGCTTACCCGGCCTACGACCCAGAACATCGAGATGATGCAGCGACAGAAGCATTCATCAGCGCACTAAAGGACCCGGAATTGCAACAAGCCGTGCGTTTAGCCCAAAAGCAAACGGTTAAGGATGCATTGGCTTACAGTCTGAACTTTGAGGCAGCGAAAAATGCGACTCGTACCACTGCCCGGGTCCGTGAGGTAGTGGCAGACGAGTGCAGGTGTGAGCGCGTGGAAATTGAGCGAGACCCGCATGTAAATGGTGCGCCTAGATGCTGGAATTGCGGAGAGAAGGGGCACTTGCAAAGAGACTGCAAGAAGCGAAGAAAACCGAGCTATTGTCCAGGGTGTGCAGCTAGGAGGAGATCCAGACCGAGTCAGGAGCCCAGAATGGAAGCCCTTCAACCAGAGGGGTCGGGAAACATGTAAGAGCCAACTTCGTGGGGCAGAGGTTGGCTAGGAGAATCGACGTCCCCAGCAGCACCATCACCGTGTCAAGACTACATCGTGGAGAAGCGGACTTATGCCTTCCGGGTCAAATTGACGGAGAACACTGCACCATAACAATCGACACTGGTGCAACCCGATCGATTATCCGACCAGACCTAGTTAGACAGCAACAACTTCACAAGGGCAGAATTTTCTCACTACGGACAGCTACGGGAGAAACTGCACCTGTTCATGGAGAGGTCAACCTCCAGATACAGCTGGGAGACCTTGTGTTCCGACATAATTTTCTGGTCGCGAACATTATGGATGACTGCATTCTTGGAATGGATTTTCTGCGACCACATGGAATCACGTTGGACTTGTGCAAACGTGTATTGAAATGGCAGAATGTCGAAGTACTGATGGAGGATCCCAGCGTCCAAATCCCCAAGATGAATGTAGTGGTATGTACTGACACTGATGTACCGAATTCTTCCGAAAGCATTGTATGGGCCAAGCTTGATGGTGATTCTGGAGACCACCGATCTTATCTGATAGAACCAACGAAGACATCCGCATTGCGCAGTTTGATTGTAGGACGAAGCCTTGTAAGATCTTTAAGGAACGGATATGTGCCGGTTAGAGTCCTTAACACCGCAGACTCAACCCCGAGCATCAAAGCGGGAGAAGTCATCGGCAGCTGCCAGCCTGTTTCCACCATCACCTCTTTGGAAGCTACTCACAACCATCATTGGAAAAGGAGGCAAGATACAGACAAAGCCCGGGAACCCACGTCTGCAATATTGAAGCAAGTCAAATTGCCGGTGCAGCCTCTGATCTGGTCACCAAGTACAGTGACATCTTCTCAACAAGCCCGGATGACCAAGGCCGAACGAGTTTGGTAACTCACGTCATAGATACACAGGGAGCCAAGCCGATTCGACAAGCACCAAGACGTCTCCCTATAGGCAAACAAGGAGAAGTGAGCGCGCTGATCTCGGACATGGAAAAACAAGGCATTTTTGAACCTTCTGTAAGTCCATGGGCCGCGCCTGTAGTTCTAGTAAAGAAAAAGGATGGTAGCACTCGCTTTTGTGTCGACCATAGGCAGCTTAACGACGTCACTAAGAAAGATAGTTACCCGCTCTCACGCATCGATGACATCACGGACACTTTAGCCGACGCAAAATGGTTTTCTACACTCGATCTCAAGAGTGGCTACTGGCAGGTAGAAATTGACAAGAAGGACCGAGAGAAGACCGCATTTTTAGTTGGGACCGGATTGTGGCAATTTATGGTGATGCCGTTTGGGCTTTGCAATGCTCCAGCCACTTTCGAACGCTTGATGGAATACGTGCTACGTGGTCTAACCTGGAAAACCTGCTTGGTGTACCTAGATGACATCATCGTCATCGGGAGAACGTTCGAAGAGTATGTGCGGAACTTAGAAGAGGTTTTCTCCCGACTGCGACTGGCAAATTTGAAACTTAGTCCCGACAAGTGTACCCTCTTCGCAGCTGAAGTAAAATACCTGGGACATGTCGTATCAGCAGAAGGGGTCAAAACAGACCCTGAGAAAATTGAAGCCGTGAAAAGCTGGCCAACACCAAACAACAAGTGCCAACTACAAAGTTTCCTGGGTCTGGCAACCTACTATCGAAGATTCGTCAAAGACTTTGCCAAAATAGCTAAGTGTCTCCATCAGCTAACCGAGAAAAATCGTCCGCATGTCTGGAATGAACAATGCCAGACAGCCTTTGAGACCCTGAAGGAAAAGCTATGTGAATCACCCGTACTGGCGTATCCGAAACCCGGAAAAATGTTTGTAGTTGACACCGATGCAAGCAACGGCGGTATTGGAGCTGTACTCTCCCAGCAGATCAATGGTGAAGAAAGAGTCCTCTCGTATTACAGTCGAGTTCTTTCAAAAAGTGAGAGGAACTACTGTGTGACCAGGAAGGAGCTATTGGCTATAATAGAGACCACCAAGCAGTTCCACAAGTACCTATATGGCCAGAAACTTGTTCTTCGAACGGACCATGCATCGTTGAGATGGCTACTTAACTTCAAAAACCCCGAGGGACAAGTTGCGAGGTGGATCGAAAGATTGCAGTCATACGACTACGAAATTGTTCATCGAAAGGGCGGAGTTCATGGAAATGCTGACGCCCTATCTCGTCGCCCATGTCCAGCTAACTGCAAGCATTGCCGACGGATTGAGGAAAAGGAACCGCCCGTTGATCTGCGACTGATAACGGCCGAATTCGATGAAGGTTGGTCATCGGAGGAGATTCGGAATGCCCAGCTAGCCGATGAAGACATCGGACCATTGCTCGTATGGAAGGAGACGACTGGGCGACCTGTGTGGAAAGACGTTTCAACGCATGGCGCAACCCTGAAAAGCTATTGGGCACAATGGAACTCCCTTCAGGTGGAGGGTGGTGTACTCAAGCGGAAATGGGAAACGGTGGATGGCAGCTCCTATAGGATGCAAACTATACTACCCAAAAGCCGAATCCACGATGTGGTTAAGGAAATGCATGAAGGATCCTCGGGAGGCCACCTTGGTGTTAACAAGACCTTAGCGAAATTGCGGGAAAAGTTCTACTGGCTCCACGCTCGAGAAAACGTAGAGGACTGGTGTCGCAGATGCACAATTTGCGCTTCCGTCAAAGGCCCAAAGCGACGACTGAGAGGACAAATGCAAACCTATAACGTGGGGGTACCGTTTGAAAGGATTGCTGTTGACATCGCAGGACCCTTTCCTGAATCGGAATGGGGAAATCGATACACGCTGGTTGTAGCCGATTATTTCAGCAAGTGGCCCGAGGTCTACCCCATTCCCTAGTGTTAAATTGGGTCAGTAGGTACGGCATACCTGGCGAACTACATTCGGATCAAGGCCGAAACTTTGTGTCACTAGTTTTTGGCGAAATGTGCAAACTACTGGGAATACGGAAAACGAGGACAACACCGCTGCATCCCCAATCTGATGGAATGGTCGAACGTTTCAACGGCACGCTCAATAAACACCTGGCCAAAATGGTTGACGAGAATCAAAGGGACTGGGACCGACATATCCCACTATTTTTAATGGCGTATAGAGCCGCTGAACATGCATCGATGGGCCAAGCCCCAGCCAAAGTCATTTTTGGAAAGACTATTCGTTTGCCAGCCGATATAAAGTTCGGAACACCCCCTGAGAAACCCCAAACGGTATCGAAGTACGCAAGTGATCTAAGACAACGGTTGAACGAGATACATCGGACAGTGCGAAAACACCTCGAATCGGCTACTGACCGCATGAAGACCAGGTATGATCTAAAGGCTAATTCTACTGGCTTCCAGCAAGATGACTTGGTGTGGCTTTATAACCCGCAACGGCGAAAGGGTAGGTCTCCAAAGTTGCAACATAATTGGGAGGGACCATACCGAGTTACAAAGCGAATCAACGACGTCGTATACCGAATACAGGAACATCGTAAGCCGAGAGCTAAAATGAAAATCGTGCATCTGGACCGTCTTGCCCCATACTACACCCAGGTAGAATTGACTACAAATAGCGACACATCTTTTCGGGGCGAAAAGAACTGAGGTGGGGGCAGTGTTACATGTACAAATAATTACATGTACAAATAATTCTGCGAGCTACTGTCGCAATTGTTTTCACAATCATTAAGAACGTCAACGAATGAATTTACTCGAACCCACGAGAACCCTACAAGCATGGTCAACATCTACAAGTGACGCCACTCCATTCATTAATTTGCTCGAATCTACCAGGTACCTCTCGGTAGAACATTCGCCAATGTACGAGAAATGGGTGAATAGGTATATAAAGGCGAGCTGAATGAATGGGGGGATCATTCATTCGACCGCGATAAGAACTGCGATAGTGTGTTTCGTAATAGTGAAGTGATTTAGAAGACAATTGCGATAAGAAATTTATGGACAAGTGTTAGATTTTTTAATAGTGAAAATTAGTGAAAGTGATAAATTTTTTATTGTGCATTTTTGTAATTAAATAAACTTTTTTTAATTTAGTTTAAAAGACATTGCGTTTTCACTTTCCCGGAACATTAAATTATTGGCCGCGAACCAAAAACACGCGACAATATCAAAAAACATGTCAAAGAGATTTGCTCGTTTGAAAAAAATCCATTGTTTCTCCATTTTCAACTAAAAAAATCACTCAAATCATGATATCCCAAAAGTATTTATATCATCGATCTTATCTCAAAATTTTAAGAAGATCAAATCAAAACTGCAGTGGTTAGTTCGATGGAAAGTCCATAAAATACCATAATAGTTTGTTATTGTTGTTGTAATTGGAGAAATTTCAAATGGATATAGCTTCCGTGAATATGATACAAATTTCATCAAACTCACAGGGTATTAGGACCTTGTTTAAGGTTGGGTTTTTATTGGAGAAAGTGTGAAATTTGAAGATCATACTATTATTAACAAAGTTGAACGAATTTTGACTTCTGAGATATTTTTTATTGTTGCATACATAAATATCTCCCTTAATAATTTTTTTAAGATTTTTTCAGATCACAGGTGTCCGATCGCAAGGAGGGAAACACATTTTTCGCGCCCCCACTGAAGCAAAAACTGTCAGTTTAAGGACTGTTTTGAAAAGCTCTCATAAAGACCTTTCATTTGATACTCATATCTTCTACCTTTGATGAAATTTTTTTCAGGGACCACTCCTCTGTACTGTAATCATCGATTCACGGAATCAAAAATTTTTTTTGAAGCCTAGAGAAATTACAAAGCTCTTCTGTTAGGAGCTCTCTCCTGCCTCCTCAACTTGTTTTACGTATGAGTATTAATTGTAGGTTCTCATCTTTAGTTCGTTTTTGGAGGAGTGTGTCAATGGATGCGTTCTATACAATTGTTATGTCTCTTCATCTATTTAAATTATATATTGGGCAAAGAAAAAAAAACATTTCAAAAATGCGATCAAAAAACCTTGTATGGAAACAATTTGATTGAATAGCGGTAAGAATTTTAATTGAAATCAGAACATTAAGAAGTAAACAAACGTATTGTGGGACACAGGTATCATCTATCTACTTATTACAAACTACGAGCATATGCATATTGTTATCATGAACTTGAACTTGATTGATACATTGGGAATTAGCGCAGGATTTTGATAGCGATCGTTTGAAAATCAAAAACCCCTCAGCTCGCTAGAAAACGATTAATTGAATTCTATATGTGTAAATAATCTAGCCAAGCCTGTCGAAATTCTGTTGATACCCAACTTATTTTATAGCACGTAAAGTAAATGGTAGTAATCGTCATCAATGAATTATATAGAAATGAACAACAGTATGCACATGATCTTATACGAATTATAATAAAATCCAAACATTAGAAAAATGAGGAAGAAAAACATGAGTGAGAGAGAGAGAGAGACAATATACTTGTACATCTTGTATAATCAAAGACTTTAAAACATCCTTTATTCAAAGAAATAATAATAAAACATGCATTCTTTTACCAACCGCTAACTTGCTCCGCGTGATTGTACCGCCAAAGTTGAAAATGCGGCGGAAGTACTGCACTCCGAAACGGAACGCGATAACCTCTCCCAAGGATGGTTGCAAGGTACAATTGCGGCCCAGCGATATTAGGAAGAGAGGCTACTGCGAAAAGCGGGAGATGTTCTGAAAAGAATACAAGCTGCATGCGACTCCTCAAAAATCAGTAAAACAGCAAAGGCAGGGCTCTTTGAACTAGAGGAGCTCCTGGATCGCAAAGGGCATTATCGGAGGAGCTGGTTAAGGGCCGAAGATGAACAGAAAGCTAAAGAGGCGCTTGGGGCAAAATCTAAAGGCGACATGCAGATAGCTCCATCATTAAAAGTCAATAAAAGAATGGCGTCTAGCCCAATCGAAGGAGATCGGGATAAAAGAAGGAAGGAAGAGGTACTTGATGGGCGTGGAGCACCAGATCACGGGTTTCAGACAGTGCTTACAAAAGGAGCGAAGAAAGCCGCAAAGAAACTCCTTCAAAAAAAGCCAGAAAGTAAAGTTCGCACGGACGCCCAATTAGAAAAAGGACCTGATGCAAAACAGGAGAGGCAGAAGCCCCGACGAAGACCCCGGCAGCAGGCACTGCTTGTAAAGTCCCAAGATGTCCGATCCTACGCGGAGGTACTGCGAGACGTCAGGGGAAACGTAAGGCCCGAAGACACCAATACTACCATTAAAGTAGTACGACCAACGCGGTCGGGCCACATACTGGTCGAATTCGGAGCAGAGGCCGGCAATAAAGAAGCATTCTGTGACGCAGTAAAGAAAGTCCTCGGCAAAAGCGCAACTATAGCCCCGCTCGAGCCGATGACAACGATCGAAATACGGGACATTGACTGCGTCACGGATCTGGCCGAGGTAGAAGAGGCCATCAAAAGGGAGTTCCCTAGCGTGAGAAGGATCAAAGTGAGACTGACACCAGAAAACAACAGGGGACAACGCATGGCCATAGTTGACTTGACCGAAAAGGACGCCGAACAATTCCTGAACAAGGGCAAAGTACGAATACGGTGGGTTGTCTGTAGGATACGGCGAAGAGCAACGCCTCTTCAATGCCTCAAATGCCTTGGTTATGGTCACACCACACAAGTATGCAAAGGACCCGATAGGAGTTCCCTATGCTACAAATGCGGTGAAACGGAACATAAAAGGAAAGAGTGTACGAAGGAAGCACACTGTATTTTTTGCAAGGATGCTGATCCAAAACCTGATTTTGGATACGTCTTGTGATCAGGAAAATGCTGGGTGTTCCAGGAAGCCCTAGTCAAGGCAAAATCAGAGCTTCGGTGACCCGCATCCTGCAGCCAAACCTACACTAAAGTTCAACCGCCCAAAATCTACTTGAGCAGTTTGAGAGGGACATGAAAGCCGACTTCTTGCTGCTGAGTGAGCAACACCATGGTAAAAGTCCTGCATTATGGTATTCTAATGAAACTGGTACTGCCGGCTTCTGGGTTCAGAACAGTGACTTTCAAGCGGAGAGTTGTGGACGGGGGGATGGTTTCGTGTGGGTTCGGTGCTCAGGGATCACCTTCTTTAGTGTGTACCTAACGCCTAACGAGTCGAAATCATCTTTCCAAGCCAAGCTTAATGCTCTGGAGGGCACTGTCTCGAACGCAGAGGGCAAAGTGCTCGTTGGTGGGTGACTTCAACGCTAAAGCAATCGAATGGGGCATGCCTCAGACGGATCCGCGGGGAAAACGAATCCTGGAAATGGCAGCCAGGACGGCCCTCGTCGTACTAAACTCCGGAAATACGCCGACTTTCCGCCGTATTGGCTCTGAGGGAACCATACCGGACGTGACATTCGCCTCGGAGTCCTTAGTACGAAGGATATACAACTGGAAAGTATTAGAGGACTACTTAGCCAGTGATCATCAGTGCATTCTGCTTGAGATAAGTGATGCTGTCTCCCGACGTCCGTGCTCTCGGCCTTCTACAACTGGATGGACGTCGAGAGGTTCGTCAAGGCTCTCACAGCAGGTGAGCCGCTGGAGGGAGCTTCGGAGGGGACGGAAGAACTGGCAGCTGAAGACGTGGTGAACTCTACTATGAGCATCATTACGACTGCTTGCTGCGCTTCTATGCCCCGTTGAAAACCCCGGCATGGCAAGCCCCCAGTGTACTGGTGGTCAACTGAAAACGCTGACAAGCGAAGGGAGTGTCACAAGCTTCGACGTGAGGCTCAACGGGCGCGGAACCATGACGAGGCATGCAAGCAGGTAGCAGCATATAAGTCGGCAAGGAAATGCCTTCGCATATTGATCAATAATAGCCAGGCTCGCTGCTGGCAAGACCTAGTGGACAATGTGAACAAGGATCCATGGGGCCTTGGCTACAAGCTGGTCATGGGGAAACTTGGTGCCCTACGGAAGCCTTGCATACATGATGCGGAAAAGATGGACGCGATAGTGCGGGGACTCTTTCCCG
This sequence comes from Odontomyia ornata, assembly GCA_963969285.1. Classification (NCBI taxonomy): domain Eukaryota; kingdom Metazoa; phylum Arthropoda; class Insecta; order Diptera; family Stratiomyidae; genus Odontomyia; species Odontomyia ornata. The sequence continues at coordinate 62,275,948 of OZ017741.1, read as the reverse complement.
CCCATCCCGTCCGTGTTGACGTTGTCCATGGTGAAACAGCAGTTGAGTGCCCACTCTTCACACAGCTGGAGCTGGAGGAGGCAGTCTTCTCATTGAAAACGAGGAAGGCTTCAGGTCCAGATGGTGTTCCAGCTGAGGTGTTGCGGCTCGTCTATCACCATTGTCCTGACTTGCTGCTCAGCACATTCAACGCTTGCCTACGGGACGGGGTTTTCCCAGTACGATGGAAGGTGGCGAGGCTCGTGCTGATCAGCAAGGGGAAGGGAAATCCCGAATCACCGTCTGCATGCCGCCCGTAATGCGTGCTAGACACGGCTGGGAAAGTGCTAGAGAAACTCATCAAGGGAAGACTCACTGACGCGATTCGTGCTGCTGGGGACCTATCTCCTCGGCAGTACGGCTTTAGAGCAGGACGTTCTACCATTGATGCGATTGCAGAGGTGGTGATCGCGGTCCAAAAGGCAGAGGCATATAATCGCACCAAGCGACGGATCGTCCTGTTGGTGACACTCGACGTCAGGAATGCCTTCAACTCCGCTAGATGGGTGGATATTCTGGACACGCTGGAAAACTCTTTTCAAGTTCCAGAATATCTTAGGCGGCTTTTGAGGAACTACCTAAAGGAACGAAGCCTGCTCTACGACACGACACAGGGCCAACGAAGGATGGAAATTACATCGGGTGTTGCCGAGAGATCTATCCTTGGTCCGGACCTGTGGAACGTGTCTTACGACGGGCTACTAAGACTTGAAATGCCAGATGAGTCGCACTTGGTCGACTATGCGGATGATGTTGCGGCTCTGGTCGCTGGACGCACCGTTGAACAAGCGCAACTTAGGCTAGGTATGCTAATGCGCCGAGTGAGGGACTGGATGGCTAATCGCGGGCTCAGTTTAGCACTGGAGAAAACCGAAGTGGTCATTTTGACAAAAAAGAGAATCCCTAGAGTAAGGATGATCAGTATTGGAGACATACAAATCGAATCGAAGCCAGCGGTGAAGTACCTGGGGCTACTGATCGATTCGAAGATGAGTTTCTCTGAGCAAATCAGGGCAATGGCTGAGAAAGCTGCTTCGGGGATATCGGCTCTGAGTCGACTTATGGCCAACGTAGGGGGGCCCAGTCCATCAAGAAGACGCCTCTTGATGAGTGCTGTAGAGTCAGTGCTACTGTGCGGAGCAGAGGTGTGGGGCGACGCTCTCAGCAAGGAGGTATACCGGAAACGTTTGGCACGGGTACAGAGAAGAGGAGCACTGAGAATTACCTCTTCGTATCCAACAGTCTCTGACTCGGTGGTGAGAGTGATTGCAGGCGTGATACCTATCGTCCTCCTTGCTAGGGAGCACCGCGCTATTTACCTGCGCCGAAACGAGGAGGCAGGGAGATAGTTGTCCGCGAAGAGAGACAGCGCTCACTCAACGATTGGCAGCAGTCTTGGGTGAATTGCACGAAGGGAAGGTGGACTGCGGGCTTCATCCCGGATGTGAGACCGTGGCTTAATCGGAGGCATGGTGAGACTGACTTCTTTCTGACCGAGCTTTTGAGCGGGCACGGGTGTTTTCAGTCTTACCTGCACAAGATCGGTAAGTCACGGTCTCCCGATTGTCGGTTTTGCCCAGTAGAGGAGGACAATACCTGTCACACATTTTTTGCGTGTACGAAATGGGTCAGGCTGCGAAGGGAACTTTACAGGGAAACGGAGAAGCTCACCCCGGATAATATAGTTGCAGTGATGCTCGAATCGGTTGACAAATGGAACCAGGTGGCACATTATGCTCGGGCAGTCCTAAAATATAAAAGGGACTCACAGCAGCCGAGGGTGCTAGGGCTGGGGGATCGCTCTTCTGGCAATTCCTCTTCCCCTCTCCCCTCCTGCTAGGAAAGGGATTCCCCAGCTCGAAGGCGCCCCACGGCGTAACAAAACGAGACCTGGCCCGAAGTAATGTGTCAAACGGTTCCAGGCTGGGTTCTCAGGTTGACAGGGGAGGTGTTTAGTGGGTAGTCCAGTCGCGCATGGGAGTCCCACACTCTGTGCATAAATAGCATTTACCTCCCTACCACAAAAAAAAAACTTGCTCTAAAAGATAAAATAAAAAAATTAATGAATTCTAATAAAGTGGCGAGTTCCGCAAACGACCATTGAAAAGTTGTAAATTAACAAGAACAAAAAAACATTGAATTATTTTATACCGACAAAACAAATTGTGAAAAACTTGAAAATATTTAAAACTTGTAATTTTACACCACATTGGATTACAAAGAGAAATAAATTAATTTATACTTAGTTTTATGACCCCCCATAAAACCTTTCCATCCCAAGTGAATGGAAGAGGGTCTGGTGCTAATTGCTTGTCGTAGCAATCGCAAACTATTGGATTAACGGTGTTGCATTTGCTATGCTGGGTGATTAGTAGAAGACCCGAAAACATGCACTTGGGTGCATTTAGAGTTTTGGGGTGATTTTGTTTTTGTTTTGTTTTTGTTTTGCTAGTTTATATTTTTTCTGTATTATGATTTTTGACTTGAAATCGATATTTTTTTTGGGAGGTAAAAGATTTTGGGAGAGTCTTGAGTTGACCGCGCCGGAAGGAGCTGAAATCGCTGAAGAATTTCCAATATTTAAGAAGAAGTTTAAATCGCCGAAGAAGTTTTCGAATTATAAATAAGAAGTTTCCGATATTTAAAAAGAAGTTTAAATCGCCGAAGCAGTTTTTGAACTATTAATAAGAAGTCTCCAATATATAAGAAGAAGTTTTTCTTTTGTTTTTGTGATACCGCCAAAGGTATACCGCAAAGAGTGATTGTGGATTAAGTCGCGATTGTGTCAGGAGGGTTCTTACTCACACCAACGGGGGAGTATTTGATTGATTTTCTTTTGCTTTCGTTTGCTGATATTTACCTTTTTTTCTGCGCTGTAGTGAGGGGACAAGAGAAAACAGAATTTAGACCTGTTCCCTCCTGCGGCTTATCTGAAACATTTATTTTTTTTCCTTTTTTTCAACCAATATGCCTAGCAGATAGACAACGGTTTTATTCGTTTTTCGAATGATCCTCCCATCTCTTTCCTTCCTAATGGGTCTGCGACTTATGTAGGTGGCCCAGCACGGGCACAGAGATTCCGGAAAACCCGCCAACCGACTAACCGCTAGCCGGCCTCAGTATGCCACCCCGGAATAAATATCTCTCTGCCACAACCTAATTAGGTCTGCGACTGCGGTGAACACCATGGCTCACAGCACAGGGTCTTGATAGGAATATGTGTATTTAGTAATGTTGTCTTTTTATGTTAAAAATTAACGATAGGTTTCAATATGTACGAAAAGTATGTTATATGTGATATTTATTATACGACGTTTAAAAGGTAAGGTTTAACGTTTAGGTCAGGAGTATTGTGATAGCATTGTATTAGTATAAGGTAAAGTCCCGGATTGAATTTAATTCGAATTAGGCCAGATCATGTTATTGGGATGACATGAACTATATAGTTCATGTATTAGTGATTGCAAGGCTTATATTCTCCTTTTTTTCCCCGTAGCACTATAGCCACCCTCAGGCCCTCACTTCCTTCAAATAGCGCCTCTATCTGCCTCGGTCCATTGACCGCGTCTACCTATTTTGAAATCCGAGCAGCGATAAACTGTCTTCATTGACCGAATCAGACCAGCGTTTCCTCGGTCCTCCACTGGTCTCCGGTCTCCAGCCTTCAATTCTTCCAACGAATACCTTCTTGGGTATGGGTGGTTCGTATAAACGATTTATGTGGCCCGCCCATTGCAGCTTCCGTAGTCTCGTTGAGACCTAGGCTTGTCAAAAATTTGATACAGCTCATGGTCGTATCGAATTCCCCATTGGTCTCCGTCTAGCTTCACTTCAATTATTCACCTCAGGACTCGTCGCTCGAAACCGTTCAATATGTTTGCAGATGCTTGGGTTAGGGTCCATATTCCACATGCATAGAATAACACTGGTCCTATCACACATTTGTATACTTGAAGCATAATTTTCTTGTGTATGCAGCTGGTCTTCAAGATCTTCGAAACGGAATAAAGTATTTTTTTGCGAGCTGTACTCTTTGGCGTATTTAGTCTCGATGGTGTATTCGCCAAGGATGATATTTTGTGTGTTTGATGTATAGTTTCTCGACTGCGTCAAGAGCTGGTATTATTATATACTAATTTAGACTTCAGTCAAAAACTGAGCGTCATTAGCAAACAACAATTTGGTTAAAAATAAACTTAACTTAAAGTAGCAGGAGAGTGCTCCTGCCAGAAGGGTATTGTAAAACAATATATTCTGCATATCAAAACTTGACTAATATACAGATTCCATAAATTGAGTTCGAATAATTATTATGGTTATTATGATTTTAAACTCGCCACCACGTATTTTTAGTGTCTAGGTCCGTTGCAAACGTGTATCTCCCTAGTATCACGTGTTAATGTTGTTGTAATTGTTATATATTCAATCGGCTGTAACTTACTTGTTTATTGTTCAATTATTATAAAATTTTCGGAACACATACAATTACTTTTAAAAAACTTAAATTGTAGGATTTGGAAAATTTAAAGGCCCCATCTTGATTTTATAGGCAAAAGTGTAAAATTTATAAAATATACTATTATAACAAAGTTGATTGAATTTCGACTTCTAAGGTATTTGTTGCCCTTGTACTCTTCCGTAATTTTTTTCAGATTTTTCGGGTCAAAGGTGCGCGAGAGTGGAGGGGACACAAAATTTTCGTACATTTTCCCTCGGCCTGCGCCCTTCAAAGCATTTTAAGCCATTTTAAGACCTGTTCCCATTAAGACCTTTCATTTGATACTCATATTGCCTACATGCGATGTAAACTTTTTTTTCGGGGGTAACTCCTCTATATGGAGAGGCTCCCCTTACAGACTTTGTAAATTTCTTTTCGTGGTGAAACTTTGAAGAGGGCATCACTTCGTACCTACCTACAAAATCTTATGTTTCTAGCTTATGCAGTTTGCGAGAAAAAGTGGTGTGACACACGGACGGACGGACAGACGGACGGATGGACAGACAGGACGCAAAACTAGTAGGGTATTGTAAATGATTTTAAAAAACCCTAAAAATGGACAATCAAAGAGAGCATGATCGGCATATTTTATTGTTTTATTTCCAGTGCAAGCTCGAAAGAAATTGTGTGAAGCTTTTGGTAAGGACTGGATCTTACGCCAGTGTCAGTGTTGGTTTGCTCACTTTCGCCATGAAAATTTTAATGTGCAGTATGCACCACATATTGGTCGTCCAACCACTACTGATGACGACAAAATAAAGGCGTTGATCGAAACTAACCGACGTATGAGAACTCAAGAGATAGCAGAAAAGATTGACATATCAAATTCAACCATTTACTTGCACTTACAGCAGCTTGGTTACAAAAACAAACTGGGTTGCTCGTGAATTAAAAGAAATCCACCTCACCAAATGTATAACATATGAGACTCTTTGCTGAATCATAACCAAAATGACTAATTTCTAAAAAGAATCATTACGGATGATGAAAAGTGGATTGCTTCCAATAAAGTGCTCCAAAAACGATCAAAGATCAAGCAAGATGAGCCGCCATAATCGACATCCAAAGCCAATATTCACCAAAAGAAGATTATGCTTTCTATGTGGTGGGATTACAAGGGTATAGTCTACTTTGAGCTGCTTCCAAGAAACCAAACTATTGATTCGAATGTCTACTGCCATCAACTATTGACTTAGCACCATCAGACTATCATTTTTTTGCTCCTTTCAAATCGTTTGAATGGTAAAACTTTCGATTCCGATCAGGCTGTTAAAAATGAGTTGGAACAGTTCTTCGCTTCTTAAAAATAAGGCTTCTTCAGACGTGAAATTTTTCCACTCACCAAAAGATGGCAAAATGTCATTCAAAAAAATGGTCAATATAGCATTGATAAATGATTCATATAAATAAATTTACTTTGAAAAACATGATAAAACAAGTTGAGTAAGCAGGAGAGTGCTCCTAGTAGAAGGTCTCTGTAAACACTCTTGAGTTCGAAACAAATTTTCTAGTAGTGTGAATCAATACTTTGAATTATTTATCCAATACTTGAATAAAAAATCGTTCCAATTTATGCATCAGATGTAGAATTTCTTTCATTTTGATGGAGCTTAAATAGTTTTTCTGAATGCTCGGCCGATTGAACATTTTCAAATTAGACACTATTCCTTCGATTTTCATGAAAATTGGAAGAAGATAAAAGTATCTATGTATTAACCATAATCACGTGTTATTGTTGTTGTAACTCCATTCAACTAAAATGGCTATAACTCTCTCAATTATGATTTGATTTGAATTTTGTAAACATTAAGATCTGTATAATCAAAATCTATATAATTACAAAATTTCAAGACGTTTAAAGGTATATTTTTGATTTTATGGGAGAAAATGTAAAACCTACAAATCAAACTATTATTAACGAAGTAGAGCTAATTTTGATTTTAAAGGTATTTGTTGCCCTTGTACTCATTAAGACCCACCTCTGTGAGTATTTGCAGATTTTTGGCTCAAAGAGGTCCAATCACCAGGGGAAGGGGGACACAAAATTTTGGCACATTTTGCCACCCCCTGAAACATAAAATGACCTTTTTCTTTCAATCAAGACCTTTTATTTGATACCCAACTAGACTATCTTCGTTAAAAACCAATTTTTAAGGGCTACTTCGTTATTAGGGGGCCCCCTTAAACGAACTTTAAATTTTGGTAAGACGTAAACTTTTGAGGGACCATCATTTTTTAACTATCCACAAGGTTTGAGCATTCTAGCTCTTATAGTTTCGGAGGAAACCAGCTGTGACGCACGGAAAGACGGATGGACAGACAAGTCGGGAAACTAGTAGGCCTTTGTAAAAAGAAACAAAATTACAAAGACCTAAAAATTACATTAATAATCGAACAACCCAATAGATGTAGGATAAAATTTCACGGCTCTATTGTATTGATATTATTGTGTAGTTAATTTTGAATGGTTTGATTGGTATTTCTCCTTTTTCCAAACGAATCATACAATATATAATAGTTGTTATTAAATTAAATTGATATTGTTTTTGATTTAATGATTTTGCTTGGTAATGTATGAATTCAGATTTTAGAGAGCCATTTGCGCCAGTTAGTTTTAGTATTTTTATTATTTGGGATTTGCAGTGTATTTTTTGAAAATTTATAACAATTCATATTGAATAAAGTACTTTTGACTGTGAATTTAAGGGAGAGGTAAATCCACGAACATTTTGTGTGTCCCTCACTCACGATTGGACATGTTGGATCCAAAAAGTCTGAAAAATTATAGAAGTGGGTTTTGATAACTACAAGACCAATAAAGACCTCAGAAGTCAAAATTCAATTAACTTTCTTAAAAAGAAATTTTGGAATTTTGCGGTTTTGTCTATAAAATCAAAATTCACAACAATCGTGCCATAAATGGCTCTGTTACAATATTTAACAATTACAACAACAATAACTCATGATATTGTCGAGATAGACATTTACAACAGACCTGGACACAGCAGATGTTTAAAAATTTTTATAAGCAGTTTAGAAATAGTTTATCGCATATATAAGTCAAGTTTTGATATTCAGAAGATATTGCTTGATTTACTAACTGGTTCACAAAACCCTTCAGGCACGAGCACTCTCCTGCTATTAATTAATTTTAATTATTGTATTTTTAAAAAATGTACTAAATGCATATACAATTTCTATTTTTAACCCTTTTTAAGAGCTTTGTACTAAAATACAGAACCCTATTGAAATCACGAACTGTGTCCGTCTGTTCTTCCGTCCATCAGTATGTCAAAGCACTTTTTCTCCGAAACTATAAAAGGTATAGCTATGGAATTTTGTGAAATGGTCGGAAGTGGTGACTTCATGAAAGCTTTGGGGAGTTAAAAATTTTTCAGAGGGGTTCCTCATATAAAGAGGTGACCCTCCAAAAAAATTCACCATTATTAGTCGAGTAGGGTGTCATTAGAAAGGTCTTAATGAGATCTTTTCAATATTTAACTGAGGGGGGCAGGGAAAGGGAAAATTTACGAAATTTTTGCGTCCCCCCCTCGCAATTGGTCGCTTTCATCCAAGAGATTTGAAAAAAAATTTTATGAGGACAATAACAACAAATACGTCAGAAGTCGAAGTTCGACCAACTTTCTTAGTAATAGTGTGATTTAACAATTTTACATTTTCTTGAATGAAATCGTAACGATACTTTTAAATTCGATTTGATACCCAAATGGTTATATGCAAGATTACCTTTCCTGAAAGTTTCAAAAAAATCCAATGGTATTTAACGAAGTTATAGTGGTTTGAATTTTACTGTATTACTATGCAACAATATGCGCCGTATTACTATGGAACCATATAGCCATGGAGCAATACGAGTATGTGCTTTTTACCGCTTTTAGTTTCAGGAATGATTGGTATCTCGAATATCTTTGATGATTGGTTCAACTAGTGACATCAGTAAACGTAAAACAAAATGGTGGCTGCTACAAATTTATTCATTTATGTTATTTTTCCCAAACATCAACATTTAAGATACATGTTTTAACGCTTGGTTACATTTATTAATGAACGGCTGAACATGTATACCTACGATTTAGAGGTGAAACAAGTCGAGTAAGTAGGAGAGTCCTCCTACCAGAAGGGTTTTATAACCATCTTAAAGTTAGAAACAAGTTTCCACAAACGTGAATTATTCATCCAATACTTGAATAAGAAATCATTCAAATTTATCCAAAAGATACAGAGTTTCTTTCATAAGTACATAACAGGTGCTATTTTGTTCCAAATTAAATAATTTTCCTGAATGCTCAGCCAATTGAACATGTTCAAATTAAAGACTCTCACTTATATTTTCACGAAAACCCCGAGAAAATATGAGTACCTAGGTCGATTTGAAATACAAATGAACCATCAACATGTGTTATTGTTGTTATGATTTTATACAATTGAAGTGGCAATAATTAAATTGATTATGATTTGATTTCCATGAAATTTCGTAGGCATATGGGTTTTATATGAACCTACAAAACTATAAAATCTTAAGAGTTTATGGGCACCGTTTTGCTTTTTGGGGGAAATATAAAATTTACAAATCATACTATTATTAACAGAGTTGAGCGAATTTTGATTTCTAACTTATTCGTTGCCCCTAAACTCATAAAGACCGGTGATTTACACAAAAAGAGTGGTTGAAGTTTAGTCTATACCTGCTCGGCGTGGCTTGCCGACAGCTTAAGGTACTTGGCCGTTCTATACCAAAACACTAATACTCTGTATACGGTGAAGCAGAGGAATCGCATGTTCTTAAACAGTTAGTACTTGGTGACAAATGGGGTATTTACCTTGAGCTAGCGTTGGCATACAGATCAAGCAACCCAGTATCAGGTATTATGGAGCATAAAGCATCGTTTGTTTGCTGTTGAGCAGTTCTTTACGAAAGTCTTTTCCGTGGAAAGATTAATATCAGACGTCAAGATGTAGTCCCACTATTTTCCGATGGGTTGCAAGATGTAGAAACACTGGATATGTTATGAAAGGGAAACCGTTTTGAAGCTGCACCAGGATCCAAATAAAAGCTGTGCCAGATGAAATTACGGAGAGAGCTGTATATAATATCCACAAAAGGATCCAAATTTATATCCATCAAGAAGCACGTCATCTAATAGACTATATTTTCCGAACTTTATCAATTTACTTTATATATATATATATATATATATATATATATATATATATATATATATATATATATATATATATATATACTCGTATATATATATAAATATATATATATAATATATATATGTATATATATATATAATATATATATGTATATATATATATATATATGTGTATATATATATATATATATATATATATATATATATATATATATATATATATATATATATATAAATCTATATATATTCCAAAAATTCAGTAAAGATACTGTTATTAAATGTAAAACGAATTTTCCAATAATTAAAACTACCGTTCTACAATCACCTGGAAACACTAGTCGACTCATTGCCTACAAATGACATAAAAACAATTCTGGGTGATTTCAACGCTAAGGTTGGCAATGAGCTATCTTATCAGGGAAAGACTGCAGGATATAGCCTCCACGATCAAACAAGTGACAATGGTAAGCACTTGATTGACTTTACATGTTGCAGAAATCTAGTCAAACGTTCGACTTTCTTCCGACATCGACATATTCACAAAGTGACCTAGGTATTACCGGATGGCAATATACAAAACCAGATTGACCAGGTTCTGATCCAACACCGTTGGACCTTGAGCATACTTTTGCGCCCGTACACATCGAGGAGCCAATTGTAACTCAGATCATTACTTGATCAAATTATCCTATCGATGTCGTATGCCAAAGGCATATTCGGCGTAGACCATCCCGCTACAAAAATTTGACATCGAAAGACTCCATATGGCGTATGTGGCTAAAAATTTTAGGGAGACCCTCGACAATCAGCTGACACCCATCTTATCAGACGCATCGTTAAAGACATGCAACGACCTCTGGATGGAAGCTAATGTGGCTATTATGTTCGTGGCAGAACAGACGATTGGACATCAATTCCGTTGCAAAACAAATTATTGGTTCGATGATGAGTTTCAGAATGCGATAAACCAAAAAAAAAAATCAAGCGTTCAAGGAATACGGGAGAAGAAAAACCAGGTTGAAGAGAGAACACTATAAAAATTTCAGAAGAATAGCCAATAACATAATTCGAATTACAAAAGAAAATATTGTGACGAACAATTGAGAAGTACACAAGACAAGCATACAAAGTAGTGAAAAGCCTGGAACGTCGTGATGGCATTCGCAATATTGTTGTTGATGGAAGATGAGCATTATATTTCACGAAACTCCTGAATTCTCCGCACAGGTCCAGACGATCGGAGCCTATAGATGTCTGAGTTGAACTTCCATTGGCACCATCAACTTCGGATGAAGTTTGCTCCACCGTCAAAGCCCAAAAGAATAATAAAGCGCCGGGCATCGATGAGATTCCAGTGGAGCTCATCAAATATGTTGGCAGCAGTG